>PVKZ01001493.1:0-381514 GCA_004027375.1 Macroglossus sobrinus | reverse complement strand
TATATATATATATATATATATATATATATGTACATTTTAGAAAGATTCTGAGACTATGTCTGGGCTCATGATTGATGAACAATATCTGCCATGGGCATAGAATGGGGATATGCCATGATCAATCAATGACATCTGCTGTGGGTATGAGACTGGACAGTGGCCCCATGAGTGCCAGGCACGCATCATCCTGGTAGATGATCTCTAAGGGACATCCAGTTGTAAAGCTGACAATTCCACCCCTGATTCCCCAGTGGACACAGTTAATGCTGGCTGCCAAACAAGTACCCCCATATTGCGACATTGACACACAACTGACTTCTCTCCCAGAAGACATGTTCTCATGAGCCCTTCAGGACAGGCACTGGGGAAGCACACAGCCCCCTAAGCTCCCCATGTTCACACTTATGAGACTTCACTCAGAAGGTCAGAGCCAACGAGCATTCCAAGTTTTAATACCGGAGGACATGCCAGGTTCTCTTACAGTTTTCGCCAGTGTCTACAGTGGCTTCCCCACCGTGTCAAAATCCCACCCTAGCCTCAGAGAGACACTGAGGGCAGAGATGGCTTCTGACTTCCCGATGCACACGCAGGGCTCTCATGTAACAGGGCCTCTGTCCATTGGGATTTCCCTGGAGGAATGTGCCTGGATCACCTACAGGCTATTTGCCAAAAGCATGCAGGTACCAAAAAATAGATGCTCACGGACTGAACTCATCTGTACAAGTAAAAATTAATTTCCCAGGCACACTTGCAGAGGGGGTGAGTGTCCGACAAGCTTTCCTCCCCTCTCCTCTCTCCACATCCTCAGGTTCTGCCCGGTGGGAAGCACAGCAAGCCCCACCACAGGAGGTTCTCAGGGGCCCAGCTCCCCTCTCTGGGGCCCATCTCCCTTTGTGCACAGAAGAGCAGAAGCCCTCTCTCATGGACTTTGCTGCCGCCCCTCCTCCTACCACCTCTCTCTGTCTGTTTTGGACCTGGGAGGCTCCTTGTACACGGGGTTACTCCTATACACACCGGGATGGGGAAACTGCACAAGAGGGGGTCACTGTACAGACTGTGCAAACTCCATCTGCTTAAAGAAGGAAAAACCCCACTTAGTGCACTCCAACCGGGATTCCCTGTCAGTGGTCCTCAGCTTTCCATCCTGAGCCACTTTGCTGCACCACCCCCAACACCCCTGGAAAACAGACACTCATAGCCCTCCCCCGCTCCCAGCCCAAGGGGAGGGGAAGCCTGCCCTAGAAATCTCCAGGAGCTACTAGAATGCCCACAGGGCTCCCTGGAGTCCGCCTGTGTTCTATCAGACATCTGAAAGATGCCTCCTTCCAAGAGCAAGGAAACACTGTCCACCATTAATAACTTTTTAAAAAGCAGTGTTTTCCTAACAGAGTTGCTGGGAGGAAAGTGGGTTGATAATTACACTTCGGGGGTCAAAGTGTTTATCTGGAAAACCCTTACCACCACCACCTGCCTCTCCCGCTTGCAGACAGATGACTGTGTGGTGAAGGTGAAGTCTATATAAACGGGGCGCAGGAAGAAACCTCTGCCTTCAGGTGGAGTGAGGATTCCAGCTATGTTCTCTTGGAGTTAAGCTTCTAAGGACCTAATTGAGGAGGTTTCAGGTTCCTTGTCTAGAGTCTCCATGCCAGTCATGATTTCAGCTTTCTTTATATGGGTTGTCTCATTTTATTCTTACTATTATCTATGAGGCAGGTATTTCTTATTATCTTCATTATACAGATGAGAAAATCGAGGTGCAGAGAGGTTGAAGAACTCACCAAAGGTGATATGCAAAGGTTATAAGTGCTGGAGCTGGTCTTGGAACCCAACCATCCTGGCCCTGGAGTACCTGCCCTAAACAGACACTGCACTTTATGGCCATGTGACTCTGAGTGTGTTTCATTATGACACAAGAACGACTACCCAAGTACTTCTTGCCCCAATATACAGTTCATGTGTTTTGAGCAATATTTGAATACAAATTCCAATTTAACGAGCTACTATGGTAAGGTCCCTGAAATTTGTTGTAATGGATTTTAACCAGTGACATTCCATACAAATGATCTAGAATAACGGTTCAGGACATATGAGGCAAAGTGATTTTAATAATTATTTTAATTTTCTTATTCTTGTTAGATACATTCTTAAAGTCTGTGTTTTTTTCTAACTTGTGTGTTTTCTGTCCCATTTACAGTAATGACAATGAGGGACATATTTTATTTTAGACTTCACACTTCCTCTACCTCTCCCATAGGTGTCTTTTTAATTAGTAAATATCAATGTTCAAATTATATATGAATACATTCTTTTTCTTTAACATTACAAATAGGGCTAAGGTTCCCCTCTGACTGAGCCCCTTCTCCCACTGATGTCCCCAAAACACTTCCAGAGATAACTCTATTACCAGTTTGGAGTGTATCCTTTCAGACCTTCTAAAAATATTCGTATTTATGCTATACATATAGTTGAAAAAGATATATCTTAGTGTTGCTTTTGCGTAATTGCTATCACGCTATAGATATTGTTTTGAAACTTGCATTGGTCATTAACATTTCTTGGAGATCCATCCACAAAATTGAGATCAACCTCATTTGTTTTGACTGTTGTATGAAGTGGAATGAGAATACCCCAGTTTACTTAGCAATCCTCTCTGAATGGTCATTGAAGCTGTTTCCCACTTTCTCCATGGCAAATAACAGGAGGCTTTCTGTGCCTTGCTGGAACTGGTGACTGATCTCAGTCAAAGCCAAAGTTCTCCTCTGTCCAGGGCATGTGAGCAATCACAGTGACCCACAGCTCACCATACTGCTGAAGCTAGAACAACACCAGGCACTAAAACTCTCTCAAATGCTTGGTACGAAATTGTTCTTAAAACTTGGCAATTGTTTTAAGAACCAGGCTTTGGTCTCCTTGCCATTAGTTTAGGGTCAATGATCTCAAACAACACAGAGTTTGCCTTGATGATCAAAAGACAGAGCCTGCATGAGAGACACTCACCTCCCTTTTTCCACTGTCAAATTGATCCCCGGCACACACCAGTATCACCCCAGTTTGACCTCAGCTAAAGTCTGCTCTGGACATCAAATCAAACTAAAGCTCCTATCAATTTGATGAATTAACACAAATGTTTACCTGTGAAGTAAAGGACTTAGAACTCTTCTAATTCTAAAAATGCAGTGATCCTGTAACTCTCCATAAATGACATCATAACATGCCCACACATACGTACACATCCATTTCAAGGCCAGTTATTGATGATTTGGGATTATAGTTTTGTTTGCCCATCATTAGCCCGGCTACTTGAAAGTTAGAAAATGAGTGTGACTGTGGGTGGGGTGCGTGGAGAGTCTGGAGAGATGAATAAGGAAGAGAGAGAAAAGCTCTTCAAAATATATTAAGTTCTTTGGAGCAAATAAGCAAACCTGAACAACCTTCTTGACTACATTTTCCAAGCAGTGTGTGGGGAGCTAAAGGGCCTCTCTTGTCTCTGATCAAATATTGACCCTGTGCACTTACTGGCTGGAGTTCAGACTAAAGGGCCAGCAGCACCATGGAGCCAATGTTTGCAGAGCAATTACTGCTGCAGTAATTGCCTTGTAGGTCAGATTGTGAAACAACCTTCGATGGAGCCTTCCGGACCTTCCTCAGAGGGGCCAGGCCTTGGGGGAGATCCTTCACAGTGAAGGAGCTGTGCAAGAAAATTTAGAGAGGCTGAAAATGTGGTCCAGCTGCCAGTGAGACGGCAACTTAAGAGCATCTGTGGCCCTTCACCCTCCTCCTTTTCTCCTTAACTGCTCCTCCAAATAATCCAAGCCCTTTATAACTTAAACAGGCCTCAACATCAGACCTCATCTTGGCCAGCTCCCTCTGGGACAGGTCCCTTTCCTGGTCAGATAGGGCTGAGTGGTGGATTGTTTTTAGAAGAAACCAATTTCCACTCAAAGACCAAGAGCCTCTCCCTGTCCCCAACTTGACATCTGAGATGCCCTTAGAAGCCCTCTCTTAGTAACCGACCTGGTTTCCAGAAGAGATGTTTGAGATACTGTTGAACTTGAATTGCTCTATCGATGGGACAAACCATGGTGGAGAATAGTCTCCCTCTTCCTGCTGGGGCCCTAGAAAATTTTATAGGGCAACGGGGAAGGAACTAAGGGGTGGCAGAATACTCTGTGGTTGACATAAGGCCAGATCAAGCCTGTGTGTGTCCCAGGTGGTCTAAAGCAGCATAGTTCCACTGAACTTGGGATGACGGAAATGTTCTACTCTGCTCAATACCTAGCCACTAGCCACTAGCCACTGTGGCTATGAAGCACTTGCAATGAAGCAAGGATGATCGAGAAACTAAATTTGATTTTTAAAAATCAACTAAACTTAATTTTTAAAAATTTAATCTTTAAAAAGTTTAATGAATTTAAATTTAAACTTAGATGACCACATGTGGCTACTGGCCACATGTGTAAAGCCTCCATACCCAGTGCCTCCCAACGGGCAGGAAGGGTGGCTGGATTCAGTGAGCAGCTCCTCGTGTGCAAAGGAGGCAGAACCACTGCATCTGAAGGCTCAGGGCAGAAGATATAGGGGAGAGAGGAAGGTTTGAGGCAGATTAGAGGGTCCTATCTTGGTGCCCATGAAAGGACTTCGGGAGTGGGGGGAGTTGTGAATGACCAATCAAGTTATTAGAATTGTATATGTACATTCATGCATTTGTCTGGGGAGAAAGTCTTGCTTTCATTAGAAGCACAAAAGAATCCCTGATCCCCAAAAAGAATCTCCAGATCCCCAAGATAAAATAACTCATTGATCGCAATGATCTATTAGATAAAACTTACTTCTTCGGGAAAGCCTGCCCTGATCCCAGCGTATAAGGTTTCCCTATAATATGTCTATGGTGCCTTTCTTTGTAGCATTTGAAATAGTATAAAAGAATATATATATGTTTTAACTGTCTTCCCTCACTAAGCTATAAGTCCCATAAAAGCAGTAACCACATCTGCTTTTGCTCATCAATAAACCCCTGGAGCCTGGCATACTGCCTGGGACATAGAAGGCAGGCACTTAAGATTGGATGGATTGAGGTGGATAGATGGATGGACAGACAGAAGGAGGCAGGCAAGCAGGCATAAACGAATGAACAAACTAAGAAATAAATTAGGGACATACTTTACCCTGATAACTATAATTCTCAAAAAACAACCAAATCCCCACAAACTGGAGTAGAAGTGTGTGGCTATATCAGTCTAGGCTGCTATCACCAATCAAAACCATATGGACATCTTCTTTGTTCCCCACTCCCAAGAAAAATGCTCCTTCCTTCCCCTTCATCCCATAGCATGTTGTTTGTACCTAAATCTACTATATATTTCATCTACAGTAGACTTAATTGCTTAAAAGTCTACTTCCCCCACCAGATATGGACTCCTGTAAGGAAGGAATCTTGTCCTCAGCCGTGTTCTGACTTACAGTACTAAAAATGTGTGGGAGGCCTTAGCATAGGCCAGTCCACTCTTAGCTTGAGCCAGCCTGCCTTAGTCATCTTTATATTTGCATCCTCACCACTCACAGCCACAGCAAGGCTGACAGATTGAGCAAGTGAAAATGCAAATCACACAATAAAAGTTGAATTTCAGATATACGATGAAAAGCTTTTTTAGTATAAGTATGTCTCATGCAATATCTGAGATATACTAAAAAGAGTATTCATTGTTTATCTGAAATTCAAAATTAATCAAGCATCTTACTTACATTTATCTGGTGACCCTAACCCTGGGTAGCCAGTACGAAGAGTGTGAGTGGTGGGGGTAGATGGGAAAAACCAAGATAAATGATCTGCTCTGTACAATGAGAAGGCTTCAGATAAGTGTGGAATGAGCAGTTACCAGGTTATCTGTGGTTCCTCTCCCCCAACACCATGAATAGCTCCCCAGTGCTTCACCAGAGTTCTAAGTGTCATGGGTCACATCAAAGAGATACTGACTCTCCAAGCATAACTTCCCGCTCTTGCTTCCCTATTGCCTGCTGCTCCCTCGGAGCCAGTTGCCCTGGTATGTGCCTGGGATTTTTTAACCCCAAGGATCTCTCTAGAGAAACACACACAAAGCAGGTAGATCCTGGCAGGAGCTTTGAAGATGATTACCCAGAGTGATGCTCAGCTTCAAATCTTAGTTTGCGCATGGGCTGGGGACATGAGTGCTGTCCTGATGTGGAAGCTGCAGTGGAGAGAGATGGAAAAACCAAGATCTGTGATCGCATCCTTCATATGCTTCCTGGTCTTGCAGCCATGGAGCCTGAAGGGCAGGGCACAGCTGATCAGCTCCAGGTTGCTTGACAGAGGGAGAAGGACACTTAGAGGTACCTGAGCTATTCCAAGCAGAACTGGATCTGCACATACTCCATGGCCCTCAGCCCAGGGCCAGAGGAGGTTGGGACTGCTTGGCATCACTTTGTACATGATTCCCGGGGTCATATAAGAGAGGTGGGAGGCCAGGGCCTCCTTGTGGTTCCCTGACCTCCACCAGGAGCAAAAGACACTATTTGAAGAAGCAGAAATAAGAGAACCAAGTATGAGGAGAGCCATGCTGGGGACAAGAGAACCAACTTGTGGGAGGGAAGGGACCTAGGGGTCCCTCAAAGGGGTGCCCAGGCCCATTGCTATTATCTGAACACTGCATATAAACCCCCAAATGGTACCCAAGTAGTACAAGATGTGAATGTCAATGATCTGAACTGGTTCAGCTCAGTGGTTCTTCACTGGGGGTCCACAAAGGTTGTCTGTGAATATCTGGCACTGTAAGTAAAATTGTACATATATGTTCTTTTTCTGGGGAGAAAGTGGTCTCTAGTAGCCAGAAGGCCCAGAACCTCGAGTCGGTAAAGCCAGCATAGCAGCTTCCCCCAGGCTGGCTTAGTCAGCTTGGGCCTTGCTCCAAGGTGGGGCTCTGCTGACTACAGGGTGAGCAAAATGACTCTGAGTGCAGTCACCTGTAGGCCCCACCCCCACTCCCAACACACTCCTGTCCTGCCCCAGTGGCAAGTTCCAGAGAGACTCTGTGGCTTACAAGATTCTGAACACTCCGGCACAGGCCAGGGCACAGAGCAGCCCCTCAGCACCGAGTGAAGCTGAGTGAGGGAAACAAGAAAGCTACACGCGGAGAGGAGGAGGCGCTAAGTCCTAGCCCCTGCGACTGCAGCCCACATGCCTGTCACTTGCTAACACTACTAGACAACCTCAGGGGTAACTTACTAGATCACCCCATGTCAGGAAAAATGTGGAGTCACTCATTTAATCCTCACAACAACCCTACCGGGAGGGTACTATTCCAATCTTCATTCTACAGATGGGAAAACAGAGCCTAGAGTACTTATGGAACCTGAGTTACACAGTGACAGAGCCAGGAACCAGTCCCAGGCATTGTGTCTCCAGTCAGAGCCTAAGCTCTAACTCTCTCACACAGCCTCTCACAAAGCCGAGTTCTGAGGGCCACCAGTGACCAGAGATGGAGTTAACAATGCCATATTAATACCAGTGACCCTGATAAATAAGAAAGGCTATCTTAAATGCATGCCACCAAGAGTCGTCACGTCATGAATTCTGTAAAATGGGTTCGCAGAGAAGCTATGATTGTCTCCAAGGTTAAATTCCATAGAACCATCCCATCCATTTTCTAAACTGCATCTACAGGGTAGTGATGATGCACGTGGTCAGACCTGGCCATGCTTGTGGTTAGGGCCAGCACATTGTACAAGCTCCTCCATGACATGTGTCCCTCCCAAAACAAAGGAAGTGAGCCCTCCACATGAAGAAGAAGTGGAGTGGGGAGGGGGTGCAGCATTCCTTTCTTGTGAGATTCTGAAACTAGGGAGGGGGTGGGGAGCAAAACGGAAAGAGGGGAAGAAAAGTTCTGATTTGAGAGTTTCCACTGGCTCTCAGACCCCCTCTGGCTCATCAATGAGTCCTTTCAGGGTTCTCTCACCCCAACTAAGTTATCATTTCCTGTCCAGCACACTATACCCATTGATAGGGTATCAGCAAACCTCACCAGTTTATGCCGGGGGGGAAAAAACCCAAGGAGATTGGACAGGAACTGAGGGGGAAAGAGGATGAAGCCAGGAGGGTAAGGAGTGGCTTTTAATCCCATATTCAATGGGATATTCAATACCATATTGTTAAATGAAGAGAGGATTTATAATACAGGAAGCTGGCTCACCTTTGGCTCATTTCAAAGGTAGAGCAATAAGAACAATGGGCCAAAATCAGGTACTTGAAGGCAAATATGCAGGCATGGCCTCTCCAAGATGACTCAGAATCAAAGGCCTGAACAGCAAGGAGTGAACCTTGGTTGTGAGGGCCAGGACTGGGTGTCTCTTCTTTATGTTTTTATTGGCTTAAACCAGGTTTGCAGCCCTAAGGAAGAACCTAGAACCTCTTAAGGCTTTCCCCTTCCTGGTGTAGGTTGCTGCCCAAGCTGCAATGATTCTGCCTTCTTTGGTGCCTGCCTCTGATACACATAGGTGGCTTCCCTAGTGGCCATCTCTATGCTACATGACCCTCTTACTCTGGGCCATATTAATTGGTCCAGAGCGGGCACCAGACCAAATTGGGCCAAAGTCTTCACTAGGATTTTTCAATTTGAAATTGGGAGAGAGTAGGTGTCTCTGCTGTTGGGAACCACAAGATAAGAAATTTGGGTACTGTTGACAGCCAAGTTCCTCAGATGAGGTAATAAAAGCTGAAGACAGTGCCCAGAGAGAAGCACAGATAAAACGAAGGGAGAGCACCCCTGGTTTCAGGTGTTTCTGGAGCCCACTGCCTCACTCCCCTTTTCACCATCTAGTCAACTGCATAAGTTTCCCTGGAATATCCTTTTCAGCCAAGTCTCCTTTTTGGCTAAAGTGTAAAACTATCACTTGTAACCCAAAGAGGCCAAACCAGATTAGTTGGAACCAGGGGAGGTGTTCGCAATGGAGCTGCAAGATTCATACCACCGTGCCCCTTTGTGAACACGCCTGTGTACATTAGACAGACACACGTAAACAAACAGGGCAGCAAGGGCCTTATTCGGTTAGACAGACACAGTGGTATGGCCAGTTTGTGTCTGTAGTTCAAGAAGTTGCTTGTTTTTTTGTCTCAATCTTTTCTGTGTGTTTGCTTTTCTTTGTCTGCAATGACGTGGTGGCTTGTGCCTCACCCTGAATGTTTAGTGACACATCTGCTCTCACACACAGCACCCGTAGCCATCCTCCACCTCTCCACCCTGGTTTCCTACCCTCCAGGAGGAGGGGGACAAAGCTTGACTGTTAAGACCATCTGAGGAACCCCACAAAGCCTCAAGTGTCTGCCTGCAATATCTCAGACTGAGCGAAGCCCAGTTCGGCCATCAAGGTTCCTCACCTGTCCCTCTGCTCTGACCTAGACCCTGAACCTGAGAGCTCTACTAGAGATTCTCTGGATGAGTGAGGACATGAGCGAGGCCAGCCTGCCAGGGACTCAGGCCACTGAAGGTGGAACTGGGCACCACCTGAGCTCAGACCAACTCACCTGCAGGTCAAAGAACTTGCTGTACCTCCGGTAGATGGTCTGGGATGTGGAGTCAGACCAGGTTACGTTGATGATGTATACCTGTGAGGTAAAAATAAGAGCAAGTGATTGAGTGAGTAAGGCTGGGCTTCAAGTGGTATTAGTATCAATTAACATGACTGTGGGTGCCCCCTGGCTGGGACCATTCTTTTTCTCATCTTTGTTCCCAAGGCCTAGCGCAGCATCAGCTACAAATAGATGCCATATATTTATATGTGTGTGTGTGTGTGTGTGTGTGTGTGTGTACATATACACACACACATATACATACATACACACATATATATACATATATACATGTATACAAACATCTAGAAAGGTGTTCAATAAAATACTAAGGATGATTGTCTTAGTAGGGCAGAATTACAAGTGTTTTAATTTCCTTTTCATTCATATGCACTTTATACAATGAACGTAAGATTGGGTTTGTTAAAAAAAAAAAAAAAGCACGAGCAACTAATTTCCACTGGTTCTCGAACTTTAGAGTGAATGAGGATTTGCAAGGGGCCTTTCACAACTGCAGATGCCAGGGCCCTGCCCCCTGAAATTCTGCATTAGTCAATCTGGGTTTTGGGGGGTTAGTCACTTGTATTTTATTTATTTTGTTTTTTAAAGTCTTTATTTTTCACAAATTAGTTTCAAGTTCACAGTAAAACTGAGCAGAAGGTATAGAGCTCCCATGTGCCCCCACACATGCGCAGCCGCTCCCATCAACAGCCCCACCATAGTGGTACGTTGGTCACCACTGGGCATCCATAGTTTTAGCAGACCACACCAGGGCATTCTGCCACCGCTGATCCTCAGAACTCACTCTGAAAAGTACTTGGGAGACCACAGCATTTCAGACAGGTGTGATTTGTCTCTGTATCCTCAAGTCTTAGCTCAGTGTCTGGCACAGAGCAGGTACTCTAAACATTCTGCTCCGCGGAACAAGCAAACTGACCCTCTGGGAGAGACGCATATTTGCAGGAGAGATGTTAGCGCATGGAAACTGGTGAACTTATCAGAAACGAAGGCATCTCAGGGTCCCATTTCCAATGTCACGCCGGTTCCCAGGGTCAGTCAGGCTCTCCCAGGTTGCTACCTCCAATGGCTCTGGATGGCCCCCTTGCCTAGGAGGTAGGCAGGACTGCTGGCTGGCAAAGAAAAGTCTCCTGCTCCCACCATTTCTGTCCCCTTTATCTGAACCCACACCAAAGATACACCCTCCTGAGAGAGGCCTCAGTTAGAAAGAGTGGTCCCCTCACACAGTTTCAGGGCTATTCTGTTGAACTTCCCCTCCGGTGCCCGCTATGAGGACTGCAGGTACAGGGAAGAGCAGAGTACTGACTTGACACGGGCAACACCTCTGCTCTGCTTCTTCCCTCAGAAGATCCAGAGTGGCTGTGGTTGACGACAGTGGGTCCCTTGCCAAGACATCCATCAGAATCGCCTGGGGAGCTTCGTTAAAATTCAGATTCCCAGCCTCTGCCTAGTGATTCTGATTCAGTGGTCTGGGGGACTCCACTAGTGAGGAGAACAAGGTGGGCGGAGACCCAGGGGTCTCAGCCACTGTGAGAAGGAAGGAGCATTAGCATAAAGGCATTTAGATACCTTGGCATCAGGGTGGCTAGCTCCCCCAAGGGGCAGGGCTGTCTTAGTCTGCTCAGGCTGCCATAACAAATTACCATTGACTGGGAGGCTTCAACAACAAACATTTATTTCTCACAGTTATGGAGGCTGGAGGTCCAAGACCAAGGTCCCTGGTGAGGACCTAATTTTTGGCTTGTATATGGCCACCTTCTCGCTATACCCTCATGTGGTGGAGAGAGAGGGCTCTAGTCATTTCCTCTTCTTACTTATAATGTCACTAATTCCAGTATTGGGCCTCCATCCTCATGATCTCATCTAAACCTAATCATCTCCTAAAGAAAGGCCTCAGCTCAGATACCATCACAGTGCGGATCAGGGCTTCAATGTGTGACCTTTTTTTTGGCGGGGGGCATTGGGCACAAACATTCAGTCCATAGTAATGGTTTTGCACACAGGAGTGTGAGGCTTTCTGTTTGGTTGCTCAGTTAACAACCAAGAAGACAAGCTCTGATCTAGTCCCTTCTTTCCTCTTGTCTCTCAGTCATAGAGTTAGCCTTGTTCAGGGTGGGGCGTTTGTTCTGAAATGCATAGAGTAGAGGGCCATTAAAGCAAAGCAAACAGAACCGAGTGATGCCAGAATGACATGGGGTATTTATGACATGTTTCATGTGATTCTAATAAGAAAGAACATAAAATAAAAAGTTACCCCTACCCTCACAAACCCCAAATAAACTATTGACTATAATAGGTAGGGTTAGGCGGCGCTTTATATCATGTAAACATATATCTCATAAGATAAATTGTAGAAACTATTCAAATACTGGTTACTACAGGTCAGCACAATGTGAAACATTCATATGCATTAGCTCATTTAATCCTCAGCTCAGTGAAGTAGCCACTATTGTTATCAGCATTTTGTATAGGAGGAAGCTGAAGTTCAGAGAAGCCAAGTTACTTGCCCAAGGTCACGTAGCTAGCAAAATGCAGAGCAAAGGACTTGAACTCAGGTCTAGCCAAGTCCAATCCCCATGCTCTTCACCACACTGGATTACCCTTGTATGTGTAAATTTAGGAATATTTTCTCTGATCAAGTGATCAGAACTGAATGACATATTTTTAAATAAAACTGTAGATGATCCGAAGAGTCTGTACACTCCTTGCCTAGGGGGTGAGCCTAGATGTACATGGAGGAGTCAGGTCAATTCTGAGAGCCCAAGACCAAGAAGAGACAGAACCTGGGGCCGAGACAGAAGTCAACAGTTAGGAATGCTACAAAACCAGACCAACACAGAGGAAACCCTCATAATCGACCGGCAGACTGTGTGGCAGGATGCTCCGGGATTTTCACAGGGGTCATAACCCACCCCATCCCTCCTGCTGACTCCCAGCTCCTTGACTCCCAAATCCTGCCAGCTACATCTCCCCTCCCACCTGCATCTGCCCTTCCAGCAGGTCCCAGGTGGGGAGCAGATGCTGTGCAAGACCAGGTGCTGCCTTCCTGACCTCTGCCCAGGCAGATGCACTATTAGGAGGCCCCGTGGCAGTGCCCTCCCGGGAGAGAGCTCGTACTCACCAGCCGGCTATTAGACAGCAGCCTTTCTCTCTGGCTAACCAAGCGGGGCCCAGAGGAAGGGCTTAGCTGGGACTTAACAGGACCCGTGTCCCACCCTCTCTAGTAATTAGGGGCTTCTCTCCACCTCCCAGGGAGAATTAATCACAGGCTCACAGCCTCTGGCAGCTGGGAGGCCTCTTTTTTGCAGATGAGAAACCTAAGACCTAGGACAGTGATTTGCCAGGGAAGAGCCCCTCCTGGGTTTTACTCTTAGGACCCTCCTTATTGGCTGTGAGACCTCAGCCCAGCCTCTCAGGCCCTCAGGCTCCTCCTCTATTGAATGAGCACAGACTTTAGAACTGCCGGGACTGATCCACTGCAGGTGTGCTCACCTGGTTAGCAGAAGAACTGAGACGGGAACCCAGACTTCCCAATTGACCTCCCAATTCCCAGTCTACAACTCAACAGCCCAAGACCAGAGCATGCTGCCCTTATAAAAGACCCTTCCCCTTTACTCTTCAAAATAGTTGAAAAGTCACAGGGAGTCATCTCTGTCTAAGCCTTGACCCAAACCCACACCAAAGACATACTCTGTGGAGAAATAGCCAGAGGGCAGGGGTAAGGTGAGAGCTGTCCATGTGACCCTGGTAAGCCACCACCAGGACAGGACACAGCCATGCTTCCTCCCAAAACATAGCTCTCTCCTTGCTGGGCAAAGGATTTCTCCTGTTAACATCTTGCATCCCATTTCCTGTGCAGAGCGAACATGAGTGTGACTCATGTGTGGGGGTGGGGAAATGAACCCCTATTCCCAGGTTCTCCCAAACCTCTGAGATTTGCTAGAGGCCCCCCAAACCTGCTGTCCTGGACAGTCTAAACCCTGAGTTGAGGAAACGGTCAGAGACCTTCCTGGAGTTGAGCCCAGAGATCCGAGGACAGTCTCCAGGCCCCTTTATCTCGAGTGAGCAGGAGGTACCTCTGCTTTCTTGCAAACCCTGAATGTCCTAGATAATCCCTCCAGATGAGCAATGGATACACAAAATTCCAGCCCAAACCACATTCCCCCGGCCCACCCCCTCCATGTCAGACCTTATCAAGCCTCCCTGAGCTGGCTCTGACGGCACTGGAAATCCTAGTGATAAACCACCGAGAAGGAGCAGGTGGAGGGGAAGGGGGACGGGGCAGGGGTCATCTGAGAAAGCCGGCTCTGTTTACTGGGCCTGCATCGGGGGCCCTGATAAACTGCTCTGGTCATAGGATCAGCCAAGATAACATTACCCAGCAGCTGGGTCACCCAGAAAGGTTTGAAGTTAAACATTCTGCTTCCATACACTTTACTTCGGTTTATGTTTCCCAGGTGGAGTTTCTCTTCCTTCTGGATTTAAAAACCCATGGATCCTATTTCCCTGTCTCTGGCCATTTAGGCAGATGGCAGGCGTCTAGGACGCTTCACTCTAGACCAGTGACTGCATCCAGCTTCCCCGCAGAGGAAGCCCCAGTGTCTGATGTCTTCTTGCCACGCTCACTCCCTGAGAGGCTCTCCACCACAGACACGGCTAAGGAAGCTCCCACCAGACACCCGCACGACGGCTGGGGCTCACCAGCCCACCCACTCGGAGGCCATCTTGGCTGCTCTCCGTCTGCTCAGCTCATTAAGCCCAGAAACATCTGAGGCTTCCGAGACTTCCACAGCTTCCAAGTCTTCTTCAACGAGAAAACAGCCTTGATGCAAATCAGACCTGCAGCGCAACGCCAGAGTACTGAGGATGAAGCCCAGCCCAGTTCCTGCAGAGGGATGTCCAGAATTGGACCTGGGCTGAGACCAATTAATGACCCAAAGTTAGGGCCCAACCAGTCCTAGAAGGCGTAGGACCTGCCTGTGTTTAATTAGAAAGTGCCAGTAAGTATTTGCTGCTCCCTTTGCTGAAGAAAAGTACAGTTAGAGACAAGGAGTTAGGAACTCAGGAGGAAATGGTGTATCTTTGCTAAGGAAGGCCTTCTTTTCCCTGGACCCCTGCCAGCTGTCCCTGTCCCCAGGCCAAATGGAAATTCAATGACAATCTTCCTTCACCTGCTCACATCACTATAGGGTGGGATCAGATAGCCAGGAAGGGGGCTATTGATTTAGGGAACCACCACTACTTAGAAGCCTGGACTTGGAGGGTGACCTCCACCCCAGCATGCACACGCTGCAGGGTTAATGGTTAATGGCCAGCTGGCAGAACCTTCCGGTCCTCAGATCACCCTATTCCAGGCTTTCTCTGGACCTCAGGTTTATGGAGCAGTCACAGTAATGGTAGCATAAGTGAACCCCAGACCAGCTCTGGGAGGGACGGGGTGCATGCTGGCAGAATGGCCTTCGCAGAGCCATGGGTTCCCCAGTCACTTCCAAAACACAGACACTGCCACTGCAGACCTGGGCCAAATGGCCCTGCTCTGGGAGAAAGGGCTTTCTTTAAAGGCACTCGGCAGAGGGGACAGCCAGCAGGCCTCTAGCCAGTATCGAACATCTTCAAGAGAGTTTCGCAGGTGCCCATCACTCTCAGTGCCTGCCGCTGTTTTCACTAATCATGAGCCTCAGTTGCTTGTTTAACTTGGAAGGTAGAAGGTAGGCCAGAGGATCTGGAGGAAACCTCCATATCACTGGTACCTCCATTTATTACTCTGCAAGATAGGCATGAGAGGGGCTACCTCACTTTTGGGGTCTGGCAAAGATTCAGTGAGCTAATCCTGTATCTCTTCACTAGAATGGAAGCTCCCAGAGGGTGGATCATGAAATGATCATGACATATCCCCTTCAGCATAACACTACACCTGAGAGGTGCTTATTTTGTGTCTCCTAAATAAGTAAAGGAATAAAGCAACCAGCAAGTGTCTAGTGAGTGCTTACCTTGTGCCTAGTTTTGTGCCAAGCTAAAGATGAAGCAAAGTCCCCAGCCTCCAGACCCTTACAGCTCAGCTGGGGCAGCCAGACTCTCACTAACAAATCAAGTAGGGCACAGTGTGAGATGGAGTGATGGGGTGCCAAAAAGTGAGGCTCAGAGAGAACCAAAGGCAGTGTTGGCATCACAGAGGAGAAAGAAGGCTTTCAAATCATTCGATGGGTTGAAATTTTAGCTCCAGTATTTCCCTGCTGTGTGAGCTTGGGCAAGCATCTTAGCCTCTCTGAGTCAGGGTTTCCTTAGTGTGGCTCACAATGAGAGCTTCCCCTTAAATGTGATGATGATGCACATGGGGTGCTCAGCACAGGACCTGGTGCAGGGTAAGTACCTAATGCACATTAGCTATTTAGACACCCGAGAAGAAGGAGGGGCCATTGGTCATGGAACAGGACTAGGGTAGGAAGAGAGCAGGAAGTGGACAACAGATGGGGACACACACACACACACACACATGAAGTTGGTAGAGCTACTACTACTAACGAGACAGCCTGAGAAAGAAGAACAAAAATAACTCTGCTGCCTGGGCAGGGAAAAGACAATGGCTCTCCTCAGGAGCACCCCGCCGAAAAAACTGGAGGGCTGAGGCTTTTCTTCTCTTCTCTCTTTTTTTTGTGTGTATGTTTCCTGGAGGGGAAATGAGTGTATAAAGCAGGAGCTCCCGGGATTTACAACTCCTGTGTGGACCTTTAAAAAAGGTTCAAGCTGTCAAAGCTCTGTCTTTCCAGTCACCAGAACTAGAAGAGAAATACAGGAAGAGTCCGTTTTTACAAACCTTTTTCTTACACCACAAACTATTGTTTCATTAGGAAGAACAATAGTCACATCCATCGATTGGGCACTTACTAAGGTCCAGGCATTGCTAAGCACTTTATTCATCTTATCTCATTTATTCTTTATAAGGATTCTATGAGGAAAGTATCATTATCATCTCTAGTTTGCAAATGAAGAGACCTAGAGAAGTAATTGATCCCTAAGTCAAGATCAGTGGCAGGTGAATGAGCTCAGGTTCAAAAATGACTCCATAGCCTGAGCACTTTAATAGCTACAGTGGAACAAGGCAGAGAGGCCCGGCCACAGGGTTTGCACTCGTGGTTCAATCTGCTGCTCTGGCAACTGGTTGCTTCATGTGTGGGTGGATAGTTGGGACTGAGGCCACCCATGTTGCAGGTAAGGAGACCTTCATGAGGACCAGCACGCTATTTTGCATGGTTTAGAATCCATCAGATCAGCTGCATGAAAAGTTGTCACTCTCTCTGGGTATCCATTTGTCATCCATAAAACACTGCATTCCCCATCCTCCCTTTCAGAGTACCTGACATGGTCTTTGTACTCTTAGAATTTTAGCCTCTTCCCTAGAAATTTCTGAAGGCGCCAGTTAAGCCCCGGGTCTAGAAAGAAACCCATTTTGGCTTTCTAGATAGAGCTCTGGGCATGGTCCCCACTGGGACATTCTCGAGAGTGCCTGAGGGCACATAGTTGAACCTCTGTACCTTTCTCCCTCCAACCCTGCCACCACCCTCTGGCCCCAAGCCAGCTTATTGGAGCAAACAGGTCTGACCACCCTGAGCCAGCAGGAGCACCAACAAAGAGGCCCAGAAGTGGGCAGTGAACGTCTTGGGTAATGCCCAGGAGCCCAGAGTGGCAGCACGCTCAAGGGAGGGGGAGGGGGATCGCCCTAACATGAAAATCAGAAAAACTCCAGATATACATTGACATTTCAGGAGCTAGAGTCCTAGAAACCTTAATTGTATCCTCTCGTGAACCATAACAAGGTGCACACTCCTCTGGCTTGGATGTGGCCCAGTGGATCTAGAAAAGGGCTGGAAAGGAGGATTGTCACTCCATATACTCCCAAATAAATGAATGACCTGGGCCCACTGACCTGGACACACACATCCTGTGAACGTGCCTCACTCCATCGTCACACCCTGGAGAGCAAGGCAAAGGTTAACACACACAGCCTGGTTTCCTCTTCCTGGGAAACACAGCAGCTAGGCAAGGCCAGAGGCCAAGGACTCCTCCACACACAGCCTGTGGGGGAAATGACCCCACTGCTTCCTCCCCACCAGCTGACACTCTCATACCTTCCTCTCTGCTGTGCTCAGCAAAGCTAAGCTTTGACACAAGGCAAATGGCTATCATTAGGAATTTTGCTGCACGGGATAGAGTGGAAGGATCTTTTTGGAGAGCATTTTGGCAATCTCTCTCCCAAGATTGCATTCCCTTTGACTTAGCAATTCTACCTCTAAGAATTTATCCACACAAATGTGTGTATATATATATATATATATGTGGGTATATATATGTGAGTGTGTTGTGTGTGTGTATGTATATAAAGATGTTCATTGCTGCACTGTTTGTAACTGCAGAAAGTGAAGAATACTGAATAGCTATTGATTTAAAAAATGGTCAAATAAATTATGATTCATACATCTGTTAATGATAAGATGGATCTTTCCATGTTGCTATGGGAAACGTCAACAGGATGGGGGAGGGGAAGAAAAAACACATTACAAAACAGTATGTATACAATATGATTGGATTCATTTCGGGGGAGGTGTGTATATTGGGGTGTTATGTGTGTGCACATATGTGTACATTTTAAAAATCTAGAAAAATGCAACAAACTGATAATAATGGTTATTTAGTTTAAAAAAATTTGAAATAGTTTCACTTTATACACTTCTATATTATTTTATATTCGAAGATGTGTGGCTTTCATAATTTAAAACAAGATTCTATCTTATAAAACAACTGTGTCCTCTTAGCTTGTCCTCTGGCTAATGCCAGCTCTTAATCTGCTACCATTCAACATTTGCTTATTCTTGGGGAGCAGGAGGAGATTCCAAGTTCAGTGCTGAGCTCTTGAAGCCAAGGTCTGAAACCTGTTTACCCATACAATTACCTGGAGTACTTTGAAAACATCCACCCCATGCCATTTAAATAAGAATCTTGGAAGGTGGGGTGGACACTCGTAGTTTTCAGAGCTCCCTAGGTGAGCCTACCGGTTGTTACAGGTTGAGAACCAGTAACGTGGACCAATATCAAAAAGACTATTGGACTAAGTGCAAAAAAAAAACAAAAAACAAAAAACAAAAAAAACCCAAAAACCTCTTTAAACAGAAAACAATATTATACTGTAATTTGTACTATTAAGAGTCAGCTCTGCCCTCAAGAGGTCTAGTTAGGGAGTTTGTAGTCGATACTTTTTTTCAAAGTTCTACCTCCAATTTTGGAATTCACCAGCTCAAATAGGGAAAAGAAAACAAAGAGACTGGGGTTCATTAGTTCTGAACAGTGGCTGTGCCTCTGCTTTCTTTGGCAGCCCGTGGCCATCTCCACCTTTGTGGGGCCTACAGCAGTGACTAAGGGGTCAGAGTCCAGCCCTTCTTGGCTCCAGGAGGAACAGCTGAAAGAATTAGAGGTGCTGAGCCCAGAGAAGGATTTAGAAGACACATGACAGCTGGTTTCAAATATTTAAAGGACTCTCAATATGGGAGGTTCCACTCCAGTTGTACCCAAAGGATGGCAGTGCATAAGGAGTGCAAATTATAGGAAAGCAGGTTTTTGCCCAATGTCAGGAAGAGCTGTCCAACCAGAGTTGCCCAAGGATGGACGGGACTGTCTTGTGAAGTAATGGGACCGTCGGGGCAGGAAATGAGTGACCACCCATCTGTGATGTTGCTGGAGAATTTCTTCCCACACAGCTGTCCACTTTCAGCTCTATGGGGCCAGGAAACACTTGGTGCTGGACATACCAGCAGGGAGCCAGGCAGTCTGTCCTTAAGAAGCTTGCTTGCATAGGGAGCATCAGGCACACATACAATCATTTCTGGTGGTCCCATAAAACGGAGTGCAGTGACCGAAACTGATTACAATGGAAGTGGCTACTTTAGACAGATGGCCAGGGAAGGCCTCTCTCAGGAGAGGATGTTTGAGCTGAGACCTAAATGCAAACAACAAAGCACCACTTGTCAACTGGGGTGGAAGGTTAGATCTCATTTTGACTTGGTCCAAAATTAGAAGGGAACCCTACCTCACATCATATACAAAAGTTAACTCAAAATGGATTAAATACCTCAATGTAAGCAATAAAACTATAAAAGTCTTACAAGAAAACATAGGTGCAACATTTTCATGACCGTGGATTAATCAATGGTTTCTAAGATATGACACCAAAAACACAGCAATCAAAAGGCTACATATTATATGGTTCCATTTATATAAAGTTCCCAGAATAGGCAAATCTATAGACAGAAATAGACCAGTGGTTACCTAGAGTTGGGGGTGGTAGCACTGGGGGAAATGAGGAATAATGGCTACTGGAGTAACTTTTTGGATAATGAAAATGTTCTAAAATTGCGGTGATGGCTGCACTTTATCTGTGACTATACTAAAGACACTGAATCGTATGCTTTAAATGGGTGAATTGTATACTATGTAAATTATATCTCAATGAAGTTTTTTTTTTTTTTTTTTTAGAAGGGAAAGATGTTACTCTCAGTTAAGGAGTTCTTGCCAAGAAGGACTCCATTTCTCCATCCTCTCAGCCTGCTTAATTCTTCGAAGGTCCAATCAAGGCCCACTACCTACTAGAAGCCTCCATGAACTGTCTCAGCTCTGGTGCTTCCTCTGCCCCTTCATCTGGTACCTAACAAGCTTGTGTAGACAGGAGTCATGTCACATCCATTAGTCTTGGGGAAAACTTAACCTGGCCTCTATGATCCCCACGTTGCAGATCGCCAACACTGGAACACAGTAGGTGCACCTGGCTGATTAAAAAGAAAGCATGGCTTATAATGCACCAGGCAGGGAAGAGACCAGGTTCTCTTCCACTGCCAACTGGAGAGAACTGATGCCAGCAACATCCTACTCTCTTTGCCTGGAGAGTTCACTGGACCCGGCAGAGCACGGTGTGCAGTAAAACTTTCCCAGTCAAGCAGCAAACTGGGAGCATCATCAGCTCCTGTTTGGCTTCCAGGATAGAGAAACTGCCCTGAAAATCAGCTAACCCTGCCTCGATGTTGGATGTTTCTCTGTCTGTTCATGGTCCTGAGCCTGGAGGATGGCTCAGCTTCCTTTCATCTGATCCCACCCACCTTGTACCCTCCTCCAGGCCTCACAGCCTCTCTGCCCAAAGTCTCCCCCACCTTTACTAAACCCTTAAGGGAACCTGTAGCAACAGCACCCACTTCAGTACCAGAGACCGAGATGGTGAATTTTATGTGTGTCTATTCTCCCAACCCATTTCTAGAACTGTCCTTGACTGAGTCACAAATTCCTTGTAAGCAAGTATTTTATCCTAACTTTCCTCGTTTTCCCTACAATATCCAAGGATATTGGGCACAGGGTAAATCCTTAATACAGACATGTCACTTCTTTCTGATAAAATTCAGTTCAGTCCATTAAAGAAGCATTGAGTGCTTACTATGTGCTGGGCTCTGCACCACGCACTGGTAAACCAAAGTCAACTAAAACACAGTCCTGACCCCAGAGCAGCTCCTGGGTAGTTTGCTGCAGAGGGCAGATTGAGAGACGTGCACAATCCTGGGGGAATCCAGAGGACAAGCACCAAGTGCAGACGGTTTCCTGGAGGAGGTGAAGCTGAAAGGTGAGAAGGAAAACTTGGGAGATGAGGAGAGGGTGGTAGTGCTGGGAAGGTGTCCAAAGCAGAACAAAGGGCACAGACAAAGGCTGAGAATGGGGCAGGGCATTCAATCACCTGAGCTGTGGGGGAGAACCAGGAGCTAGAGCCTGAAACCCAAGGTGGCGAGAGGTAGGAGGTGAGCAGAAGAGTCCCTGGCTATGAAGCTTGCGGGAATGATGGGGGAGGAGAAAGTAGGAGGGGTGGAAGACACAGGAGCAGAAGTCAAAGCTGAAGAGTTTCTTGGGTGGGAAACTTGGAATGGTTTGAAACTGGAGGGGGAGGGAAGAAAAGGCATGGGGGAGATTTAAGGACCAAAGAAGGAAGAGATGAACACGAAGGGCCCCTGAGCGAGGAGCAGACACAAAGGTGAGGCCAGGCCTGGTGATGTAAGGCAGGTAGCGAAATGTGTGGGGTCTGGGAAGAGGAGAAGAGGAGATGGGGAGCCTCGAAGGGGACACTCGAAGATTGACAAATCCCATCCAAAGGCTTCTGGGACCTTAGATGAACCTTTGATTGGGATGTAATGAAATGACTGCAACAGGTCTCAGAGTTGCAAGTAGAAGGACCCCAGTTTCTGGCAGTGCCTACGGTGCTTTGCTGCTCACTACTGGACAATGCAAAGAGTGACTGAGACCTTGAGATATTCGATGCAGGGAGGGTGTAAGCAACTGAGAAAAGAAAGGCATCGAGCGCTAGAAGTCAGAAGCTCTGTTTTATTCTCAATTTGCCCCAGGCCCCAGATCTGAGAACAAACTTTTTTAACCTCCATCCCCTCCTCCAAAACTGGCTCACAATACAGAGCCATTTGGAATGATGGAAGAGGTACCAGGTCATGTCTGCTGGTCCCCCAACCCACTTCTCTCTGCCTATGCCTCTTCCCGCTGCATGGACAGAGGATACCTCTTCTCTGTCTGAGCCAATTCTAGGACGTCATTTGCTCCCAGGTCCCCTCCGAGAATGGGAAGAGGAACCTGCCAAGCTGGCTGGAGAAAAGCCTTGCACAGCAGCCAAGAAAGCCTGCCAGAGACTGCATCTGGCCGGGCTTCCCACACCGATTACCCATCTGGCCAGGCGTGGAGGTGAGATAGAAACACAGAGCCGACCTCCTTCCCCCACCTCAAGTCACGTCATCTAGGCATTCCCTTGGGGAGGGAGGCCCCCTCCCTCTGACCTCAGCCTGTTTCCCTTGGCCAGAGCCCACCCCCAGGGAGCAAGCCCCCTCCCCACACCCTCGCTCACACCCAGGCCCATGCAGGGAAAGGCATGAGCTATAGATTCCAGCCCGCCCAGGCTGCACACCAAAGCCCCAAGTAAGGGCTCGCCCCTCCCGGCCCTGTCTTCTGAGGTGCCAGCTGGGCTGCAAAGGGGTTTTGGGGGATTGGGGAGTTGGGGCACTTGGCCAGAACATCAAAGCCTCATCTCCCACCCTCTATCTGGGCTCTCACTCCAGCTTAAACCAAGGGGTCAGGGCTGGAGAGAAAAGACAGGGAAACCCAATGTGTGGCATCCAACGACTTCCAGTATTAGATCCTAGCTTTGCCCCTTATTTGGTGTAAGAGTTTGGACAAATTATCTAATTTCTCTGAGGCTCTGTTTCCTTGCCTATAAAGGTAGGTAATAAGAACACATGCCTTAGTCTGAATAAAGATTAAGTGGGAAAATGCATGCAAAGTGCTTAGTGCATACCTAGCCTTCAACAAACACCCTACTATGTTAGTTTATTCTTTTTATTTCCTGGCTTCCTTCTGTCAGTTCCAAAGGAGGCTTAGTCCTAACTTCACAATCTCCATCAGCTAACTCCATACACAAGTGGTAAATCTGTTATTGTTAATTTATTATTGATTTTACCTTTCTTATTTTTATACTTATTTATCCTGGGAAATAGATAACTGACATTTTCTGGATGTTATACCTACTGTGCAGACAAGCAACTTCAGTAAGCTTGGAATACACTGTCTAATGGGGTGCTTCCTATGCAGATATAACCCCTAGCACCCCAAGCACCCCATAGAAATTCTGGAGATCTCACACAGCTGCATGTACACACACACGCGCGCGCGCACACACACACACACACACACACACGTTCTTCCTTGGGATCCCATCATGCCCCCCTCCCCTAACCCCAGAAGTAGTGGGTCCAACACCAAGCCCCTGACCTAGCCATCCAATCACAAGCTCTGCCCTGATGTACTGTCTAGCATTGGGATGGTGGGGGGTGCAGCACTTTCACTCCTGTTAACGATGAAATTCCAAGGAAGCTCAGAACAAGCCCAGGACACCCCTCTCAGAGAAGGAGGATAAAAAGGCTCATTTCCAACTCAGAGCCCTAGAGGAAACTGATTTAAACAACACCAAGCCCCCTTGGAAACCACCCCTGACTTTCTAGAAACCACCCTCTAAATCTAAAGCAATAAGTTGAACCTCCCAACAGAAAAATTTTTTAATGGGCCAAGAATGTAAATAGCATTTATCCAAAAAGAAATACAAATGGCAGATCCATCCATGAAAAGATACTCGACCTCATATGTCACCGAAAAAATAAATCAGATATTATTCTTCTTTAGTTGACTGGCAAAACATTCAAGTTCGGTTCAGTCCCAATGCTAATGAGGGTGTGAGGAAACAGATCCATCTCACACACTGTAGGAGGGGTGTGCATTCTTTTAGAGGGCCATTTGCCAACATATATCAAAATGAGAAAGGCAAACTCTTTGATTCACCAATCCTCTGCTAGAAATTGATCCTGGGGATAAACTCGCAAAAGTGTGTCAAGTTCCATGTTGAAGGATGTTTTTGGCAGTGTCATCAAGTTGTTACAGGATGTCATCAGATTGAAATACTTTGCAACTATCCCAAGAGCTAGATCGTCTACATTTGCCTATAGGAGCATTATGCTAAGGTAGAAGTGAGAAGAATAAGGTGTAGAAGAATCAATTCTTTTTGCATAAATACTCTTTAAGGCATTCTGGCTTTATCTGAGGTGTCATTCCTTACCCTAGCCTTTACCTATCTGGCTTTAACCACTTCCCTTACAGGGCTGGGAGCCTGGTTCTGGTCAGCCAAGTCACAGAGCAACTTTCATGGCACCTAAAGAAGGGACAAATGCCACCCTAGCAAGATCCGAGCAGGCTCTATGCTGGAGGCAGCCATCCATACACAAGCTCAGGAAACACAGACACAAAGGCCGTGTATGAGCATGAGTAGTGTCCCCACCTTACAGAAGAAGATGCTGAGGTTACAAGAGATTAAGGGACTTGCCCAAGGTTACACAGCCAGGATGTAGTAGGCTTGGATTCCGACCCCATGTTCTTTCTAGCTCATGGCATGGCCTCAGGCCTCACACTATACCTCACAGGCTCCTACAAAGCTGAGGAAGCTTGGGGAACCCTAAGTAAGAGTGGGAGGCAGGGAGGAGCCTGCAGAGGCAACTGAGCTGAGGGAAGAAGGGCAAGTAGGTATGGGGCAGGCCTCCACTGAAACAGCCAAGCCAGGCCAGTCAGCTTGCCAAGGCCTCATTTACTACTAAAGTGATGAAAAAAGGCATCTCAGCACCCGTGCCCTAACCCCCTTGGCCCATGTTCCCTCATGTGGTATCCTGCCAGCTGGAGGCCACTCCCTGACCCCCAGTCTTGCCAGGCTATTCTGAAAGCTTGAAGCCTGTGGCATGTGCCCAGTGTAGCACTCTCTGGGCGACCTCTCCCCCACTGACCCTTCAGGATCAAACTCCTCTCCTGAAGGAAGGCGTTTCACACAGCCCTTCTCCCAGAGTCTCCTCCGCTCCAGACTGACCTCCCCACTGCCTCCTGTTGCTCCTCGAAGCCAGTGCTGGGTCTTCCACCATTCACACTGCCCTCCTGGCAGTGTGTTCTCATCCAGTGTTCTCATACAGTGTGGCTCTGGGCCGGACCCATGCTTCCAGGTGCAGTCGGACCGAGAGGGCAGAACGGAAGAAGATTCTTACCCCCTCCCTCCCTCTAAACTTCCTAAACCCTGAACTTCCATTAGTGCATTCTAAGAAATGTGAATTCCATGAACATGTGCCCAGGATTTGCAGAGTCACTCACACTGCTGACTTCCGCTGAGCTCCCAGGCAGCCCAAACCCTGACACCTCGCTCTCCTGCTTCTATGAGAACCAAACCTGCTGCCTGCACTTGACTCACTGATTTCTTGGATAAAAATCCATTACATTTATGCCTATTCAATTCTGGTCTTCTTCAAGGCTGGAAACTGGCTCATTGTCTAAAGCACTCTCTCCTTCCTCCCTGTGTCACACTGTAAATGTGAGCAGGAGGACTCGAAACCCCATCCAAGTCATTGCCAAACATTTCTGGTCAGAGTCAGAGAAGAGAGGCCTGTGACATATCCCTAAAAACTCTTTTTCAGGTCAACGCTGACACATGTGGCTTAGCTCCGTATGAAGTTGAGAAATGCAGTGCTCTTGGGCAAATCACTGTTGCATATAACAAATTATTTTATTTTTTCAAACCATAAGAGGAGCTCCCTGTATAAAAAAATTATTGAGTTTTTTTAAATATATAAAATGAGAAATCCACCTATGAATTAAACAAATTGCAATTGACCTGTTTTACACAACCAGAGCTTCACGAAATCTAGCTAATAAAGACGCCCACCTTGCTCAGGACTTCCAGCTGAGCATTTCAGGCACAAAGCCCTATCAATGGTCTCTTCACTCTCATTCTGCAAGAAAGGGCACCTGAGCTCTGAGAGCTTACATGATTTGCCTAAGGTCACAAAGATGTAAACCCAGATGCATGCCTGGGTCTGTCCGACTCCAAAACTTCTGCTCTTTCCACAGTGCAATGCTGCCTCTTGGGGTTCCTTAAACAAAGTTCCATTCAGTTATGCACCGCCTCCGACTGAGCCCAGAAACCCACCCTAGGCCCCCAGTGTGCTCCCCAGCTCGCTCCTGCAAAATCAGACAGCGTCGAACCTACTGGGGACAAGGTGACATGGGGAAACAAAGAGGAGCCCAGGATTTTGGTGGAATCAGCTCCCAATGCTAGGATGTTTCTCCCACAGAGCACAATTTCTACCTGTGCCCCAGGCACACTTTAGAATCTGGCAGCAACCAGGCCCACTTCTGTTCAGTCTACTAAGAAAGCAGGCCCTGCCTTAAGTTCAGGAGAAAAGGGTATTCTTGGGTTTCTTCACCTTAACTGCCTGTAAAATGGGTATCACAGCAATAACCAGGAACTGCTTTCCCAGGGTTGTGGTAAAACCCTGAAACACCTGGCTCTTCTACCACTGAGCCTTTGCCAAATGTTCCCTCTGCTCAGAACACTCTTCTTTCTCCCAGCTTCCAAATCTGCCTCCTGTTCATGCTTCAGAGCTTCCTGTTCCTTTCCAGTCGGCTCCTGATCTCAGTCCATCATCGTTATACATCCACATATATAACTTGGTTTAATGGGTGGTCACCCCAGCCAATCTGTAAGCTCCCTCCTCACCTAGTAATTGCTTTGGTTCACCTGGTAATCTGCAGCACTTGACATGGTGCCTGGCACATAGTAGGCACTTAATAAATGCTTGTTGGATGCATAAAAGAAGATCCGAGAAAATGGACATAGGCATACTTTTCACAATTCCAGCCCTGCTGAGCCAATGCCTGGTTAGAGAATTAGGAGATGCTGCGTAGAGGAGACTTGTGGGGGGCTAGGTGGGGGTGGGGTGAAGAAAGGGTATGTTTCAGACTGGGCTGGAGGTAAGGAGAAGCAGAGAGCATGGAAGTGATCAAGGGATGAATCCAGTTCTTCCCAAATGAGATGTCCCATGGCTAATCTGTCATCCTGACAGGTTCACACCCATGTAGATGACCACATCTAGTGAATTACCCAGGGAGCTTGGGGTAGAGGAGGGATAGGAGGAGCTGGAGGGGTTGGGGAGGGACGCCTCCCCAGACAAGGAAACTTGGCTCTCAGCAGCTACCGCATGTCATTAGCTATAATGCAGACATGATGGATTTGGGGTGGGATGAAGACTGGGCCAATCTTTCATTCATGGGAGGAACTGATGGGGGATTCTTGCTGTTCCCTGGGCCTCCTGCTTCCCTTAGCTTGGAATGCTTGCTCTTTCCTATCTCCCTTCTTACCACTTACAGCCCCCTTCCCCTTCAAGGCCTTCCCTCCCTGACAACGCTACTGAAGTGGAGTTTCTAACATGGTGTTGGGCAAGAGAATGTGCTTTGGAGTCAGACATATGAGCTCAAGCCCTGCTCCACCACCCATGAACTGTGTGGTGTTGGGCAAACTACATGACCTCTCTGAACTGCAGTCTACTATTTGTAAAATGAACTTCACAGGGTTACTGTGAGAATTATAAGAAGTCATGGATACAAGGCATGTACCACAGAGACTGGCTCACAGTAGGTTCAATGCACCACGAGTTCCTTCTAGTTCCTCCCCAGAACACCCACAGAGTTTTGGGCACCTAATTCCGCTGGACCCAAGAATTATCTTTCCACACAAGGAAGTGTTCTCCCTACCTAAACTGTGAGATTTCTGAGGGCAGGGCTATGCGCTGGCCATCTCTGCACAGTCCTCAGAGACGGCAGTGTTGAAAAGTACGGGCCTCAGTGTGAATCCCAGCTCTGCCATGTACTGTCCATGTGACCATGGACACATGCTCCTATGTTTGCTGGAGCCTCTGTTTCCCTATCTGTAGAACAGGGATAACAAGAGTGGATGGTAATAGTCCTGCCTCCTTGTAGAGGGCTGGTATGAGGCTTACACGAAGGTGCCTGTGTACAGAGCTGGAAGCAAATTCAACAAATGCTGGAGACCATGCTTATCACCTGGCAGGGCCCAGCATGGTGCGTAGGGGCACAGGCACATTTTGCGGGGGTGAGGAAGGGAAGTCTGCAACAAGATGCTATGGTTCTCTGTCTCTCCATTTTGAGTAAGGATGGGGCCAACTGAGTTGATGCATCACCATCCAGGTAGCCACACCCAGCAGAGAGGGAAGGCATATGCTAAGGGGAGAAAGCTAAGGAGTTAGTAAGAGTGTCAAGTCCCAGATCAGCAGAGGAAAAAAAATCCATTCTCCACACCTGGGAGTTCTTCTCGAGATTCACGAACAACATTCTCAGGTTTAAGAACAATGTTCTCACGTTGCAAGTTCAGCGAACGATTTTACTGCCACTCCTTGAACGAGCTTCCCCCAGCTCGTTAAAGCAGGCAGGCCAGGCCAGCAGCTCAGAGCATGGTCAGCTTTGAAGCATCGCCCTCTCTGAGATAACCCAACCTAACTTTTTAATAAAAGCAAGATGATTCTTGGTCTCATTCCAATGAAACTCAGGCTGCCTGGCCTTATAGCTTTTCCCCAGCTTCACAAACTCAACTTGGTGAAGGGAGGTGGGCTGGAGAACACAGAATGAATCACATCACTGAGATATTCCACATTTGGGATGGCCCCCCGCCCCTCCTGGCTGAGACACTGCCTGGAGCCCAAGGGCAGGGTCTCTGCTAGAAGCATCATCAGCCCTATTGCCTGAGTGTCCATCTTCATTTGGGACCAAGGATGAAAAGTCTCTTCCTGAAAAATCTGCCTTTCAGGTCTTGTGAGAACAAAGACTGTGTCTGTTCTGCAATTCCCCACCCCCCACCCCACAACCTCACCCCAGCCCGAGTCACAGTTGGACCACTACTTGGGTGAGCCATGCTATGCACACTGGTGCATTAATTTATTTCCCAGTAAAAGGCGCTGTCACAACTTCTGCAGCTGCGCATGGAATACACACACGCACACTTTCTTTTTTCAATGGCGCAGTCACCCGCTGCTGCTCACACTGTCTTGATAGTTCTTCCTTCTTTTGAAGTCTCCACCACATCTTCTGCCCACTGAGTGGGAAGTTCCATGTGGCAGGGTTCTTATTTTCTTAACACAGTGGAAATATTTGGCTTTTTTCATAATATTTAGCTCTCTTGATACAATATATATATGGAATTTTTTTTATGTTGTGTTTTCAAGGGACTGTTTATATAAGGCGATCTGTAGGACACCACACACTGCTATGGGAGGTAAGCCCTGGGGGCGGGGGTGGCGGGCAAGCAGAGGAAATATCCAGACTGTGTGCTCCCAACCCACTTCTGGGACACACGCAGGCATCCAGTCTTCTCTGAAGAGTGTAACTTATTCATTTAAGTTAAAGAGGCTCTCTGAGTCACTCCTCCATGAGCCCCCACCCCAAAAGCAACAAATGAGACTAAAACGAACATCTGTGAGGGGAAGAAGGTAAGGCCACTTTTTAAAGGAAGGGTTGTTTGTTTTTTAAAATAGGTCTGGCTCTAGTCTTTGAAGATAATGGATTAACATGTAATCCTGTGTCAACCACCCAACAAGTATTTACTGAGCACCTGCTAAGTGCAAAGCTCTGTGGAGCAAGGTGGGGAGGGTGAGAGGGGGCGGGAGGGTACAGAGGGGCACTCACAGTGTAATTGGAGAAATAAGGCAAACACACAACAGGTACCTCACATAGGACCTAAAGCCACATTTATACCTTGCTGGAACAAGAAGAGGTGTCAGACTTTAACAATAGCCCACTCTAGCAACTGTCATAGGACAGTTATAATTATCAATCAAACGGTTCAAGCCAAACACTGGATAGTATTTTGTAGGATTCCTTTTCCTATAATTATCCCCAGCAAATAAGGCCAACTTATTTCCATTTGCAAACAAGGCTGTAGGCCACAATTTAAACAGAGCTAAATCCTAAACCTGGCTTCTGTGATGGAAGTAATATCCGGGGAGGGTCTGCAGCCCCACCCCCACCACGGGCAGGCACAGGTGAAGCAACACCTCTCAGGGCCATTCCTAGGGCGATACACAAGAATGGCCAGTGAGGCTCTGAGGCACTGAGCAAAGGGGGAAAACAAGATAAAAGGGGCTTATTTCAGCTTAAGCTGAAAAACAAAGGAGGTTTAGTTGTGAAAGGCTGGCTGAGTTCTTAAGATAATGGAGGATGGTTTTAGGTTTCTGGTCCTATTAGTGAGAACTAGGGAGAGAATTATGAAAAGAACCTTCATTACAGGCAAGGGAGATAGGCCAAGAAGAAATGATATGGAGAACATTAAAAACGTATCGTGTCTTCCAACTTCAATTTGCATTGGATCTTGGGAAGAAGTTCCAACAGCCTGGCGGGTCCTCTCTGGAAGGGAGAGGAGAATGACCTACTTTTCTGGATGATACCAAGTGTTGGTGAGGATGTAGGGAGATGGGAACCCTGGCTCACTGGGTAGGTGTATAAACCGTACAGCTGTTCTGAAAAGCAATGTGCTAGTACTGACTTAAGCGAAGTCTGTGTCTGCCGTGTGTCCTAGCGCTTCCCCTCCTGGGTATGTGTACTGGGAAAGTCTCTGCAGTCTGCAGAGGCTGCCATGTATGGGATGTGCCACTGGAGACAACCTCAGTGGCATCGAGAGAGGCAGTAAATAAGTGAAGTGTGCTGGATGCCAGTATGGAGCACTCTGCAGCAGTCAAAAGCAATAAAGTAAATGCATACAACAATGTAGATAAATCTTATAAACATATTATTGAGTAAAAAGAGAAATTACCAAACAAAATCTATGGCACGATATGAATGCAGACGACAAACCGCACACATGAACAGCACAACCTATATTCTGAGGATACATGGGTTTATATTAAACAGGTTACAGTGGGGCGCGTAAGGGAAAAAGGGATGGGAGTGAGGATTAGGAATAAAAAGGAAAAACAAAAATGAAGCAGGAGGAGGGTTTTGCAATGATGATAATGGGCGATGAACTGAAAAAATATGATTAACTTAATTTCCTTCACCTGAAGTGAGAAAAAACAGCATTCGACCCAAGTTTTTGAGAAGAAAAGGCCATGATACAGGCCAGATCAGCATATGTTGATGGAGTATTGCACTGCAGCCCTTGTCCAAGCGATTCTGATGTCATTTCCCCATCTGGTCCTCCCGCCCTACTGAAGCTCCAAATTTTAATTTGCCAAGCAATAAGGAGCCACTGAAGATTTTTGAGCAAGAAAGTGACTCGACCAAAGCAGCAGTACCACAAGAAAGTACTTCTGGTACGTGTTTGCCAGGTCGACTGGGAGTCAGACTAACTGCAGGGTGGAGACCCCTTAGGGAGCTCCAAGGGTCCAGGACCGAAGGCCTGAGCCAGAGTGGTGGCTAAAGGAGCAAAAAAAGAAAAAGTTTCCCGGCTGACACAGATAGCAGCAGTGAGGTTCCACTCGAAAGGAATCCACCCACCATGACCCTGTCGATGTTACACTTTCCTCACGTATAATAAACTCCGCCAAGGTGGTGAACAGAGAAGCTCCATCCCAGGCGGGCTCTTCACCTGACATATACCCCAGACTCTCTTACCGATCGACGTCACTTCAATCATGTATCCTAAGAAATTTGTAGCCCTGCTTCCCAAAGATATAGGTAGATGTTTATGGCAACACTGTTACAATGGCCAAAAAATAAAAATAAAAGAGTTGGAAACAATATAAATGCTCATTAATAGAGGGATAGTTTTTAAAAACTGTAACACCTTGAACAATGCTGGGAGATGATAAATTTCCCTGAGGTTTAAGCTCGTTTCGGATGGGATTTTGTTACTTGCAGCTGAGCACCTCCTAACAGGATCACCAGTCTTGCACTGGGCCAGCTCTAGCTGGAGAAGTCGATGCCGTCTGACTTCACACACACAGAACTCCGAGGCACTTGGCGACTTCCTCATGAACTGCCCCCAAGAGAGAAGTCCCATGACCCCGTGTCTCAAGAGAAGAGAGCCTGACCAGGAACCCAGCAAGTTTCACCAGAACTTGGTAAGGGGACTTGGGAGTTAGTCAACATTAAAAACAAATAAAGATGCTTTTTTGTTTCTCTCCCCATCCCCTCCCGGAAAGAGAGTCCCTGGGGGACAGATCACTAACCGTTTTTGTGCAGTTTCCACCCTTCCCCCACGTCGCTAACCAGGCCAGAGGAAGTAATGGGAATAAACTGCAGACAAGTTCCACATTTTCCTAACAGACCTGCCTCAGCCAGCTTCAAGGTGGTAGGAAAGGGGAGAAAATCCACATGCTACTCCGGACCTTGGGCCAGCCCTGCCAGAGCCTCAGTAAGGGTTTCTGCCCAGGGCTTCTCAGCCACCACAGGGAATGAATCGGGCTTACCCTACAAGTCATCGAAAGGGCTGACAGTGGATGAACCTTGAAAACACTATGCTAGTGAAAGAAGCCAGTCACAAAAGACCATGAAATATTAAATATCTACAATAGGCAAATGCATAGGGATAGAAAGTACATTAGTGGTTTGCAAAACACTGGAGACCAATTGCAGGTGAGTGTGTGTGACGTGAAGGCTAAATGGTACTTTTTTAGGGGGGTAATGAAAATGCTCTAAAATTGTGGTTGCACAATTCTGTGAATATACTAAAAACCACTGAATGGTATACTTTAAATGGGTCAACTGTATGGTATGAGAATTACAGTTCGATAAAGCTGTTACCCAAAAGGGAGGGGGCTAATGGCATCAATGTGGGCTATCCGCTGCCATCACTCGAGGAGCTTGGAGGGGGCACCAAGCTCCTACTGTTTCCTGTGTTTTTATCTTAATATTGCTTCTATGCCAGCTACCAATCGTTGTGTTTGTACTACTTCATTATCCCCATTTTATAGATGAGGAAACTAAAGTTGGGGGAGATTAAGTAATTTGCCCCAAATCACATGGCTGTGGGGAACTCAGACATGTCTGTAACTGTTGCACTGTACCACATCCTAATCCAAGTCAGCAGAGAGCCCAACAAATAAATCCACAAGGGTTAAAACTGTATTAGGATAATACCTAATGTTAATAGTATTAAGGCTGGGAACTTATTAGAGGATGGCTTTTGAAAATTCCTCCTGCTCAGGTGACCTTGCATGAGTCTGCCTACTTCCCAAGGTTTAAGTTGGCTGATGTTAGAGTCACACATGGTGGTAGGGGGGCAGAGGTCACCCTTTCAGGTTCTGGGGGCACTGGCAGAAACTGTCTGCTCTGGAGAAGTGTTTGGAGTCACCAAGCTGGCTGGTATCAGGGGGCCCTCTCCTAGCAGCTCTGGGAACCAAAGGGTATCTGAGCCCCATGAGTAAATCCCAAATGCCCCACGCAGTCAGCCTGGGACTGCAGCTTCAGCTGGATTTCCCACTCCCTGACGTGAGTTCTCATGGGCGGGAGCACCCAGGCAATCCCATGGCCCCACTGCCTCTGTCTGCCAAGAACTCACACTAATGAAACGTCCACTCTCTGTTCCTTCCAGGAATCCAGACTGGAAAGGCCTGTTTCTCTGCTCATCCCCTTATTAGACATTAAATCACTTAACAGATAACAATAGATCTGCATTGCCCCACCCCCACACAGCTGGACAGGTAACCTTTGCACAATAACAAACAGAAAAGAGACTGACTGTTGCTCTTGGGGGATTACATCTAGACATAAGGTTCCTTACCCAACTAAAATTTTTACAGCATCTTCTCCTTGAAGCCCAGGGGGATGAACTCAAGGATTTTTCTAACTTCCTCCCAGCGCCTTGTCAATTCTTCCCTTGCTTTCTTACAGTCCCTCCTCCATCTTTGTCCCACTCTGGGTCATAACAACTATTTCCTGGAATCAGATCCTCCCAGCTCGCCCACACCAGCCTAGTTCACACAGCCCAGCCCCACAGCCTTCCTGCTGCTCCTTCACTTCGTCCTCATGGCTTCCACTAAAGCTAGAAGTAATGCCCTTTCTGCACCTGTGAAGCCCCAGTAGAACCCTACCTACCAGCTCTCGCTACACGGACTGAGGAAGCAGGACGGGGCTGAAGTCGAGGTGGGTCAAATCTCAGTTCTGCCACTTATTAGTTATGTCACCTTGAGTGACATAACTGGACTTAACATTTCTGGTTCCCAGTTTCCTTACCTAGAAAATGGGAGTAACACGATCTGTTATGATAGTTAAAGGAGATCTGACACAGAAGAGGCACTGGGGAAAAACTTTAAAGTAGTCGTTGTAAGTATATGTGAGGATCTATGAGACCATTTTATATTAAAACTGTAGTATTCTTGGACCCCCTAGCATGAGCATAAAGACCCCCTCAAGGATAAAAGATGGCCCCAGGAATATGTCTGATAGACAAAGATTCAACAGCCTGTGCTATACACACACACAAAAAAACATACCACACCCAAACACACATACATATAAACACCCCCAACACACGTACACAAACACCACACCCCAAAACCTGCCAACACACACACACACACACACACACACACACACACACACACACAGATACACATGCACTCCACACTCAAACACACACACCTCAGATCCAAACACACCACACATTCTTTCTTTTCTCCCTTTATTTCCTTAACAATGTTTTCACTGTCTATAAGGACACCTAGTCCCACCACAATTTCAAACATGTCACAAAAAGCTTTCACCTTCGTACTGTCTAACTCCCTGCCAACTAGCCTGATTACAGCAGATACAATCAGCCAGATACAAAAAGGACTTCTATGACAAACAGCACAGCGTCTTGCTCATACATGTCTCCTTGCACCTGGGCACAGATGTCAGCAGCCCCCAGCTCCTGTTTCCTCAGACATCTACACTGCTCCTCCCAGTCTGACCTGTATCGGATAAAGACACTAGATTTCTGTTTCTAAGTCCCCTGTTTGCTTATTTCTTCCCTGGGGCAAGTCTATATAAGGTCGGATTCTTCCATTTCCAAAGCCCAGCTTCTTTCCGTCTTATTTGCATTGACTGACTCCTCTGATGAGCCTTTAAAAGCTGTTGTATTGATCGAGCATTCTTCAGCCCTGTCTATTGACTCACTCCAGAAATTGCCTTCTTCTTACCTGAAAAGACCTGCATCAAACAAAGCTCTTTTCTGATGCCTCTCTTACAAGAGCCCTAGAAACCTCCAGAAAGATAGCATGGCCCGGGAAACTGAGTCACAGACAGAGGTTTTAAGTCCCAGCTTCACCACTTGCTAGCAGAAGTTTGCTATCAGGGTTTATGTCCGTCCCAAAGCAGACTCTGAGATGAGGCCTTGGGTGCAGCCTGTTTGTTAGGGAGATGATGCCAGGAAGTCCAAGGGAGGAAGCACGGAAAGTCAGACCAGGAAAGGATAAAGGCTGGGAAAGTGTATGCTAATGGCCAGGTTACTGCTGTGGACATCTGGGGCCCAGTCCTGCTGGGGGCCGTCCTTCTGAGGTTCTGGCTAGAACTCGCCTCAGAATATCCTCCCACTGGAGAGCAGCTGGCTGGGACATCAAGTCCCATGCCCCGCTTTTTGAGGCTCTCCCCCTGGAATGACTATCCCCTAGCCTTCCTCGGGTGTACCTGCTGGGGCAGAGCAAGCTTCCCTGGTGCCACGTGGCTGGAGAAAACCCTCATACAGAGAGGTGAGGTAGAAAGAGGGGTGAGGGGTAGAAAGTTTGGCAGGCAGGGGGGCTATCGGCATGCGGTGTGCTGGAAATTGCTGCAGGTGACTCCGATAAGCCCAGGGGATATGGGACAAGGCATCAACAGTGTCCTCCTTACTTAGAGAAGTCATATGCTTCTTTGAGCCTTCCTTCATTTCTGAAACAGGCAGGAGACATTTATCACTTCCTGGAGGGTCCCTCAAAGGCAAAGTTAATGTTTGGGGGTGCTCAGCAACCCAGGACAAGAGATCCTGTCACCCTCTGGAAGGACAGCCCTGCTACAATAAATACCCAAAGACCGCTCTCCACGGCGGAGACATGGAAAAGGGTGTAATTCAAGGCTCCCAGCCAGAAAAGTCAGGCTGGAGCCCAATGACCATCCTCCTGGTTCCCTTGCCAAGCCTCATGGCTATTTAAACGGGCCACTGTGAATGACAGTAACTGCTGGACACTGGATGCTGACTCGAGTTCACACAGTGATCCTACATGGAAGGCATGTGCACAGGTAGCTGAGGAAACTGAGCTGAGAGGGTTAAGCCACTCACTCGCAGACACTCATCAGCAAGGAAATGGTAGAGCAGGCATTGGAGGGCCTGCTGGCCTGAAGCTTTAGACCCCTTTCCTCTAGAAAGTGCCACAAGCTCCATGCAGTGAGAGGGCCTCTCAAGGGTTCTAAATATATATCCCTCAGGCCCAGAGGCTCTGGACCTCCCGGAAGCCCACTCCACCTGCTGTGCCGGCTCAGATAAGTCACACTTAGGTAGTGCCAACTCTGCCCCAGGCACTGTTAAAGTGCTTTTATCATCATTATCTCACCTAATCCCCCCAGCAATCCTACGAGGAAGGCACACTTATTATCCCCATTTTACAGAAGAGGAAACTGAAGGAAGATTAAGTGACAGGTGCCCAAGGTCACACGAAAATAAATAGTAGAGTTGAAATCTGAATTGAGGCAATCTGGTATCAGAGCCGCTGCTCTAAATCATTTTGTCACATTCCTCTGTAAAGAGCAGGCTCCGATCTCATCACCATCAGAAGACGACATTCTCAAATGTTGGGAATAGGACTATCATTGACCTCTTTCCTTGGATAAGAATCAACAAAGGCAGCTTGGAGGAGACAAGGCGGTGTTCCCCACCACCTCTCTTAAAGGGCCAGGTTCCTGGAGAAACTGCAAATGCTCTTTCCTGAGTGAGGTCTCTTTACTGAGTTGGGGTGGGGAGTGCCAGCAGTGGCATCTTATACTGTGGCCCGACACAATTAGGGTCAAGAGCTTTTTCTCTTTTTTTCTTTTTCTTTTTTTTTTTTTTTTTGAGAATAATGACTTTTCAGTCTGGATGCTCTAATGGGGGTTCCCAGTACAATCTTGCCAAAAGGGAGGGTAAATGCAAGGAATAACCAAAGATAACTAGAGTTTCCCAAAGCACAGAGCCAGGGAGAAGCCAAAGCAAGCTGGCCCCCGGGGAGATTGTAGAGAGCACACTGAAGAACATCTTAGGGCTTACCCCTCAGCAGAGATAACTGGTCAACTCTGCAGGTGATCTGCCCACCAGCTAGAGACAGTTCTGGCTCCAAATACCATCTTCTTTCCATGTCTTACATCACATCAGCAGAACCCCCGCCAAGGAGAACAGAAATCCAGCTCTCCTTTTCATGCCTCCATCCTGCTTTATAACCAGTTCTACCAGCACCCCCAGCCCCGTAAGTGGAAGTTCTGATCCAGGCCAGAAACAAAGCCAAGCAAATTAGCTCAGCCACACAGTCCCCAGAATCAGGTTCTGGAAAGAGTAACTCTGTAATCTCTCAGATATGTACCTGTGCATGATTCTTTAAGGGGTGTTCTACCTTATCTGCCAAGGGGAGCATGTTAGTGTATTCACTGAGCTCTCACTCTGTGCCCAGCACTGTCCTGAGGGCTTTACACATATTAACCTACTTAATCCTCACCTCCGGCCTGGGAGAAGCGTTCATTATCCATATTGTACAGATGAGGAAACAAGTGTGAAGAGCTTCAGCACCTCACATAGCTCTCGAGTGGCAAAGCTAGGATTCGAATCAAGCAGCCTGGCTTCAGTGGCTCCATCCCGGCTCCACTACGGCACTGGTCTCACTCCAGTGATGTAGATGCCATTATCTGATTTTACTGAGAAGGAAACTGAGGCTCAGAATAAAGCTGCCTGCCCAAAGTCACCAGCTTAGTAGTGGAACCAGGAGCCGGAATGATGTCTGACTCAGAAGCCCAAGTTTGTGAGCACCATGAGGACCTGCCACACTGCAGGGCAGGAGGGGACAGTGCCAGTGGGTGGCTAACAGGCCAGTGCTGCCTGGGAGAGGGCATGCCAGGGCACACCAGCTAGCTGGCAAGGCAGGCTCCGTAGGGCAAAGCCAAAGGGCCCCCAAGGCCTCACTGTCATTAAACTCATACGGTGCAGGGCCAAGTGAGTGCCAGGGGCTGTTGACAGACTGGCAGTAGACAGAGAAGATGCAGCCAACAGCTGCTATTTATTTTGGGGCCTGGGAAGAGGGAAAGGACTGGTTAGGACTCAGCTCATTCCAGCAATAAACTGAACAGGGCAAGGAAGGGACAGTGCCCCACTCTCAGATAAAGCGACAGCCCCGGCCACCTGCTGGGCTTTGCTGAGAGATGAGTGGTCTAGGTGTCAGGAACATCTTGCCAGACACTGTAATCTGGCCTCCACTAACAAATACAGTGTTCCCCACCTCCTCCCCAGCCCCAAGTGCTGGACTTGTAAATGGACCAGGAAGACAACCAACACAGCAAACCCGCCCCCTGTGGTGTCAGGTTCCAGGAACAAATGGCTTTTCCTGCCTCAGGAACAAAGAAGGGCTGCTCCTGCCTGCCACCCGTAGCTCTGGTTCCCTGACTCTGACATTTGTTACCTCCACTCTTCTTGGTGGTGGACACCTAATGACAAGGGTCTTGCATGTAAGGTCTATAGATGGCCAACCTGGGCCGTGGCCAGGCTGGCTGGCAGGATTCCCTGAAAGGCCAGGAAGTAAGAGTTTTCCTGAAGGACTCTGCAGCCCCATTGCCTAGCTCTGAACCCCTTCTCCTAGCCTGGTAAATTGGCTTTTGGTAAATTAGCTTCTCTGTCTCCATTTCCTTATCAGTCAAGATGATAATAGTGTTCTTCTCATCGGGTTGTTTTAAGAATTAAATAAAATGCTCAGAAGAGTGGCTGGCACATAATTAGTGTTGTTATCATCATCGTCATCATCACCATCACCATCATTTAGCCTGGAAGGTTCCTTCTCACTGTGAATACCAGAAGTCAGTTTTCCTGGATATTACAGATGGAGTTTAGTTTCCCAGGCTAGCCCATAAAGTAGGTGAACTAGAGAGATCTGGTTCTTGGTGCTATACTTCCATCTACTCTCTCCATGGATGAGAAAGGTTTTGGAGGACTGGCTTGAGAATCTTAACATGATTTACAATATTCTAGCCATAGGAATAGATTTTGAATTTCAAACAGCCAGTTTCCACAATTGTAAGTTATAAGCTGTGGTTCTTTAAAAAAAAAAATAGGAGTGAGACAGGAGGAAGGGGCTTTAACAGAATGAAGCCTTCATCCATGGATTTATTCCATTGATCAAGGACCTACCATGATCCAGACCTTTTGGCAGCATCGAGGAGGGTGGTGTTAAAGATGAAGAGATGTGGTGGTTGCTACCTTTGCAGGAGCTGACCACTCTCTGGCCCTGAGCTGCAGGAGCTGCTGTCAGCATGGTGCCTTGCGCACAGCAGGTACAAAACTAAAATTCAGTAAATGACATTCCCTGACACATGCACTGCCTTTGGGTCCTGGAGTTCCTGTTCATGGTGCTGCTAAGAGAGGCTGCATTTCCCCAGAGAGTACCTCTGAGGGGGCCAGGGTCTAACCCCAAGTATAGTCCCCAGAACAACCTCTCCAATAGTGTTCTGGCCAGTTTCCATCTTCGGCAAGTCAAGAGGAGGCCTCACTACTGAGCCAAGAACACTGCTCAGTACTGGGACGGATAACAAGGCCCAACTTGACCCCCTTGCTTGTCTGACCTCATTGCCCACTGCTCTCCCACTGCTCCCATCACTAAGGCATACCAGCCTCCCCGCTGTTCCCTGAAAAGGCTAGACATAATGCTACCTCAGAGCCTTGGCACTTGCTATTTCCTCTCCCTCAACCACTGTTGCTCCAAATATCCTCATGCTAACTCCCTCAGATCTTACTCAGAAGTCACTCAACAGTGAAGCTGGCCCTTGCTAAACTATACAATGGCGTGGCAGCCCCTGCCCTGTGTCCCTTGCCATGCTTAGTTTTCTCTACAGCACTTACTCCCATCTAACACACTACATATGTTTACCTATTTAGTTTGTTTATTATTTCCCTTCCTCTACCAGAGGTAAACTCCAAAAGGGCAGAGATTTTTATCAGCCCTGCTCTGTTTTCAGTGCTTGGCCACCTAGTAAACATTCAAATGCTGGTTGATTAATTGAGTGACTGAATGAATGAATATGAAAAAGTGTCAGATCAAGGTCCATCCCTCAAGGAGCTTTTCCATCAATCAGGCACATTTGACATAGGCTTGCCAAAAGCTCAACAGTCCAAGGCCGGTCTTGATTAAGTGTCCAATGAGTGGTAAAAATAATAAACATAAAAATTCACAACAGGAAATGTTGTGAGATGAGAAATCTGGAAGTTTCTGAGAGGTGGCAGAAACTGAGCAAAACCATGAAGGATGGCAATGAGAATAATGGTAATAGTAGCTGCCATTTATCGAATAGCTGTCATGTGTCAAGCACTATGCAGAGTAACAGTCATATGGGCTAAGTAGAATTACAATTCATCCTCATTTTATAGATTAGAAAACTGAGGCTCGTGAAGGTGAAGAAATTTGACCAAGTAAACCAAGCTAGTAAGAGGTTTCAGAGCCCCAGCCCAGGTAGCAGAGGCTATTGGTGTCCTGCCCTCATCCTCTTGCTCTCGACTTCCACCTTCTGGCATCTGAGGCTCTCTCTGGGGCTTATTCCAGTTGCCAGAGCCTCCTTTAGCCTGAGCAAGCAGCAGGCTGAAAGCACCTCTTAATTAAACTGCCCCCTGTTCCCAGCCGGATGCCATGCTAGCTTCTAGCCCCAAGGACAGGATGTAGAATCCCCAGCAGCTGGAGCTTCTGAAGGGCAGGGCCTTCAAAAATGGCTCTGGACAAGAGTTCAAGGGGAATAAAAATTTGAATCCCAAAATAGAGGCCAGACCTTGCCAGGGGTCCAGTCTCAGTAGCGAGAGGTTTATTATCTTATCTCCACCACCAGTTTCAACCACATCACATGTTAATAGAGGGGCTTGGAGGGAAGGTCAGAGTGGGCAGATGACCCAGGATTTAATCCAGACCCTTGAAGCTTTATCTGGAAACCCACATGATGCACTCCCTAGCCCCCTTGCCTTTCGGGAAGCTCTTGGAGATAAAGCCATCTATCTATAACACCACAGGTCCTCAGCCTTCTGAGGGAAAGCCACTGCACACCCTCCCTCTGGGTCCACTCCCTTTCTGAAGCCCAGGGCTGTGCTCTCAGCTTGTCTATTCCAGCAGAGCCACAAACCAGGGCTGAGATCCCCATAGGTGCCCACAGCAGAAGGAGAACTACAGCCACGGATGCCAGAGTCTGATGGCGTTCAGAGCGGGTAGAGGAACTATAGCTAGTTTTGACATGTGTGGATGCCTCCAGCTATGGACAGGGCAAAAAGAGAACTCCCAACTAGCTCCTTAACATTTGGAGGGGGATGGAAGGGGAGTTCCAGCAATCCATCAAATCTTCAGGGGGCACAGCAGAACCATCACAGCTTTGCTGCTGCAGAGATCTGGGTTCAAACCCTGGCTCTCACCATTCACTACCATGTGACAAGAGAGTAAGATACTGCTCCTCCTTGAGCTTCAGTTTCCTCACTATGAAAATGGGAACAAGGGGCTAGGGCTGCTGTGGGGATTAAAGGAGACAGTGGAGGAGAAGCCCGAACCCAGTGCCTGCACCTACAAGGGGTTCACACATTCTCTGACTCAACTCCCCCACTTCCTCAGCAATCCTGGGGAAAATGAGGCTGCTCTTCTCCAGTTGCCAATGAGTGATGACTAAAGTAAATAATTAATCCCGGCTTGAAACCAAAGTTCAGACTTTGTTCTAGTATAGACCTTAACTCTGCAAGAGAAGGATCAGTTTGCCAATCCATCCAGCTTTAGACTCACAGAAAACCCTGGGCAGACACCTCTGGAACCCCTGCCCTCACTGCCAAGTGATTGTGTCACTTCTGGGTGCCGGGCACTGTGCTGAGAGCTCAATGAATCGATTCCAGCCCAGAGGGCAGAATTCAGGAAAGAGTTTCACTCTGTCAGAGCCCTACTGCCAGCACCATGCCAGGACAGCCAGGCCTCCCTCTCTGTTGTGACAAAGAAATTCTCCCACACAGGCAAGTCCCTTAAAATAGCCCGTTGGGTCTGGGCCATCAGGAAACGGAATAAAGCTGGGTCGGAATGGGGCCTACCATGAAAGAGTTTACAAAGCAGCCACTTCAAACAACAGGGACAATCCCTTCATGCTCAGAAGCCTTAGGTGGGCGAAAGCAGCGAGGCAGACTTTCCCAACAAAGAACACTATTCCTCAGGAGGACAGCACGTTGGGCCAGCAGGAGCCCCCAATACTCTGGGGGCAGTCCTGGATAGGGACCAAGGCACAGTGACAGTGTAAAACAGGCACAGGCTGGGGGACCGGACCAAACACATCTGGCTTTGTGCTTGACTAACAGTGACCCTCAACTTTCTGAATCTCAGTCTCTGGATGAGTAAAATGGGGTTAAAAATCTCTGTGTCAAGAACAGAGATTATACGTAAAAGGCCTGGCACAAGATAGGAATTCAGTTTGTGGTAGCTGTATGCACAGTACAGGTCGAGCTCCTTTATTCCTGAGTGAGGATATTCCTGGAAAAACGAAAACACCAAGGTCTCTCCATCAGGGACCATGCAGTGATGGGCAAAACTATAAACGAGCCCACACCCATGTAACCCCTTACCCCACCTGGTACACCGCCAGCATCAGACATCACCCCCACCCCTTACTTCCTGCAGTGTATGTCAGATCTGATAAGACTGATGAGTTTCCACCAGGTCTGAAGTTCATGATCCAGGGATCCCAGAGGCAGGTTGGAGGGCCCCACATGCTCCACTGCATAATTTATGCTGCAATGACATACACAGAGCAAGGGATTCTGCCCTCACTCCACCACAGGACTCCACCCAGGCTTGGGGAGGGTGGCTTCCTCACCAGCCAAAGGGAAATGACAGCAAAGGGCCAGAGAAAGCAGCGGAGTGGAGGGGCAGAAAGCACAGCTGTTTCCCCTTTGCTAACTCAGCTGCCTGGATGTCACTTCCTCCTGTCAGGTAATAGCAGGGAGAAAGGGAACTGGAAATAGCTCTGTGTCTTCCCATTCACAAAAATGAGAGGCTTAGAAAGAAGCAAAGTGTAATTCCCAGGGTGGTTTTCTAGAATCCGCCTTTACTGGGGGCCTAAGGTGATCCTGAAACATCTCTGGCTGTGAGGCTGCTCAGGGGAGGTGAGGCACAGCTCCTTTCTGTAAAGCATCCCCCTTCCTCAAATGATTAAAAAACCAGATTGAGGGACCTTAGAATTACTATTTTTCTCTGTGCTCAGCACTTTCCAAAGCAGCTTTAGTACCCACCCTCCCCTTTGCAAGTCAGGCCAGAAAGGAAGCCATCAGCCCATGTTCTAGAAGAGCAAATGGAAATGTGGATGGGGAATGTGGCATGGCTTGGGAGGCCAACCAGCCTGGACTCAGGTGGAATCTCCTAGGGGCCCAGTCTCCCCAAGTGTAACATGTGATTAAGGAGTCGTGAGGTTTCTGTGGGGCCAAGGCAGGCTTTGGAGCCCGCAGGTCTGGGTCAGTGCAGGCCCCTCTCTCCATGCAGCCTATTAGCTGTGTGGTGTTTGGCGATTCGTTTAAGCTCTGTGGGCCTCGGTGTCCTGGTCTGTACAAAGTCGAGGCCAGCAGTAACTACACATTTCAGGGACAGTTTTAAGAGTTTCTGTAAAACTCTTAGCATGGAGAAAACATTCAGAAGTATTAGCTGTTATTTTCACTATCATGTTTTTCCTAAAGAATCAGGCTTACTAGAATATGAGGGTGCATGTGGGTTTAAATACATGAAGAGATAACTGAAGCACAGGATTTAAAAGTAAAACAAGTTCAGAGGGATATTGAAGGAGAAGGCAACATGAACAGGACTGTCTCAGGTAACACAGAGGTTTCAAAGGCATCCCAGGCCCCCAGAAAGCTGTTTAGCATCAGCCCCTTGACCCTACGAGAGTAAGGGATTGCCACTGGGGTACTTTAGCAGCTGAGCTGGGGAATGCGGATGGAAAGTAGTGCACTGTGACACGCTATGACTATATCAGGTCCTGCCAGTCAAGGCCCTTCACTGGAGAGACCCTCACTGCTCCCTCCAACTTCTCTTCCTCCTCCCTCCTACCCCAAGACCTCTAAGGTGCAATCACCTTTTATGAAGCAGCCAGACCTCTCGGAGTACAAGCCGTAAACAGAGAAGGGCTGGGCTCCGGTCTGCCAACTAGAGTCCCCAGTGCAGATCTAGAAATAGAATCACAGTCCTTACCGAGCTCTGTTTCATCCACGGCTATAAGAACAACCCTAGACTCAGCTCTGGAACCCACCAGAAGGACCCCATAGTGACAGCAGCTCCCTTTCCCCCACAATCCTTGGAAGAAAGGAAGGTTCAGAGGTGTCTACACAATGGACTATGAACTCCCTCAGCTGGCATCTGAGGTGCTCCAAAGCTGGCCCTGATCTGTCCCTTCATCTTCTCTCTCACATGGGTTTTGCTCACGTTATCTTTGCATGTTCCACCTCTGGTGCCTTTGCTTTTCCCTTTCTTGAACTGCCCTTTCTCTCCCTTTCCCTTCTAAATCCTACTTTGTCATCCAAACCCTAATTACTCCTTGAGATCCATCATAAAGCCTGCCTTCTCTAGCCAGTCTTCCCTGAAACTCTGGTTCACAGAGAACTCTCCCTCTTCTGAACTTAATAATCATCATGGCAAATACCTATGTTATGCTTAACATGTGCCAGGTACTGTTCTAAGCTCTTCATATTTATTAACTCATTTAATCCTCACCACAATCCTTCACCAATGAGCAAGGTCCAATTTTTGCCTCACTTTATGTTTTTTACAGATGAGGAAACTGAGGCACAGAGATATACATAATTTGCATTGGGTCCCATGGTAGCAAGTGGCGGAGGCAGGATTCCAGCCCAGGGATGTCACTATGCATCTTGACATCCTCGCTGGACTCTGCTCAGCACCTGTTATTGATGTGGTGACTTGCCAGGAGGTTACTCGGGGACATTAGGGGATCCTGCCTGTGGCTCGCCCTCCTGCCCTCCTGTCCTCCTGTCCAGGCTCCTGACTTCTCCCTTCACCTGCCTTTCTATGACTGACTCCACTACAGGTAGCAGCTGCAAGAAATCACACATAGCTCTGGGAATCCGCCTCTTGAAACTGAATGCTTCCATTATTTTTGGCAATTGCCATCGCAGAGTAAGCCTCTGGCCTTGGCTCAGAACCTATTTCCAAAGCCAGAATCTCCACCTCATTTCCCACACACACCCCTTGTCCTTCCTATTCCCTGGATCCCTGTCCTAATCCATTATCCCTTTCCTGGATTCTCAGAACTCAAGAAGAGTAAGTGTAACTACTGTATGTATACTGCTATTATTTGTATCATTTTGTTTAATTAAGAGGCAAAAGAGAACAGAGTTGCCTATTAGACTTTTTCTGGCCAAGAAATAGTCTGGTCAGTGACTCAGGCTGAGGAAATTAGAAGGCAATTTCCAGGGGACTGCTGTGCAAACCCAAAGTCAGAAGTCCTAACAACACTCCTCTAATTCAGAGCCTCCACTGGCCATTAACTCATGCTGGCCCCGGAATATCTCTTTGGAAAATGCAGCAGCTGGCGCTTATATTTCTGGAGCTGGAACCAGTCTCCCATGACATCAAATAGGTTTATTTTTCCCTTCCCTTCCCTTCCCCTCCCCTTTGCCTGCCACCACACACGGTGATTCCAGTTCTGATCTGCCCCCCAAAAACCCTCTCTCAGCTCTAAAAAGGGCCATGACAAATGGCCGGTTGTACTCCCCACTCAAATGGCCTTGAAGGATGTGGTTGGCTGTTCCATGAGTAGGGAGCCTTGTCAGACCTGTGAATCACCCCTAGATCACTTCCCTCCTCAGAGAAGGAGAAGAAACTTTTCTTGTGTGTATGTGTGTGTGTGTGTGTGTGTGTGTGTGTGTGTGTGTGTGTGTGTGTGTACACAGTGGGAGAGAGAGAGAGAGCAGCAGAGAGAGCAGGCAAGAATGCTAACCCATGGATGGTACTGACTTTGGGGCTAGGATCCTACTTGACCTTGCCCTTTCTGGAGCTCCTCTCCCCCAAACCATGTTCCTTCTCTTCTCCTTCCCAACTTACCAGGAAGCCATCCCTAGATCAGCTCCAGGAAGCCCTCCAGGTCTGAACAGCTGCTCTTTGTTTATCTGTTCCCCTTGTATGCTGAGCATTTTCCATGGGGCACATAGCCCGATTTCCCATCAGACTATGACCAGCTGGGCTTTCCTTCTTTTGCCTCAGCCTTTCTCTTCCTCTCAGCTTCACCTATCAGGTCCTAAATGTACGTCAATGTTTTGGTAATCAGAAACAGAAGATGGAAACCAGCGTATGTTGAGTGTTCATGATGGGGGCCAGGTACTAGGTGGAAGCTTTACCCAAAATGATCTCAGGTCAATTTCTCAAAAGCCCTGTGAGGTTACAGGTGAGGACACTGAGGCCCAGAGAGGCTGGCCCCAGGTCGCACAGCTAGGAAGAACCAGAGGCAGGATTCAAACCATGATTGCCCAACGCCACTCATTCCCTAATGGAGATGCCCCTGAGAAGACTCTTTTCATGCTGCAACTACACATCCTCCCTCCCGTGAGACTGGATCCATGGCCTAAGGGCCAAGAGGAAAAGCTGAAGGGCTGAGAAATGAACAGGTCTGGGGCCAACTCTTAAAAACGTAGCTCCCAGGATCAAGACAAAAATCTGTAATGATCTAAATACTCGGGAAAATGTATTATTTCCGTAGCGTAAATCCTTCATTTGTCACCTGAAGTATCACTGGGGACCAGATATCATCCTGTACTTGTTCCCCTCCTCCAGCCTCACGGTGACCTCCTCCCACAGCCCATCACACACTCACCTCCACAGCACAAGGTCAATGTCCCACACAGTGAGGCAGTCCTCAAATACCACTCTGCATTGCTCTCTTGTTGCCATGCAGGCCTAAGGCTGGTCTCCCCAACCAGACTCCAGATGGGGAGAAGAGCCCCATTTTAGGTCCCCAATTACTGGGCCGCAGACCAGTACTGGTCAGTGGCCTGTTAAGAACCGGGCTGCACAGCAGAAGGTGAGCGGCGAGCCCGCGAAGCTTCATCTGCATTTGCAGTCGCTCCTCAGCGCTAGCATCACCACCTCAGCTCCACTTCAGATCATCAGGCATTAGATTCTCATAGGAGCACCAGTCCCTGGTGCCAAAAAGGCTGGGGACCACTGTTTAGGGTACATTCAATGAACTGCAAGGACCACATAAAATCGTGCACATTAAGCATCTGGCACTATTGATGCTAAATGCTAACACTGGCTATTATTTGCATTCCCTAACCAGTCCTGTAGAAGATCAGAACATTCATGACTTGTATTTGTCTGAATTAAACAATCAGAAAAGGAAATGACTGTGAAAGCACAACGCCTCCCAAATCCAAACAAATAATTTCTTGTTTGCTTTAGATAAACAAACCTCTCTACCACCATATGACTTGACATAAACCTACACATACATGTGAGTGCAAAGAATTCTGTGAACCTACACTCGTATCCTAGTGGAAAACTTGCAGATGAAGGTATCTGCAGTTTGCATCCAGTATCATCAAGATCATTTAAAATACAAGTGGTCTGGGGCCAAATCCAGTTTACATAAGATCTCCCTAGTGGCAGCTCATAAAAGTTAAGAGAGGAGCCCAACTCTATGCCAAGGAGCCTGGCTTAAGCAGCAGCTGCCCACCCTCCCTAACCCCACCCCAAGCAGGGGCTTGGCAGAGAGGAAGGAAGCCAAGGGGCTGACAGCACCATCCAAATGATGGAGGCCACATGCCCACCTTTCATAAACAGACCAAAAGCACAAGACCCTTGGTGTCCAGGCAGCTCCCCCTTGTCGTGGGGAAGAGCACAGACTTTGCTGGATGTCCTGAGAGAACCTTTGCAGTGTGTTCCCAGTGTTCTGGAGCCAGCAGCGCCCCTCCTGCGTGGGCCCCAGGCCTCTCATCAGCTAGCTCCAGCTAACGTGCACACCCCATAAAACCTCTGCTCTGTAATTTGCCAAAACTGGAGAAGAGGTGGGAAGAAGGCATGTTTCTCCAGTGCAGAGGGCTTCCAGAACATATGTGACTTGGGCACAGCGTATCCTGCCAGCTACCCACACCAGACTCCCCTGCCCAGAACACTTTACCTTCTGGTGTGTGGTGTCCACCGTGCAAGAACCAAGAAAGAAAATCCTAAGCTTCAGAGGCACAGCTGCCTGAAACCTGCTCCTTCTGCCCCTGTGGGCCCCACTGACACTTTCTATTATTGGGCACCTCTTTTTATGCTATGCATTTATGCCCCAAATATGTAGGGACTTCGTGCTACCACCAGATATTTGCCTTCCTGGTCAACCCCAACTAGATTTAGGTTACTTCGATGAACAAAACCCACACTATGGGCAAAAGGCCAGGTAGACCCAGGTGCTGTGGCTAACTATGTTGTAAGTGACTTGACCCCATCTGGTTGTCAGTTTCCTCATCTATAAAATGAGGGGGTTGAGCCTGATGAGTCCTTGGGTCCCTGCCAGCCCCGCAATTTCACAACACATAACACTTTCTCCTTTAACTCTTCTCCACGTTAGTTCATGGCTCTATATGACCCTATCTGTTCAGTGACATTACTCTCTGCCCATAACATAGTGTCGATTCTTACATGGAAAGATGTCCCGGGAAACACTTTGAGAAAAGGGAGGAAATGATCATTTCAAGAGAATTGGACAAGACTTCTTTGTATTTTTCACATAGAGCACGTTATTAGCAATCCGAAAAACTAAAATCTTCCTTTTTGCCAGACCATTAATAGCTACTTTTCAAAAGTGCTTTCTTAGTCAGAATCTGACCAAAAATAAGCTACCATTTAATGAGTACTTGTTATGTGCCAGAAACTGTGCTAAGTGCTTTGCACGGATGACCTCATCTGATTCTCCAAACAACCCCCCACTTTAAAAATGAGGGAATGGAGGCCCGTGGAAGTTAAGTAACTTGCCCAAAGTTACTCAGAGACCCAGCACTTAACCACCTCTCAATACTGTCTGCAGTGGGCCCCTGGTCGCTTTAGCACACTCCTGGCTTGTTGACAGTACATCCGACATCTGTGATCTTGGACATCATTTATCAGATTGGAAGATTTGATATTGTTGTACCTAAAATCAAGAGCCAGAAAAGCACCTGCCTATGTCTCAGAAAAGAGAGTGCCATCAGAGAAGACAGTGCCATCTGTTGAAACCAACCTTAACTGAGGTCAAGGGGGGGAAAAAAAAGAAACCTAAAACTTAGCCAGCAATGTTTGAGAAAAAAAGTTAGGAAGGCTGACTTGATTATAAGTGCTGGAATATGTAAATGAACATCTGTCCCCGGAACAGGGGATCCACCCCGGTGACGCTGTCCTCCAAAAAGAACTTTCTTGAAAAGCAGAGGAAGATGCTTGCTGAGCCCAATAACACAAAATAAACAACTCTTCCATCATGTCAGGGAATGTCCCGCATGGGCACCTACCTCCCTGGGTCAGGAACCAGCCCCCACTGTTTACCTCCTCCCCAACCTGAGCCCAGCCCATCTGCTCCTATGAGAAACCCGAAGTTCAGAGCTGGTGATAAAGGCAGAAAAAGTTGCTTGAGGCCGAAATTAGCACAAACCTCTGTACCCTTCCAACAGGGAAATAAAGGCATTTCAGAGATCAATGTGCAGTCTAGGGCAGCAACCAACAGCCTGCTTTAATTGTTAAAATTAATGCTTTGAGCATTCTAAACGCTCTCGTTAAGTGCCTACTTTGCAAATAAGATGCAGTCCTTCTGCTTCGGATGGGCAGGCTGTCTGTCTCTTCTTTCTCAAGTACAGGAGCAGAGGCTGCTCAGACAGGCGTCCTCAGGCGTCAAGGACACCATGTTTACTTCCTAAGGTGCGAAGGATGGGAAGACAGGACTGGCTGAGATGAAAGGGGGCCGTGTCACACAGACCGGGGAGCTCGGTTCAATCAACCTTAGCCCATTCTCATTAAGTTTAGGGAAGAAAGGGGGAGGGGCAGCTGTTCCTCTGAGAGCACAGCAAACATTTGCCTCCTCGTGTCTGGAGATGGAGCATCACTTAAGAGGAAATGAACCCGGTTAAGGGTCACGTCCAGAGGAGGGATAAAAGGAAAAGCCACAATTCTCCTCACACCGACGGACACAATGACTTTAAGAAGGAAATCAAAGATCAGGGCTGAGGGTGGAGGTGGGGCAAGGGGCGCGACAGCTTCCTTCTGCCCCTAAACCCAGGCCTAGGGAGGCAGAGACCAAGGGGAGCAGAGCACAAGGCTTCTTGCCCCCGGGCCAGCCTCGGAAAGCATCCTGGTCTGTGTGAGCCGGAGCGACCCGAGCTCCCAGGGAGGGCCTTCGGGAAGATGCTCTTTCCCAACGGAGCGTCTCAGCGAGGGTTTGACGAATGCTCCCCCCACCCCCATCCATCAACGCTCAGGCGGACAGATGACTTCACCGTTGTAACAGACAAGGGCAGCCACTTGCCAATTCCAAAGCCAAAAAAAGAAAACGGGGGGTGGGGGGAAAGGCGGTGAGTGGAAGAAGGATAGAAAAGACTTCCCTGGAGATCACAGCCATGCCAAGAAACTCCACGGTGAGGGCTGTCTTGTGGGCACTTAGCTCCGGGACTTAACAGCGGGAGGGGGCAAGGGGCCACCCAGGGGCCCTCCCCGGGGTCCCTGGCCAGCCCTCCGCAGAGTGGTTTGGGGCAGTACTCACATAGTGCTTGGAGGGGTTCCTCCGCTTCTCCACGTCCACCACGGTGGCATCTTGGACGCAGTAGGCGAGCATCTTCCCCCACAAAGCGAGTGGCGCCCCCCGGCGGCGTCACCTTCGCATCCCGGCCGGGCTCCGGCTCCTGCTCCCGCTTCCCGTGTCCCCGGGGTGCCGCCCGCCACTCCTGCCCGGCGCGCCGCTGCCCGAGCTGCCGGCGCCCACAGGTACGGCCCCGGGGCGGGGACGGTCCCGGAGGGCACGCGGGCTCCGTGCGCCCGGCGCTGCTCCCCGCGGGCCTGTCGCGCGCCCCTTCCTTCCGCGCCGCCGCCGCCGCCGCCGCCGCCGCCGCCGCTCTTCGGCTCGCTCGCCCGCTCTCTCCGCCGCCCGGTGGGTCCGGCGGGAACTGGCGGAGCAGAGGAGGGGCGGGGGTGTGTCCCGCCGACGAGGGGACGGGGCGGGAGCCTGGGAGCCCGCTGTCAGCGCGCTGGGGAGGGGCGGGCGGCGCCCCCTCGCCGCGCTCGGACTCCGGGGGGCTCAGCGCCGGCGGAGACCGTGGGCTCAGGAGGCGGAGGCAGAGCCTGGCAGGCAAAGAAGGGAAGGGAGGGGAGAGGAGAGAGGGGAAGCGTGCGGGGAGGGGCTCCAGGCCCGGGGGAGGGGCTCGTGGCGACGGGGAGGGGGCTGCAACTCCGACTGAGAGGCCAGGACGCGCGGGCGCGCCCCCACCCAGCCTAGAGCGCAGCCCGCGGCCTGGCGCGGCCCTGGGCTACTTCGGGGGGCGCAGAAACTCAGGGTGGCTTCCGAGGGAGGAGGGGCGGAGGAACGTGAAGCCAACACTCCCCAACTCTGGCTCTCGGTCTTGGAATGGATTTGTGCCTTTTTGTCCCTACCTTTACGTGCCCCTTTCACTCCTATCCGCCAGATCTATTTAATGAAAAGTAGTTTATTACCCTTCTGTTACTACCGAGCCCTCCTCATCCCTCCAGGAGGAGAAGGGAATGGGAAAGGGGCCAGCATTAAACGCTTCAAGCTAGAACCTCTTTTGATAAACCACCTGCCCTCCCCCACCCCCCGCGGGTCACAAAGGGTGAATTCTCCCCGGAAATGAGATCGATCGGCTGCCTGAGTCATCCATCGATCTGGGCCTGTATAACTAACCTGTGACATAGTTTACCAGTGAGGTTAGGAGACTCTGCTTAACACCACTGCCTTAAGCCCAGGGCTCCCCCTGGAACCCTCCCTAGGCCAGGAGGAGGGAACGGAACACAAGGTGGTAGGAAAATCCACTGGGTTTGGAGGCCAAATCATCATTGGCCCCAGGCTTGGGCTTTGTCACCACCTCTCCTCCTGGCCTGGAAAACTGAATTTCCAAGCCACTTGTCTGTCTCCAGACATAGAGCACAATTACTATTTAATTCAATTTATTTTCCACCCCTCCCCACAAACCTTCATCTATTTCAACATTTTTTCCCATTGTAGTTTCAAATATATTTAAAGAGATAGTATTTTCACAATGAATACTATTGCTTCACAATCACAAAGCGTTGTGAGTATGGAACAAGGTGAAACATCTGAAATGGGGTGAAGAGTTTTATGGCTTTACTGTACTAATATTTTCTTCTCTGCTCTGTCAGAACCCATGTACCAGTATGTAAAACTTTATTCACACATTTGCTTGGTATAGTGTACCCCACTGTTCCTCCAACCTTCTTGTGGAAAGATTCCAGAAGAGCAAAGGATGCCACTATCTAAAATTTGGCCTTGAGCAAATCACTTAACTCAATGCCACAGGCATTAGAGTCACTTTAGGTTTCTCATCTGTGAAATGTGGGTGCTGAGCCAGATGGTCTTTTAAGATTACTTCCTATGTAGACTCCAAACTCTTAGCAGTAGTTAACTCCTGTGGAGACACTTTGAGTTCTTTGTCTCTCATAATTAGCATGTATAGCTTTTGACATTTAAAAAAGAAATATTTTTTAAAATTTTCTTCTCTAAAAGTCTAGAATTCTAGAACTCCAAAGTTCTGAATTTTAGGATTGATTATGCACATATACTCTGTTCATTTACAAGGTATTGGGAGACAAAAGAGTGAGAGAGTTCCAGTAATGTTTGTAGAACAGAAAACTGAATCCATTTCACAGATGCTTGTCCCTTCCCTCAAAAAAGAGAGAATCCAATTAAGAAACGGGGATACCATTAAGACTGTATCTAATAAAATGTGCATTAGGGCTCAAGGAAATGGAGTAATTAAGGAGATCTTCATGGAGGAGGCTGCCCCTGTGCTCGTCCAGGAGGATGGGCAGAGTTTGGAGCACCTTGAAATATTGTCTCCTCCAAACCCTTCCAGGAGCAGCACTTGCCCTCAGCTGCTTGGACATGTGCATATTTGTCCACAACACACTTCATTTCCTCTGAAAGCACCTTGTGCACAGGGACTGGCTATAAGTTATCTTATACTTCTTATACAGCCAAGGATAGTACATTATACACAATAGTAGTCACTCTTCAAGAATCTGTTGAATGAATAATCAGGGGGAGAAGAAAAGGTGAAATGAGGAGAAGTGGCAAAATGTAACTTGAAGCCTGAACCAGATGGTGACAGGCAGAGGGCCAGAATGACAGTGTCCACATGGGGAAGGGTCAGGGAAGGGAGTGAGGCACAAGAGAAAGAAATAAGAAGAATAAGTAAGTTAGTGTGTGGGGTATGTGTGTGTGTGGCGGGTGGGTCTAGACTGTAAAGGACCTCAACACTAGGCACAGGGCTTCTCTATCAGAGGAAATGATGAAAAACCATTGTGGATGCTGGAACAAGAGTCCAGGAAAAGATGATCTGGCAGTGACACTCACTGATGGGAAAAGGAAGAGTCAAGGCATCACAGCCTGAGCAAGGCCCCCTTGTGGGGAAGGTGGTAGACCCAGGATAGGCCCTTAGCACTGAGCTTGCCTCAAGAGAAGAGTTCCAGGAGGGCCTCCAAAGATAAATCAAGGCATCCTGTGAGGTCACAGTAAAAGGATACATAATGGCACTGGACCACTCTGTGGACTGCAAAGCATTTGGGAAGTACTAATTAAGCCTAAGGAACCCCTGGTGAGGGGAGCTGGTGTCCAGCTATCGGAGGGAAAGAAGAAATGGGGGGTTGGCTTGCCATTGGGTCCCCTTGTGAGCCAGAGCAGTCAGCTCACTGAAGAGGCACAAACAGTTTCCCACTCACCCTCCTGCTTCAGATCAGGACCAGAACATGACTCTGAGTACAAGCAATCTGGAGGAGAGAGAGCAGTTCCGTGTGCCCATGTTGCCCTGCAGTTCTAGTAACTCAGTGCTCGCCTACAAGGTGATGGCCTCCTTCCAGCCTGAGAAACCCCAGACAATCTGACATCTCCTAAACTCAGGGTCTTCAAGAACAACTTGAGTGCTTCCAACTCTCCCTGTGCTCCCAAATTACCTCAACTAGGAGGAACAACTGAATGCCAGCCCCCCGGTCCCAACCCCATGGTACCAAGATCCCTGGGGATTCGTTGGGTAAAAGTTATTTACACCTGTGGGAGAAAGTCTTCCTTTCCCTCCTGAGGCCGTATGCCCATGATGCTTTAAGTATAAAATGGTACAGGCTCCCCCTTCTTCCCTAGCTACATTTCAACCCTTTCTTTCCCAACAGCACCTTAAGCATTCCTTGCTGTTCAACACACATTTACTGAGTGCCTCACACGTGCCTGGTACTCCCAAGAAATGATTGAGAGGGGCTGAAGGCTCCTTGGAGACCACACTGCATCTCACTGTTTCATACCCAGCATACCTGGCACATAGTAGGTATACTGGGTGGTCTGTGTTGAGAACATCTGCTCAAGGAGCTAGTACTGCCCGAGAGAATTAGGTAAATGCTTACTTTTTCACCTTCATTTATGAACTGGGGATGACCCCAATCCCAGGACCTTGTGTGAATTCAAATGACAAAATATAATCGTAAAAAATACCAAAAAAATTTTAGGATAAAAAGGGAAAGAAGACCCAAAATAAAGATGCAAACTGATACCTAAAAATCTGATTTTTCAAAAACATAATTGTAGGATGTTTAGAGCCAAAGAATTTTCCAACTGGAAAAGACCAGAAAGGTTATTTATTCCCCTAATTTTACAGAGAAGCAAACTGGGGCTGAGGGTAACTAAGCAAGCTGCCTGATGCCACACAGCCAGGTAATTCCAGATTAGCTGTCTTTGTCCACCAACACACGTACGAGCCTATTTAAAGACAGTTTGTTTAAAGAGCACACTTAGCACATTTACAAACAGGCAGATCTAGAACATGGCTCTTCCTTGAACTTAGGGTCCATCATTCCAATTCTCCATCCACACAAGTCATCCCTGGACTCTCAGCAAAGCAGAACGTTCTTCAAGGGCAGGAATCTTGTGTGTCTTGCAGGGCAGGGGGTGGGAGGTGGATGGGTGAGGAAGGGGTGGTGGTTTGTGCATTCGCAAATCCTATCTGCTCCCCATATGCTGAGCCCGCCCACCTCCTCTCCCATGTAGTCATCATGACCACCCCAAAGACGACAAAATAAAGGAAATCACTGAAATCAGTAAGTGCTAAACAAAGGCACAGTATAATTCTCTCTTCCTCTTCAGAAAGTTTATGGCAATTGCTAATCATTCAGTTGATTACTAATCATATGTTGCCTCCTGACAGCTCAGCCGCGACATAGTATATGCTTATTTGCATCTTTTATTGTTCTTCAAGTTTGTTATGCTTGGATTGTGCCTTCTAAACCCATAAGAAGCCAGCGAAGGTCTTGAGGACCGTGAATGGCCTCCCTATCCTTGGCCTCCCTATCCTGACCACCCAGAACCTTGGTCACCTGCCACCCACATCCCACCCAACACCCATAACAGGGCTTATGCATAAAAAAGACTCAACAAATGGTTATCTTTTAAATTTTCTGGGATCTCAACAGATATTTGTAGATGCTGCTGATAAAAGTGATATCTAGAAAGATTTGAACAGTTTCTGAGCAAGACTTAGACAGCCGGGGTTCTAGTCCTGCTCAACCACAACCCAGCCTTGTGACCTTGAAGTTCCTCCCCATATGTGGGTCTCTGGTGATCTTTCTGGTCCCTTCCATGCCCTAGCGTGGTAGATAACTATTATGTAAAGTGAGGTCTAACCCATTACCCAAAGATGTGCAAATTTGGGTGAAATTTGGCGCCCCCTCCTGACCAAAGTGGTTTTAGCATCTCTAACTCCAGCAGCTGGCCCAAGATGTATCCCTTTCAGTCCCTGGCTAACCTCTGGCAGGAACAGCAGGACCGCCTGGAACAGATAAACTGCAAATCTACAGGCTATGAGCAGTCCAAGGCACTCATGCTTCTCTCTTTCTCTTCCTCTTTCTCCTTCTCCTTTTTCTCTCTTTCTTGTTCTTTTCCCTCTCTCTCTCAAATCAGCCCTAACAGACTTATGTCTGAGGGGTGTCTTGAGGATGGTCCCTCTTGAACTTGGAGTAGACAATGAGGCCAACTTCCATTCTCCCCAGAGAGAAGTAACTTGCTGGCCTGACATCTCCTCTCCTTGGTTGCTGGGGAAGGGAACCAGGATGAAGCCCCAGAACTGCCTTGTCAGCTCAGCCCCACTGTTCACTAACTGCAGCCATGATAATAGTCCCCACTCCACTGTTTGCCAAACCACCAGGTGGTGGAAGCCACCTCTCTCTGAATCTCAAACCCATGTTTATCAGCAAAATCTCAACAGGCTTCTTTACATGGTATCATTGAGTCTCAGTCTCTCACGTTAGTTGGCTCTCTGGTGAGGGTCTCTATGCAGCAGAAATTTTTTTGGATAGAACCACCTGAAGTTCCAGCCTCAGCAAATGACTGTGCCCTGGAAAACCAGAGGGAAATGTGGTAATATGCATAGCCAAAGAGGCCAAGGATGCAATTAGATTCGTGGAAGAAAAAAATATTATTGCATAACTCCAGGCTGTGTCCCTAACACTGACCAGACATCTGGCCCCCAAACTAGCATACTGTGTTTTAAGACCTTCAAGGATGCAAATGAGGATGGTTTCATACCATCTGTCTCAATTACCGAACATGCCTTTAGGTGTATTCCCACCTGGTAGGGGGTTACTAACCAGCATCATCTTGGTATAAAAGATCAGTTTGCATGGTTCCATTTTAACCATAAGCCACCACAGATTTTCTTTTTCAAAATTCCCTGGATTTTCCAGAAGGCAGTGTACCCTGATTTGGCCACTGAATGACAAAAAAGAACAGAAAAAAAAAAATCCCTTGGGGAATTCAAAGGCAGTTCCTTTAAATAGCCTGAAGGCACAACCAAAAATATGACTCTAGTTTTAGCTTGATCCCCATCTTTTTTGAATCCATATGTTTATTTCAGGTGAAAGATTCAAGATTCTCAAAGGCAAGTCTGGCGCCAGCTCATATCCTGCTCTCTCTGTCTCAAGCAGAAGATATCCCCCAGTAGGCTTGAGCAGGCAAAGGAAGCCTCAGTAGACTGGGTTTCCCCACCTTGGTGAATCTGGCTGGGATTTGGACTGCCATCAACAAGATGTTGCCTCAGGCAGGTTACTTTGATGAATCTTTCTACCTAATATATGAATAGCACATGTCTACATGTTTGGTTTGCGAGTACTAGAAACTGAGCTGAGCCAGCTAAAATAGGAGAGGGGGCTTTATTTTCATCATACAGAGGTATCTCATTATGCATGCTGAGTTTCTTGAAGTAGATAGGACCAGGAAGTAACAAATCTTTGAGAACACAGTCACTTTCTCCATCTCTTATCTCTGCTTAGCATTGTGTATCTGTTCTGGTCTTCTCCTTATCTGTAGACCATTTTTCTTTGTTTCTTCGCCCATGGCACTAGCCCCACCACCACCCAAATGTCTACCAGTCCTTCAATTCCAGACACACTTGACACTTACTAGTTGTCTCTGGAGTCCAGATCCCAGTTCCCAGGGAAAACAATCTGACTGGCCCAGTTTGGGTCATGTGTCTACCCTGACCCAATCAATTATCATGGGTGGAGTCATGTAGTACAAATGTGACTCTCATGAGCCATCCCATTGGGTTGAGAAATTAATTCTGAGAAAGAGGGCTGGTGTGAGTGGCCCACACATCCTAAAATATACCTACTAAGTTACTGTTTACCTTTCTTAAAGACTTCATTTGTTTATTTATGCACTAAATGAATATTTGTTAAGTTAGCAACATGTGTTAGCCACACTGTTAGGAACTGAGGCTATACTTCTGGCAAATCAGAGAAGGTCCTTGTCCTTGGGGAGTTTTATTACCCATCTTTGGGAAAGATACACATTGTTTTTAAAAATTATACAATAAATACAAAATGTTAATTGTGAGAAATGTTATCAAGATGAGACAGACATACACTAAAATACAAATGATGGTAATCTCTGGGGCTGGAAATATAAAGTTTTACATTTTAAAAATTAATTTATTTAAAAATTAAAAGTTTCCTTCTGTAATATTCCTTCTATACACATGTACTTCTTCTATAATAATAAAAGAGTTGTTTGTTTTCTATTTGCATTTTGAAAGGATCACTGTGGTCCCTCAGTGAAGGGGTCTGGTGGATGAAGAGAACAGTTAGAAGTTATATCCCGCAGTGGAATATAAGAGGTGACAACAGGTTCAACTAGGATGATGGTCTTGGGTGGAACTAAGGGAACTTTAGAAGTGAGAGTGGCCTCTAGTGACACGTATTTGGTAATATTTGTCAGGGATGAGGGAAATAGATGTATTAAGTACAATTGTAGTAGGTTCTTGGTCTGCGTAGCTAGGAGGATGGTGGTGCTGCTCAGTTTTCTAATTTTTTCTTTAGTCTTTAACATATGAGGGCTAATCTAGTCAGTATCAAAAAAAACTCCCTTTAGCTATAATCATGTTCATGATAATAATAATAGTAATGATAACAATGGTGTTTGCTACTATTATTACAACTATATCACAAATAATATCAGCAGTTGTTTATTAAGCCCCTACTGTGTGCTGTGCCAGGAATTCTGCTGAGTAAGCACTATGCTCATGCATTTATTCCACAAAGGGGAATTTAGTCATAAGCAAGAATGTCCTCCCTTGTGGTTCTCACAGTCTACGTGGAGGAAACAATGACTTAGGCAAGGGAAAACTAAGACTTTGGGGCCCCATCAAATCTCTATTTTAAAAATATTTATTCAACATTTATTTAGTGAGAGCTGGAAGAAATATATTTTTTACTAAGTGTGCACTTCTTTCTTTACATTAAAAGTAAGGTGTTTACTGCATGGACTGAAAGCAATGTTTTCTAAATTGTTTTTTATTTCACGATTTTTCATGGATACTGTCACATGCTATGAGTAAAAAAGTAATCTACAAGAGTTTTATTTGTTTGCTTGTTTTTACTTTCATGGAGATCAGATGTTTTCTATTTTTCTGGAGTTTTATTTTTCTTCTTTAATTTTTAGTGGGGGAATGGGGAAGAGGAAGTTTTCTGAATAGTTAATTTCTTGGGGGGTATATTAAAAGGTTTGAACATAAAACAAATCACTTCTTCCAAGGAAATAGCACTAGGCCAAGCATTCCTGCACATTGTCCCTGCAGCTGCGGGTGACTACTGCTGACTTCAGGGGTGTCTGCTGGCAGAGGCCAGAGCTGGCCCAGCCCAGTCTGTAAGTACAAAGTATCCTGCACAGGCACACTGCAAGAATATTCCACAGAGATGGGAGGTGCTAGTAAGGAAGGATTTTGAATTTCCACTTGAGGATGCTATTTACTGCGGTAGGAACTGGACTATTTATGCCAGGAGATCCTTGGGAAAATCCCACTCTCTCAGGCCAAAATTCTTAGCCATGATTAACACATGAAGGGTTGCCACTGCTCAGGCTTTTAAAAACAAAATGGAAAAATCTCACCACTGGATAGCCAAGAAAACAGGTAGATAACGTCTGATTATCAATTCACAATTATTACTAAAACATAAGAATGCCAGCACTATAAGCACAAGAATATTGGTTCGTCTTCACACTCTCTCAGTGCTGAGAACAGTGTCTGAAACATAATAAGTTTTCACTAAGTGTTTGTTAAACAAATGGTAGTAAATATTTTTGACTTTTTGAGCCATATGATCTCTGTTGCACCTACTCAACTCTTACAGTATGCCTATACTAGGACCCACAATTGCAGCCCTAGATATAGATTCAAGAGAAATTAGTGCATATGTCCACTAGAAAATGTACAAAAATATTTACACAGCATTATTCATAATAACTCAAAACTGAAAGGCACTCTAATGTCCACCAATGCTGAATAGGTGAATAAGTGGTGTTACTTTCAAACAATGGAATACTGCATACCAATGATAAAGAACAAACAACTATTACATGTAACAAACTGGATGAAGACATGATGCTGAACAAAAAGAGACAGATTCTTAGGGCACATACTGTATGATTCATTTACATACATTTCAAAACAGCCAAAATGAATCTATGGTGCTAGTGGTTATATTAGTCGTTGCCTCTAAGAAGTATGAACTGGGAGGGGACACAAAGACCTGTGCGGTACTAGAAATGGTCTCCAGCTTGATCTGGGTAAAGATTTTAAGCTGTGTTAAGAGTTGTGCATTGCATTGCATGTGCATTATACCCTGCTGTGAACTGAATGTTTGTGTCCCCCACAAAGTTGTTGAAACCCTAATGCCCAATGTGATAGCATTTGGAGATGGGGACTTTGAGAGGTCATTAGGTCATAAGGGTGGAGCCCTCCCAATGGCATTAGTGCCCTTTCAAGAAAAGACATATCAAAGCTTGTTTCTTCCCCTCAACCTCACCAGACCCATCCATACTGGCACCCTGATCTCAGAGTTACCATCCTCCAGAACTATGAGAAATAAACGTCTGTTGTCTAAGCCACCCAGTGTGTGATGTTCTTGTTATAGTAGCCAGAGTGGACTAAAACATACCTAAACAAAAAAGAAAAAAATGAATGAAATAAAACTAAACAAATTGGCCTGGATAAATCTTCATAAGATTCTGGTGAGCAAAAACAATGCATGTTATAGAAGGATATTTATAGTATATCATTTCAGCAAATGTTAAAGAAACAATAGTGTGTGTGTGTGTGTGTGTGTGTGTGTTTAAGGATATATATATATATATATATATATATATATATATATATATATATATATACACATCTGTGCTTAAAGTATTAAAATGTACAGGAAGGAGTGACTTCAGGATGGTAGTTACCTCTGATAAGAGAGGGGAACCAGAAGATTCTGTAAAATACAGTAATACATGTCTTTAAAAAAAGATTTGAATGTCCCAATATTCATGGCAGCATAATTTACAAAAGTCAAGACATGGAAGCGCTCTAAAAGCCCATTAACAGATGATTTGATAAAGAAATTATGGTTCATATATACAGTGGAATATTACTGAGCCATTAAAAAAATGAAATCCTACCATTTGCAATGACATGGATGGACATAGAGGTTATTATGTTGAGTAAAATAAGTCAGACAGAGAAAGATAAATGTCATATGATTTCACTTATATGCAGAATCTAAGGAACAAAAAGAACAAACTAATCAAAAACAGACTCACCAATATAGTGGACAATTGGGTGATGGATAGAGGGGATGGGAGTTAGGAGCCTGGGAGAATGGGGTGAAGGGTTAAAGAAGTACAATTTAGTAGTTAATATGCCCAACTATCATGGCATAGAGAATGCAGTTAACATTTTTTGTTTTTAGGCTAGGCAACCCTTGGTTGACCTCACAGATTGCAAGGACCTTGTCAGCTCACAATCCCTTATTTTTTATTTTTTATGCCTACAGCACATGTTATTCCTAGGTGGTCTCCCATCCAAGTACTAACCAGACCCAACCATACTTAGCTTCTGAGATCAGACGGGATCGGGCTCGTTCAGGCTGGCATGGCTATAGACTGCAGTTAGCATTAATATGATGGCTAGGTGGAGGGGCCGGAGAGGGAGGGAAAAATTGGGATGATCATTTTATGAACTATATAGATGTCTAACCATAGATGTTTAACTTAAAACTAATTTAAATAAATAAATTTTAAAAAAAGAATTGAATGAGGTAAAATGCTAATATTTGTTAAAACTGCCTAGTGAGAATTTATTTTTCATATTGTTCTCTGTGTACTGTGAAGTGTGTTTGAAATATTCATGATATTTAAATAATTTATTATATATAAAAATACAAAAATCAGTGAGTGAGGACAATGAATGTGCTTTGATAAGCACAGAAATCAGAATTTGGTGGTTATGAATGTCAGTTCCAGTTTTATATCACTGTCAGTAATCAGTTTCTATATTTTGTTAGTGTTGTACAGCATCAAGTCATTCTTGATTCTCAGAAAAAGAGTCCTGCAAATAGTAACAGTCTTTAAGCAACTTGTCTTGCAGGCTTTTGACACTTGTCAATGAGACTGATCCAGAAGCTTGAAAGACGAGTAATAAGAATTTTCTGTTCAAGGTTGTATTACTAATACTATCTAACAACTGCTCAGATTTTTAAATTGATTCCATTTCAAGGGGGTCAACCAAGGGCTCTGCTGTTAGTTTTTACCTTCATTGTTCAGGGAGAAAGACTTTTCTTGTAACCTTATGAGATGTTTAATGATGCCGTTTTAAAAATCTGGTGTCTTCAAGTATCAGTAAAATCTTAATGTGACAGACCTTTCAAATTTTCAAATCAGAATTATAATTTTTAAATATAGACCTGCGATTTCATTTTGATCTTTTTGCTAACACTTTATCTTAAGTTGTAAATACAACATAATCTCAATACAGCAATGCAACTTAAGTCTGCTCATGTTTGTAAAAAAATACCAGCTGAAGCATTCGATTTAAATTTAACTCATTTAAGTAGAAGTATTTAGCTAATAATAGGTTTTCTTTTACCAGATAGAGAGTAATGTCTTTTCTTACTTGAAGTCGCCATACCAGCATCTTGCTTTGGCCTGAAAAGTAAAAAGTAAATTCTGTATCTCACTGTCCTTATAATTACGATAACCCAAAATGTCTTAAAAGTCTTCCAAGAGACTATACATCATCGTGATTAAAATGCCATGTACAGTGCATTTTAAGGTGCTGTCTTCTTGATAATGGCTAATGCTTGATGTGTGTATCATATAACAGCTTAACCTGGTACAGGCACAACTTAAAAGAAGCCACTTTGCCCCCACCATTGCTTCCTCACCATTTGAATGTCATTAGTACGTTTTTGCCAACATTTCATGGAGTGGTTTAAAAAAAAAAATCTTCCTTATAAGAGCTTTTTCTGAATACATATATATCATAGGAGTGTGGTGGCAGAGGGGGAATGTGGGTGTGGGTTGGATTCATACTCCCCCGTTATTCTTCGTGCCACCTTTGCAAGTTGTTCGACCTTTCTAAGCTTCAGTTTCTTGTCTATAAAATGGAGATAATAATGCTCACCGTATGGGATCATTGTCAGATGAACATGAGATAATTCATGTACAATAGTCAGCCCAGTGTAGACACATGGTAAATCCTCAGTAAATGTTAGTTGTTATTATTTTTAACTAAAATAAGCACCATTTGTTCTCTGGTCCTGCTGGATTGTACAGATGTACATAAGTTTAATCTTCAAGAAAATTCATAACTACTGAATACATACTCTGTGGATAGGATAGAACAGTGCCCGACACTCAGGGGACTTGCATTTCTAGTGCTATCTGTGCATTTGCAAATTTCTCTGTGGGTAGAACGATCAGGCAGAGATTATTGTTGCTCTTTCACAGCAGCCTGCTCTATGTTCTTGTTGCCCTGTTACTAATAGGTCTTAATAATAGCTTGAAGTTTCCTAGCTTTTCCTTAGGATGTTCTTCTCCTTCGTGTGCAATGTGTTATTTATATGTGGCACTGTCAATGCATTTTCATTGCCAGACTTCTTTGCGTATGTTTTTTGCAAAAATATTAAGCTGTTCATTTTCCATGGAATAAAATGGAAAGCCTGGTTTTCATGCTCCAACTGTGTTTAGTTTCACAATGGTATTGCAATTTGGCAAGGTCTGTAAAAATAATTTGCAAAATTTACGACACAAAACATATTTAGGGCTTGGATAATTTTTATTGCCATAAAAGGTGACTCCTTAAGACAGCTAAATATCACCATGCTCCCTTGTCTTGAGTGGCTTTGCATGAACATTTTCGGCATACTATGATCATAAACTATTGTCAGTGAGGCTGATGCTTTACAAGCATTGGTCTAAGGTGAAATATTTGACATGTTGATGTGATTAAACTTCTTGTACCCATCATTGAATTTTCTTAAATGAATTTTTTTTCACCAGTGAAATCCATTTTCAGTTTTAAGGATAATTGTGTAAGTCCACTTGAAGGAAATATGCACTCTTATCTAATAGGTATAGCAGGACAGGCCTCGAAGAGAAGTGTAATACGTAAACTAGTTATTGTGAGAATGACTATTGAACTATATATAGTGAGTATATTAGCCCTGTGGTCACCAATGTATTCCCATTTGGAATTACGAACACATTTGATGTGCACCTTATTATCTGAGCTTTCAACATAGTTAAACCATAGTTTGAATAATTAATTTTTAAGGAAGAATGTATAAGATCCTTTTTATGTGAAGAGATTTATAGCTGTGTACCAGGCACTGTCAGTGTCCCGTTCATTTCCCCTCAGCCACCCCAGAGACCAGAAGCTTCAGCAGAGTTTCCTTATGCAATGGTGGCCCCTTCTTTCAAGGATCTGTTCCTCTTTCAGGGCTGGATGCTCTGGAAGCTATGGCCCCTAGGAGCAACCTGCAACCAGTGAGGGACTGGAGTTGGTGAATAAATATCCCAACTTCCTTGTCCCTTGGACAATTCTGAGGTGTGTTCTACACAGTCTCTCAAGGGGCACAGTGGGGTTGAGTCCCAGTGGCCCGAAATGCTAACCTGTTCATTAACACACCTTCCTGGGCTTTCTCCCTTTCCTGTGTCACTTCCCCACTCCCTCACCATGCTTCTTTGGATCATGTTCCTCTAAAATTACTTGCCTTCAGATCATTGACATGGGGACTGCTTTGAGGAGACCTTACAGTTAGACACTATGCAATACACATTACACGATGTGGAGGGATTCAGACTGATAAGGGTGAAGTAGGTACAAATCGAAGTGGGTGTCCAACTTACAACAGTTCTCCGACTTATCACATGTATACACTACTTCTTTCCTTTTGAAGAACTGTTCCCTTTCCAAAGGGAACTAACTGCCTCTTTAGCTATAGGGATTGGTTGGCATTGGGCATGTGATCCAAGCCACTGATAATACCTTACACCATGGCAACTGTGATTGGTCCATGGAGAGAACATAACCCACACTGGACTAATCAGAGGCCATTCCTATGATCTAACTGATGCTATGGGAAGAGAACCTCTTTTCTCCCAGAGCTATGAAGCTACGAGCCCAGAGCGAGCTGGCCTCATCCATCTCTCTCACCACACAGAGAAACCTGCTCACAGAGACAGGGGATATAGCGAATTCTCAAGAGAGGCTGAATTCTCAAGAGAGGCTGGAGATGAGTGACAAGAGCATCTTCACAGCATCTGAATCCCTAAGGATTCTGTCCCTCCCCACAATCTGATTATATAGGCTTCTGTATACTTTGCAATAGCTAGCTAGAGTAGAGTCTTTATCATTCACAGCAAAAGAAACCAATAACAGATGTTTCACTCTGGGGCAGAAAGTTGGGTTGGGAGTGATGATGAGGGGTAGCGGGGTAGCTCTTCAGATACTGTGTTTTTCAGTCCTACAATTTCCATTTCATTCACCCAATATATGCATCTTTTACTATAGAATCTTTAACACATTTATCAAACTTATTTTATGGTTCATATTTTTCCTTTTTCTTCACATATCTAGTAATTTTTGTATAGTGAACATTGTGAGTGTGTTCTAGAGACTAGACTCTAATTCTCCTCTAGAAAGTGTTTTCCTGCAATTAGGTAGGGAAATTATTGGTGGATCACATCACTTAAAGCTTGCTTTTAGGTTTGGTTAGGATGGGTCTATTTTAGTTTTAACTCTAGTGCTAGGGTGAATGCCTTAGTCAGGTATGTAGTCTTTACTCTGAAAGTTTAGTTTGGTCCCTCCCTAGTTTCAACTGATAGCTTGAGCTGTTTATCAAAACCCTAAAGTTTGATGAGACTTTCAGGTCCAAACTCTGTCTCTCCTGTGACATGCAACTGCTGAAATCTCTGTTCAGTCTCTTTCTGTCATCAGCTACTATTTCCCCCCTTGAACTCCTTGGAGTCTCACCTGGACATGTGAAGTTCAAGGGTCAGCCAAGGATTTGAGGAGGATTTATATACGTATTTACATATTTGGGGGGCTTCCCACTGTGACTCTCTCCTTTCCAGAATTTTCTCAATTCCCAGTCACTCTAGTTGCAAACTCCAATAAGTCTGTGGCTTTAGTCCTTCAGTGTCACCAACCTAGTACTGTGGTTCTCCAAGTGTGGTCCTTGAACCAGCAAGCAGCACTAGCATTACATGGAAACAGGTTAGAAATGCAAAGTTCTGAGTCCCAACCCAGACCTAGTGGATCAGAAACTCTTGGGGGTGGATGGAGCCCAGCAATCTATATTTTAACAAGCCCTCCAGAGATTCTAATATACACTAAAGTTTGAGAAGGACTGCCTTAGAGGAAAAGCTATACAAATGTGGGTCTCACCCAGAGTAGTTCTCTTCCTTTACTGTCTGATCTCCAGTGCCATCAAATAAGTTTTTTTTTTTGGGGGGGTGGGGGTGTCCAGAACTCATACTTTAATTGTAGGAAGGATTAGCCTTAAACAAGTTACTCTGTCAGAAAAGAATTCAGATATTCACTTTTTAGTATATATTCATATTATATATATATATTTTTTTCCTCAAGGATATGTATTCTTTGTAATTTAAAAAAGAATTTAAAATATTTTTGAGATTTGAATAAAATGTTCGTGAAACCCTGGAAGTACCTTATAGTTTTATGGAATACAGCTCTAAAATCTCTAGTTTAAACCTTATGACTGATAGTATGGGTCGGGATTAGCTTCAACCATGCATAGGAATATCTCCATGGCAACTGTCACCATAGCATCAGGCCTATGACAGAGGTGGTAAATGAGCTTGTGCAGGGTGAGGAGGAACACAGTGTGGTATCTTCCTGGTCCCCATTCCAGAATATCCCAGAAGCATACCTTGTACCTTGATAGAGGAGGCCTGCAGGTGGTGACCAGGTGAAAATTACCTCTTGGCTAAAAGGAGTCACATTTCCAGCAGTTCAACTTGTTTTCACTCTTCTTAACTCCTATGGGTCAGACTCATATCAGCTTTGGTTCATCGATGCTCATATTCACCAAAGTGCAAGGGTCTGTGCTCCTCAATGAGAAGCAGGACGCCCCTTAAAGAGGGCAGTGGCCTTAAGTTTCAGAGTATTCCCACCCTACTAGACTTATGGGGTGGAGAGAAAGTCTATCTAAAATAGGACTCCGACTGCCCCTCCCCACTCCCCCAGGCAGACCCACGGGAAGCAGGCACTGGGTAGCACTTTTCCAGCTTTAACATGCACACGAGTCCCCTGGGGATCTCGTCAAAATGTAAATCCTGACCTAGTAGGTGCTATGGGCTGAACTAGATCCCCTCAAAATTCATATGTTGAAGTCTAATCCCTAGTATCTCAGAATCTGACTATATTTGGAGAAAGGGTCTTAAAGCGGTGATTAAGGTTAAATGAAGTCATTGAGGTGGGCCCTGGAAGTACCTTATAGTTGTATGGAACATAGTTCTAAATTCTCTAGTCTAAACCATATGACTGACAGTATGGGTTGGAATTATAAATCAATATGACTGGCGTCCTCGAGAAAAGGAAATGCAGACACAGAGGAAACTCCATGTGAAGACACAGGGAGAAAACGACCATCTACAAGCCAAGGAGAGAAACCAACCCTGCTGACACCTTGATCTTGGACTTCAAGCCTCCAGAACTGTGAGATAATACATGTCTGTTGTTTATGTTACACAGTCCATGGCACTTTATGATGGTTAGCCCTAGTAGAACTGAAATTTTGTATTTCAAACAAGCTCCTTCCTCGAGGATAATGCTGGTTTAAGAATTATATTTTGAAGAGCAAAGATTCGAAGAATCTGGTTCCTTCTTTTATGGCATTATCAGCAGCTTCCAAATAATCACCTAACAGGTAGGGAGGAAGATACTTTTTCTTAAACTCTGTCTTCCTTAAGATGGATAAAGCAATTGTTTCTCAACCTTTTTAGATTTGCAGCCCTTTTGAAATATTATAAATATGGTGGCACCTTTCAGGGGATGTCACCGTTATAAAAATGCCTGGATATAACAGGGCATGATGGATGCAGTAGGTAAACCAGGGAGCCCATGCTTTGCCAGAATATGAGTTTTTGTGTGGTCAGATTTTCCAATGGATATTTACATTAAATTTTTAATTTTTTCTACTTTTAGATATTGGCCACTCCATAAATTTATTTTTGAAATGTGTGGCAAAGGAAAATCCCTGAGATCCTGAACATGTTCTTGATCTGCATCTTATTTGGGGAGTTGATACATAAAAATTCATCAAGCTGTACAATTAAAATGTATCCAATTTACTACTTGTAAATTATGCTACATGGGAATGATACACATTAACCTTTAGGTAGTTGTTACCTGTGGGGGCAAAGGCAGGACAGGAATTGGAGTTGGCTTTACCTGTATTTCTAACATTGTTTCTTTAAAGAGAACTGAAGCATATAGGGAAAATATTAACAGCTGTCTCTTCTCAGTGGTATTTAGGTTTTCTGCTTTATGATTTTCTATATATTTGAAATATTTCTTATTTGACATTTTTAATCTTAAAAAAGAAAAAAGAAAAAACAAAAAACAAAGCCTGAGAATACCAATACTGCATGGGCCAAAGCAAACCCCTTGGTGGTTACTAAACCACTCTTACTGCTGTTTGGGTGGGATGTTTGCTGTCCTGATCCAATGCTCCTACCTGTTCCCTCCTTTCCACATCGGGGGGATGTCACCCCTCCCACTCAGTCCAGTGTCCCATGTGACCTTTATCATCAGAAGTGGCATACTCAGTATAGCCTCACCTGTAGTAAAAGTAATGTTTATATATCAACACAAATTTGAAGATACTTTCTGTTGGATTCACAGTTCAGAGCTATCAGTGAATGGGCTTCTTTGATCCTGAAAGTAAGATAGCATGGTGGTTAATCTCAATGGGTATAAGCCTGGCTCTTCCGCTTACTAGCAGCATGCCCTAAGGGGCAAGTTAACCTCAGCCTCAATTTCTTCATCTGAAAGGTGGGAATGATGATAGTACCTCTTTGGGTTTATGTGAAGATTTAAGTTTGTTGAGTGGTTGGTGCATAACTGTTCAGTAATCACTGGCTATTGTTAAGTACTTCCCATTGGTGAGACTTTACTTTCAATATCTTTCTTACATCCTAGATTAAGTCTGAGGCCACAGCATTACTAAATTGGTAGCTGACCACCAAGCCTCAAAGGGAAAATATTTTCAACCCTGATTCAAGGAGCAAATACGATCAAACGTTGTCATGACTGATGTTGCAGGAGCAGAGAAGCTAAACTTCACTTTCTGTCTTCAAGGAACTGACCTGTTTCTGTCCATTGCAAAAGACTCCAAACTGCTCACCTCAGAAGAGATTGCAGAAGCTCCAAGCTGGTTCACTACTGCCTGTCTGAAACCTCAGGGGCAGGGCACCTGCCCCTCCCTCTGGACAGTGATGCTGCCAGGGTAGCCTGGCTTGTTGACGTGCAGGGTTGCTGTTTGGGGCTGTTGCTCAAGGTAATCCTCTCAGGAACAGCCCTGTGCTGGTGACTTTGTAACCCAAATAGCGCTTCAGAGGTGACTAATAAAGCTGTAAGGGATACACCCAGATCCGAGAAAATCCATTCCCTAAAGAAATGATTTCAACGACTTTTCAAACACTTGGTGCCTCTTTTCCTTTTAAGCAGCCACAAGCATTAAGTTTCTCTATCTGAAATTCTAGTTCTCCTAGGCTGCATCCTCCAGAGATGCCATTTTCTGTGGGAAATCACTGAGACACTACTGGTGCCTGGAATGGGGGAGAGGAACGAATTACCCCCAAGAGGGCATTTCCTTGCATTTCAGGAGATGCGCTCTTTCAGCATTTCTGCCGTCTCTCTTTCAGAAGGCTCACACGTCCCGAATCCTCCTTTCCCTCCATTTAGTTTAAAACTCCTGTGGCACTTACCCTGGTCTGCCTGGCACAACCTTGGCCTTTTCTGCTCTTTTACCTCTAAATTGGTCACCCACCTCTCAGTTCTAGTTTTGTTTCTGACAGCTGCCACTGCCTACATTGTAGGCCCTCATTTTTCTTCCCCAGGTCTCTGAAGCAGACCACTGGCCCCTGAGCTTGCCCTCCGCTCTGCTGACAAGTCTTTCCAAAATGCCAGCTCTCAGCCTAAAATCCTTGAATGCTGCCCCTCCCCCCGACCCACACACTGTTTCCAGACTGAATGTTCTCAGTACTGGCAGGATTGAGTTGTCAAGAAAAGCCAGAAATCTGGACTTTTATGTGAATTCTCGCATCCTTTCTGCTTTAGTTATTACATTTGACATATGAAAAGGATTATGAAACATTGTAGTAAGTCTCCCACCCATTCCTGGCCCCTGTTTGCTATCCAGAAGCCACCCCCATTACCAGTTTCTTCTGTAGCCTTTTAGACACAGACATACACACTCACACATACGTATACCCAGTACCTTTTTGTTATACAGATGGTAGCCAGCTTATTTATGTTGGTATAAAATTTTAAAACTCTGAAGGTCAAACAAGACACATTTGCAACCATAGGTTACACATCGTGCAGGCATGTGCTTATGACCCACTTGACTGGAAGATCCCTGCAAAAGGGTATGCTTTGTCTTAGCATCCCCCTCTATACCTGGCATGATGACTTGCACACAGCTAGCACTCAGTAAGTACAATGTTCTCCCATTGAAAGTTATTAAGCACTACTCTGCGCCTACTGCTGGATCTGTCACAAACTTCCAGGTGACTCGGGAACAGGTAAGTCTTAGTTACATGTCCAGCCCTGTGGAAACATAACCAGAACTCAGCTGTAGGTTCAGAACCTGCTCACCTCCCATTTTTCCTGGTTACCTGGGTATACAACAAAATAGCAGATCATTTCTTGTTCTTGCGCTCGCCCTGACAGAGTGTCTGCTTGTACAGACGGCCCACCCCCCGACACAGTGCTGACACCAGCATTCCCAAACCAGCTGTCACTCCCAGGAGTAGGGTTTCCATTTCTTGCCCTCTACCAGGTCAAGACAAGCCTGGACGGGACAGAAACCACAGGACACGTAGCTTGCTGACTCTTCCCCAGGCGCTGGGCAGGGCTGGGCTGGCTGCTGCTTGAGTAAGGTCTTTTCAAGCTTCTTCATGTTAGAAGGCTCAGGTGGTTTGGGGCCTTCTCCTGTGTTAGATTCTATTGTTAGATTCACCTTGACTTTATTATAATTTTAGTATAATATGAATCTTATTCCTAAAACTCAGGTGGGAGAGACTTGTCATATTTGTTCTTTTTCTTCATTTCAAGTTACCACAGGCTTGGAAACCTCATCCTCTTAGCTGGGAGTAAAATATTGGTGGTAAGTGGGGTGGCGTGGGCTCTCCCCTCTCTGGGAATGTGTGAAAGTCCAGGAGGTTACGTAGTGCATTGAAAATGAAGACAAGTCCACTTTTACCCAGAGCCCGTCTTCTGCTGCCATCCCCAGCATGTCCCTGCAGAGGAGGCTCATGGCAGCTTCCATTCCAAGCTTGGGAATCTGGGCTGAAGCTGGGAATCGTAGGCCAAGGTTCTAAGTTATTCGAGAGATACCACAAAGCCTCTCCACAGAAGTCCTGCCAAACTGCCACCTGCCTCAGGCATCGTAGGGAGCACATTCTGGTCTGCAATGCCTGGAGCCCACTAATCTCCTTCCCCTCCCAGCCTCCAGGCTTCCAGAAAGCATAAACCAGCTTGTCTGCACAAACAACTTCTATGTTCATCCCCACAAACCAAACCTCCCTGAGGCAAGGCTGACTTCCTGCTCAGAAAGAAGAAATAAAATACAAGAAAAACAAACCTCATGCTAATAGCTTAACATGTTATCCTGCCACCTAATGTATAATTGAATAAACTAATAGTCCACAAATCAGTATGCCACAAAATTCAGCACTTGTCACAAGTCAACTGTCGTACATCACAGTTTATGTGACAGACACTACTGTGGCTTTGCTCTAAAGATGGTAGCTTAATGTAGCTAAAAAACGGAAGGATGTTTTGTCTTCATTCCTACTTTATTTCCTCCATTCACTGATTATCTTCAGAACAAAAAATAAAAACCCTTCTCCCAGAGGAAGCAATTTTCAGCTAAGAAGATTATCAAAAAGGGATGTTGCACAGTGCCCCAAATAACTGTACCAAACCCAGTCAATGATGAGAATGCAAGCATCAACTTATAATTAGGCTATGCTGATTAAAATGGAAGTAGCATAAAGACCATTTCTGTTATTAAAACCATCTTCTCCAGTCACTTAGCACTTTCTTAAAAACAACCTGTTCTTCACATTAATCTGATTGGAGACAGAGACACTGAATTAGAGCAGAATGGTGTCTGCTTTATGAGAGATCTGAGTTGACAATACAGTGACTGTTGCCTTCATGTATTGTTATATGTAACATTTGGGTAGGCAAGTAACCAAGCACTTGAAGTAGCAGATGGGGAACCTTGAGGCTTGAGTTCTTCAAGATGTTTATTCCAGAATGCTGCGTATTAACTAAGACCTCACCCGCTGGCCTCTGGGCTGGTTCTGCAGATGACACCACTGTGAGAACACGTGACCTGGGCCACCCTCAGCCTCTGGGGGCAACAAAGGCTAATGTCCAGAGTAGAACCACATCTGTCTAAAGGTTGTCCATAATTAACTAAATCTCAATACCACTCATACCTAAAGACATAGAAATGCAAACTAAATCCAGAAATAATTTTTACCTATCCAGTTAAACAGTGATTATAACTTTTGATAATACAAAGTATATGTGAGCCTTTGGGTAAACAATAGACTTATATAAATCATTGACAGGGGTATTAAATGAATCAATCTTTTCAGTGGGTAATTTGTCAATGTCTATTCAAATTTTTAAATGCTCATGGTTTCTCTTGGCAGTTGTACTGCTAAAAATTTACCATACAAATATACTTGCAGATGTATGCCAAGAAAAGGAAGATGTACAGGATGTTTCCTGCAGAATTGATTGCAACAGCAACCGACTGGAAACCAAGTAAATATTTCTCAATAGGAGTCTGGTTAAAAACATTTAAGGGACAGCCATACAATGGAATTATGCAACCACATAAAGAATGTAGTCAACCTTGCATGCTGAAGTTAAAAAAAAACAACTCTAAGATATAGTATTAAATAAAAGGCAAAATGATGACATATATTTTTTTCTGTAAGAATAGACAAAAGATTATTAACACAATTATTTTCCCAATAATATACATATAATCTTAAAAAAAATACACAGTGCCTGGGAAGTGGTAGATCATTTTCCCCCTATTTATACTTTTTGATATTAAAATTTTTTTAAAGAATGAGGTAGTGTGCACATAAAAGATGAAAGATGTCTGTGAGAGACTGTATTTTCCAAAAATAGCCAGAGCAATACTGCCGGTTCTATATGTCCTTCTAGAACCATCAGGAGGTGGTTTATTCCCTTCCTCTGGAACTTGGGTGGAACTCTGATGGCCTCGACAACTGGAAGTGACACTGTGTGGCTTCTGGGGCTATGCACAAAATGGTCATACAGCTTCTGTCTGGGTTGTGATCTCTTGAGATGCCTGTCTTTGGAACCTAACCACCATGCTGTGGGGAACTCCAACCCGCCCCACAGCTCAGTGGTTCTGAGTATACTCAGAGTCATATAAACATCACCACTGCACAATTCCACATTTCTGTCAGCCCAGAAAGAAATCCTATCCCACCTACTCCCCTCCTTCCCCTATGCCCTTGCCACCACTAATCATATTTCTTGTCTCTATGGATTTGCCTATTCTATACATTTCATATAAATAGAACCATATAATATGTGGCCTCTTGTATCTGGCTTCTTTCACTTAGCATACTGTTTTCAAGGTTCATCTATGCTGTAACATGTATCTACTTTATTCCTTTTTATGGCTGAATAATGTTCCATTGTATGGATTGACCACATTTATCCATCTGTCAGTTGATGAACATTTGGTTTATTTCCACTTTTTGGTGATTAGGAATAATATTGTTGTGAACATTCACACACAAGTGAATGTTCACAATATTTGTGTGGACATGTTTCAAAATTTCTTAAAGTTCAAGTACTTTTAAATCACCTAATATTAAATGACATATAATAAATGATATATAATTAAGATAGCTATTTCTTACTCATTATAGCAGGTTTCCTAAGCAGCAAATCTGTTTCCTTGTGGAAATCGAGATGTAACACAGAACACTTAGTAGACTTAAAGTAATAAAATGGCACTATTTCAAACCTAGATTTTCTACCAATTTACACAAAACTTTCACCTAATCAGTCTGAATTAATGAGACACCACTTTATTGTCTCTAAAAATAACTAGGACTATTATGTGGCCTTCAAAATTCCTTTCTTTATGTTCCAAAACAAACATCTGCCATTTTAATTTGACATACAGGGAGGGACTTGAGTCTCTTCAGGAATTTGGGGGTTGACTTAGAATGCTTGTGAACACAGTACCTTGTACTATGCTGTGACTTACCTGTTTGAGGTCACCTAATACAAGTTCAATAAAAATAGGACACATTTAAAAAATTATGGATTATATAAAAACTCTCTTATGTGAAAGTCCGGGCTCACATTTAGTCTCCACCAGCAGACTATCATCCTAATAAAATCTCTATTGCAAGATTGTTCCGCCATAGGTACTACTGCCCTTCAAAATGGCCCTACTTTCCTCCCAGGGCCTGCTGCTGGCTTCTCCAGCAAGCCTCATTATGGTCTTTGAGTTTGCCCGTATGTTTCACATAAACTAAGGAAACGAGAAGCTTATTTGGGGCAACTGCTATAGAGGCCACTCATAGAGAAAACACACAAGAAAGTGTGGATGTTTTCTCCAACTGAAAATTATGTTTGCTTGGTTTCAATCCTTGGTACCAAGTCTTGAGTTTCTCATCACTGAACAGACCTCTTTCCACTTGTCTTTCTCTCAGCCAATGTCCTGGCACATTATCAGAGGGGAAAATAATTAGAAGTGTCTTATAGGGATAAGAAACACTGGTAGCTTACCAGATGGAGATAATCATGGATCTTCAAACAAATCCTTGACCCAACAGTATCATTTGTCTTCTTGTTTACACAAACTCTAATACTGTACACACGTCCCGAAATGTGTGCACACTGAATGTTACAGTTCCCTTCCTGGCTCAGTTCCCTTCCTAATCAGAGGAACCTTTGGTGGCTCTTGGATACATGAGCAGTGACACTACCGTAATGAGCTCCAGAAAAGTTTCCAAGAGCTCCCTTCATTTTCTGAGTTCTTCTGTTGAGGCAGGATAAAAGGTCCACCTTATTCTTAGTTCACTCATGATTCAGGGGTTGGGAGTGAGAAAAGAACTTTATTATTTTTGTGACTCTTGCTAACTGTAAACATGTTAAAGTACAGATTTGTAGTTAAAAAGCTTCTGACATCCCACTTTTCAGAGGCAACAAGTGTTATCACTTTGGTGAGCATTTCTGGTAATGTCTGATGTGTATAATTATTCATAGGCATTTTTTCAAATATATTTGTGAGCATGGTGTTAATTTGTGTTCACCCAAAAGCTGACCCTGAATGAGACAAGGATCGGAAAGGAAGCAATTCATTTGGAAGTTGGGGCAAACAGTTAAACTCTGAGAAATGGTATAGAACCCGTGATAGATGATTTGAAGGGGAAGGGAGCTGGAGCACTTAAACTCCACGTCCCACTGGCTGAGGCTACCCCTAGTGGATGTTAATTCTGAGCACTTGGAGAAAGCCTTGTAGGAAAGAGAGGATGTTATTAACAGGTGGAGGGAAGCCAGGCACACACAGAAAAGTGGTGTTCTTGAAATATGTGCCGGGCACTGTTCTAGGTGCTGGGGACACGGCAGGAAATGAGACAGAGAACGAGTCCTGCTCTCATGGAACATTTCTTCTGTTGGGGAAACAGGTAATAAACAGGGCAAGTAAACACATGGAGTGTGTTACTGATAAGTACTGTGGAGAAACAGAAGTACTGAGGAGATCTGGGGAGGAAGGGGAAAGGGTTGTTGCAATTAGCAAGGGATCAGGGTAGGCCTCACTGAGGTGACACTTAAGTAGACTCAAAGGAGGGGAGGAGAAGCCCATCATAGGGTTATCTGCATAAGGAATGTTCCAGGTGGAGGAAGCAGTAAAATCACAAAGGCCCGAAAGTTTTAACACGATCACTCCAGCTGCTGAGCTGAGAATGAATGGAAAAGGGCACAAGGCAGGGAGCACACTGAGGGGGCAACTGCGGTACTCCAGGTGGTGACAATGGAGAATTAGAAGCCTTAGATTCTATAAATATTTTTGAAGGTATGTCCTTTTAATGGTCTGACTCAAGACTCCTTCCTGCACAGCTCCAAAAAGCCAAGACGTATCCAACATGAAATAGCTGCTGACCTCAAGGAGGAACCACTGGGATGTCATTCCAGGTAGACCCAATTCTGCAGGGACCCTTCTGGACATGGGCAAGACACAAAGCAGCTGTATGGGTAATCGCTGTTAGAAACAGAGCAGACATTTGGGTCGACTCAGCGAAAGTCTACAACAGGAAGCAATCTGTCAGTAATAGCCTTCAGCCTGACACATGGAAATGACTTCCCAATGTAAAACCACTCCATCCCACACAGAGCAGAGCAACTCTCCAGGCCTATGGCCCTCTGGCTGAGCCACTGAGAGCTTATTATGTCAAGACGAAGGCAGATGTGCTTTTTGTGAAATGACTGTAATTAACTCTGAATCTTTCTGTATACTTTATTTTTGCTGGCTGGATTTGTCATCTTGCTGTTAGAACAAGCCTACCACGTGGCCTAGATTTTCCCTTTTACCTTGTCATCCTGAGCAAAAGCTTGATTCTACTGCCTGTCTGGGCACATACTGAGTCTGTTTGGATGGTGTCAGATGTACTTGCATTCAATGGTAACCTTGAAAATAATATCCACCACTGCCAGACACTGGTTGAAAGCCTCGGGAATGTCAGGGCATTAATGGACAATGTAATTTAGTCACGTACGTCCTCAAGTGCAGGGAAATGTACTGAAATACCTTTTAATTCAGAAGGAAAACAAGGAAAATGGCAAACACGGAGCCATGCCTTGGATCCATCTACTCCCATCTCTGGGTGGGTCTGTAAACAGCATTATACCCAGGACTCGTGACCCACCAATAGTGCTTGACCCTTAGAAATCATAGGTAAGTAACACTCATCTAGGGAGAGCTAATTCCCTACACGAGAATGTTCCCGATAGTCTAAAGTTTTAAAAAGTGTTGGGTTTGTGTGATTTGGCGGTACACTCTTCAGTTCCCGCAGTCCACAGGCTTTCCCGCAACAGAGCCTCCTCCATACATACCGACTCAGCCACTATCTCCTCCCCTCCTGCTTCACGAATGGTGCCCAGTCCAGTCAGGAGGTCAACAAGGAGAGCTTTCTTGAATGTTGTGGCTGAGAAAAAAGTCATCTTATTCCAAGGATACAGTAGGTAGAAGGCAGTCTGCAGAATTTATGCCAAACTTCAGTTCTCAAATGACCGTATTTCATGATTGGTTATGAGATAATTGCCTCCTAACCTATAAACCTCTGCCTGATGTTTAAAACCAGAGCCTGGGCGTGAGTATCACTTGGTCTTTCTCCTCGGCCCGGCTCTGCCTGGGCTGTCTGCAGCCTGTCCTCAGAAGGCTATGTAGTAATGCTCCATTGTGCTGATGATGTCACTCTGGTCCTCCAGGAGCTCCAGTACCTGCTGCAGCACGGGTTCACTCAGGCCTGGGCTGAGGCTCAGGCGAGCACAGGCCAAGATGTGTCGGAAGTGGCAGCCCTTTTCCATGTCTGCAACAAAAAGGCTGTTAGCTAAAGTTGGACATACCTGTTAGACTTTCCTCTCTCTCTAAACAGAAGCCCTTCTCCACATCTGAATCAAAACATGCATCATAAAAAGATGATTCTTATGTACACTGAAGTGGGTGATGCACTGGTCTAGATTATCAGCAAAGATCAACCAAATAAAAAACTTTGTTCTTGGGCCTATTATTATACCACATGGACCCACTGCTCAAGGATTCAGGCCTTCAACTTTCAAGGATTCCCAATGAATACTTTTATATCTATAACCTAATGGATTTTTTAGTGCTTGATAATATTTTTCCCCAATGCAATTACATGTATAAGTGCATGTATTCATATTGAACCCCTAGCTTCCCAGGTGGGAGCCCACTTGAGATGGACAGCTGAGTCGGTTTACAGCAGCCTCCATATTCTTTCCCACAAGGCCTGATTGATGGGGATGGCCATGGTGAAGAAGGGAGTTCTGGCTTTGGCCCGTTTTCATTTCTCTCTGCATAGGCTTTCAGGAAGTTTTGACTGTGATGATTGTGTTCTAGTAACCTCTTACCCTCTACCCAAAACTAAGTCCGTGTGGTAAACAGGAATAAAGGTTCGAGGTTGGCAAAATCTTTCCTAGTTGAAATCAATGATTTAGAGCAGTGGTAGGCACACTGAAGTTGTGCCTACCATTAGAAGATTATGAAATTAATTTAGTCAGTTGTGATTAACATTCTTTTTCTTAACAGACTAAAATAGAAAGTTATAGAATATACTGCATTATAGGTAGGATGTCTTATTTTGTAAAACTTGACTTCTCTCTCTATATAATTTATATCTACCTATAAAATGTATCATAATGATATAATTTATTGGGTTATGATATAACCCTGAGTGTGTCAAACTGCATTACTAAAAACAAACCCTCCCCAGTTTTCACTTTAAAGCTCCAATGCAAGCCAAGCTTGGCCTCTCACACTCCACACAGTCACTGAATGTTCTTAAATAAAACTTTTTAGGCTCCAGGAAAGTGCTTGAAGAGGTATCATAGTGTTGGGAAAGCATGGTTTGGGAGTTGGTGCACCTTTCAAATCACGGTATTTTCGAGCTTCAGTTTTCTGATCTATGAAGAGGGCGGTGGGGCATCTGTGAGGTCCTTTCCAGCTCTGAGGATCAGAGACTATCACAGGCAGGCTGTCCTGGGCTAACAAAGACTTGCTAAATTCTGACCTCTAGTGGTTCTGTCAACTCATTATTCCTCCCAGTTTGGATTTCTGCTGAACTTATCACTGTCACCTTGTCTCCACATTTCCAGTTTGTCTCTTCAACACTCATTCAGTAAAGGTTTCCTGAACACCTACTATGTGTGTAGCGCTGAGTAATGAAGAACAGAGAGTGCAGATGGGGAGTTGACTCTGGAGTCCAAAAGACCCAGAGTTCCGGCTCTATGGCTGGGGCAAAGTGGTTCACATCTCTCAGTTTTCTCATCTGTGAAGTGGGAACTTCACTGGTGGTCATGTGAGTGAAAAGAGACCTGTGGTAGGTGCTTCTTACATAAAGATTATGATTATACAATCATAGCCATAACCTAAGATGATACACATAACTTAGTTCCTGCTCTAAAGAAGCTTTCACTTGTCCTGAAAAGAAAGGTTGATGATAGAGAGTGGAGAAGGACTCCAACCAAACTGGGCCTGCACACAGCAGAGGTAGCACCAGTGAAGTGAATTCAGCACCATTCGGCTTTTAATTAATTTTTGTTAAGGCCAGGATGCTCAGGTTCAGAAAATATGTGGGGCCCTAAACAGTGATGTTGAAACTATTTCTTCAGAAAGGTCATTCTGTTGTCAAAGTCATCTAGTAAGGCTGTTCACAAAGTGACCTTCCACTTACACGAGGAGGATTGGTGTTAGTTCTTTAAATATTTGGTAGAATTCACCAGTGAAGCCATTGGTCTAGGACTTTGCTTTGTTGGGGGATTTTTAATTACCAATTCAATCTCCCTTACTAGTTATGGGTCTATTCAGATTTTCTATTTCTTCTTGATTTAGTGTTGGTAGGTTCTGTGTTTTAGGAATTTGTCCATTTCATCCGGTTATCCAATTTATTGGCATGTGGTTGTTCACAATTCTCTTCCAGCCCTTTTTATTTCTGTGGAATCAATACTAATGTCCTCATTTGTATTTGATTTTAGTAATTTGCGTCTTCTTTTTTTTCTTAGTCCATTTGGCCAAAGGTTTGTCAATTTTGTTGATCTTTACAAAGAACCAACTTTTGGTTTCCTTGATTTTCTCTATTGTTTTTTCTATTCTCTATTTCATTTATCTTTGCTCTAATCTTTATTATTTCTGATACCTTTGGATTTACTTCATTCTTTTTCTAGTTCCTTAAATTGTCAAGTTAGTTTGATTTGAGATCTTCATTTTTTAAGTATTTATAGCTTTAAAGTTCCCCTAAACACTACTTTTGCTGTCCCGTAAGTTTTAGTATGCTGTATTTTTGTTTTCAAGCATCTCTAAGTATTTTCTAATTTCCCCTGCAATTTCTTCTTTGATCTATTGGTTGTTTAAGAATGCATTGCTTAATTTCCACAAATTTGTGAATTTTCTAATTTTACTTCTGTTATTGACTTCTAATTTCATTCCATTCTTGTCAGAGAAGATACTTTGTACGATTATCTGCCTTTTCAAATCTGCTGAGACTTAGTGGCCTAACATATGGTATATCCTGGAAAATGTCCAATGTACACTTGAGAAGAATATATATTCTGTTGTTGGTAGTGTTTTGTACATGTCTGTTAGATCTAGTAGATTTACTGTTAATTTCTCTATTTCTTTCCTTATCTGCTGGTCTGATTGTTCTATCCAAACTTTCCAACTATTTTTGTAGAACTGTCTTTCTCCCTCCAATTCTGTCAGTTTTTGCTTCATATATTTTGATGGTCTGTCATTAGGTACATATATGTTTGTAAGTGCTGTATCTTCTTAGTGTATTGAACTTTTGTGAATGTACAATGTTCTTGCTCTTGTAACCTTTTTGACTTAAAAGTCTATTTTGTCTGATAATAGTATAGGTATCCCTGTTCTCTTTTGGTTACTATTTGCATGAGATATCTTTTCCCATTCTTTAACTTTCAATCTGTTTGTATCTTTGGATCTAAACCGTCTCTTGTAGACACACAGAGTTGGATCATGTGGGGATTTTTTAAATCCCAATTTCTGTCTTTTGATTGGAAAATTTAATCTGTTTACATTTAAAGTAATTACTGATAAGGGGAAACTTCTGTTACTTTTTTATTTTATTTTTTACAAAACAAAACATTTTCATTTGGTCCATCAGAGCCTGAATCTGGAAACACCCACGGAGAATCATTCTACAGGGCTGGGGACTGATAAAATAGTCTCTGCATCAGAAGAGCTGGCCCTATGTACAGGGTTAAAAATATTCACAGCTCAGAGTAAAAGGAGAAAATATAAAGGAGGCCCTAAAGGGAGTGTAGTGCGTCCCGGTGTTTCTCCAGGTGTAAAAACCCCTGCAAAGACCATAGGAAGTGAGAGGCAGTGGGTGGGGCTGCCAGTTTACCTTCAATAACATACAGAAACTCTGCTCCTTTGCAGCTCTGTTCCAAGCCCTTTCAGTTAATGATATCACAAAATTACGTTTTTATACATTGCGTGTGAAGAATATAAATTAATCATTCTTTTAAAGGCACTAATTTCTTAAATTATATAGAATACAAAATGTGGAGATACAAACCAAAATTACAATAATAAAAAACTTTTAGACTAATACCTGTTTGTTTTCTGTAGCACTTTGTCTATAGTAGCCCATTGCCTCTGTCCTTCAAAGTTTCTGATAAGAAATCCACTGCCAATCTTATTGATGATCCCTTTTGTATGTGACAAGTTGTTTCTCTCTTACTGCTTTCAAGATTCTCTTTTTGTCTCTGTCTTTCAAAAGTTTGATTATAATGTGTCTTGGTGTGGTCTCTTTGGGTTCATCTTGGAGTTCAATTAACTTCTTGGATAATTATATTCATGTCTTTCATCAAATTTCAGACATTGTTTCTTCAAATATTCCCTCTGCCCCTCTCTCTTCATCTTCTGGGACTCCCACAAGGTATTTGTTGGCCTACTTGATGGTGTCCTATTGGTCCCTTAGGCTCTGCTCACTTTTTCTCAACTGTAAGTTTGCTGATTCTTTCTTCTGCCTGTTCAAATCTACCTTTGAATCACTTCTACATTCTTCATTTCAGTTGTTGTACTTTTTAGTTCCAGAATTTTTATTTTTGGTTTCTTTTTAGGTTTCCTATCTCTTTGTTATTTCCATGTTATTCCTCCATCATTTTCATGGTGTTCTCCCCATCTTCCTTTATTTGAGCATTTTAAGACAGTTGTTTTAAAGTCTTTGTCTGGTATATCTACCATTCGATCTTTTTCAGGGACAATTTCTGTTCATATATATTTTGTTCCTTTGAATGGGCCACACTTTCCAGTTTCTTTGTATGTCTTGTGATTTTTAGTAGAAAACTGGACAGTTGGATCTAATAATGAGAATCCAAGATCAGATTCTCTCCATTCCCCAGGGTATGCTGTTTTCTGTTATTGCTTTTTGTTATTGTTGTTGTTTTCATTATTGTAGGCTGTCTCTGAGCCAAAGGTATAAACCCTGAAGGTATTTAGGGTTTTTTTTCTTGAGCCTATACCCTTCTCTAGGTATATGTCACCACTTTCTAATCTTCTCTTTATATGCAATTGTTTTTTAATGTACTAGTCTTTCTTTTCTGGCTCTCCAAAGTGGGGGACATAAAAAGAGTAAAAAAAAAAAAAAAGGCACCAGTACTTTCAAATCCCCTTAAGACTTCAGCTGTTGGGGGGCTTGCAACAATGGTGTGAGTTGCAACAACAATGGCCACTCACTTCTTTGTCTGCACCTCTGTAATCAAAAGCAGCAATCAATAATCAGAGCACAGACTCCTGATATTTGGAGGACAAGGCTCATTTTGCCCACTCTAGCTCCCTCAAACTGCTCCAGTAATGAGTGCACAGCTGTCTACCACATGGCTGTGGTGGTGGATGGGTAGTTGTTACTAAGAGCTACAAACTGACTGAAAGTAACCCCAATTTACTGTCTAAGCTTTCCCCTGGAAGTTTTAAACCTTCAATAGATTAGATTTTAGAGTTCCAAAATTATTACACCAGACAGACTCCTGGTGCTTCCTACTCAGCCATCTTCCTAATGGTTTTATAAAACACCAATTTATTTAATCCTCATAGCAACCTCTCATGTAGGTAATATTATTATCCCCATTTTGTATATAAAGAAACTGAGGCACAGACTTACCCAAGGTCACACAGCTAAAAAGTGACAGAGCTGGGATTCAAACCCAGGCAAGGTGGCCCCAGAGCCCAGCTCTTTATAATGCCATGCCGCCTGTCTTAGATAAGCCTGCTATCAGTGCTGTAGGGACCCAAAACAGGCTTCATGTTTACAGTCCTTTTATCATTGTAGTTTTAAACTTTGCTGAAATACTCATAAATGATTAAAAATTTTAAGTTCTCCCACCAGTCATCCTGACAATGAAAAACTCAACGCTATATTTTGTATGAAAGGTAAGCAACAAACTAAAGGTCCAGTAGGAATGATTAAATGATTGAATATCTATTTATACATATAATGGAATACTGTACAACTATTAAAAAGACTGAGATACTTTTGTATGTACTGTTGCTGAATGAACTCTGGAAGCCAACATGAGATTTATAATACAAGGTGTGGAACACTGAGTATTGTATGCTAATCTTTACTTGTGCTTTTTAAAAAAGATAAACTATACAAATATGCTTGTTAAGGACATATAACATCTCTAGAAGGATGTAGGAAACTAGTAACAACCACTGACTTTGCAAAGGGGACATGAAGCTCAGGGCTGGGAGAGAGTCTGACTTTTCTGAGTGTATGTTTGTAATGTTTGACTTTAATCATGTGCATACATTATAATCCAGAATAATTTTTTTTTAATGTCATAGGTATTTCCTATGGAAAGGAGTGGTTACAGTAGATTCCAGACAGTCCCTATTAGCTGTTTTTATTGGTATTTTCAGTTATTCAAGCTCTAGGATTCAGCTTCTGGGAGCTCACTAGTTCCAGGGAATTAGTTTATGGTTTTCAGAGGCTCCCACTTACAGAATGAGTGACAGAGACTGTCCACCTTGACACACACACTCACCAAAGCAGGAGCTGGCCTGTGGATTAGATGTAAAACCTTCCCCTCTACAGATCCTCAGGTCACCAAGGCTATTTGGTTCTCCTAAGAAATGAAGTGTGAATTCCCTTCATTTGCTTCATCAGGCCCTAGGATTATTCCAATCCATTCTGTTCCTAATGCAGATAAAATAAGAATCTGGCCAGGTAGCATGGGACTAGAATGAGTGTAGGAATGTTACATGGGAAACAGCCTCTCATCTCTTCTTTTTAAGAAATTCCACATTTCACTGCTCTTAAAAGCTCTTTAAATTGTGGATAGAGAGGTTTTTCTCCCAACTAAAGAATACGTGTTTTCATTGTTCTGAATGAAGTGAACAATGGCCATTAAAATAATAGGTTGCTTTCAGTTTATTTTAAGATCTGGGATCTGACCTCATCGGTTGTTAAAGTCTAAATAGAGCTGCATACCATAAACACCAGGGCTGAAGACCTGGTCCAGCTCTACTTGGTGACTCAGCCTGGAATAGGTCCAAGCCCCAGGGATGTATAAGCTGAAAAGACTAGAGGTAGATTTTTTCTGGTGAGAAAGAAAGTAGGATGAGGAGATCTGCAGTCATTAACAAGCCTTCCCAATTTTCTTCTAGTGCCAACATATGTTATTAGCATGTGTTTGCAAAAGGCAGACATTGAAAAGTCACCTTTAAGACTGATCGGTCTACACAGGATTTAAAGGTAGGACTAATGCTTTCTTCTTTTTGTAACTAGTAAGAAAATGATATTATCTGTTGTCAGACTATCTTCAGTTTGAGTTTCTAACCACTAGGGGATGACCTAACTCCACTAAAATTAACTATTTTCTTAACCAAATTATCAGGTTCCAAGATGATTGAATTACAGTGTCTATAAACCATAATGTCTAGAATCATTCCTCCCAACACTGAAGGGCCTGATGTCAGGAGGAAAATTTCAGGTTTGGATTCAAAAGCAGGGGCAAGAGTAGAACAAGAAATAACACAAATTAGAGAGAATATGAGAACCAGAAAGACATCAATAATTCCTAGCCTAGTGGCTTACCTCACTGCATCAGAAACACCCAAGGAGCTCAGCCATCATACCTCTACACCATTCCCTCATGAAGCAGAATCAGGGGTGGACCTGAGCACCATATATTCAAAAAAGCTCCCAAGTTGAATCTTATGTGTAGCCAAGGGCAGAACAACTGTGTGAGGCTAATGCCCACTTTATAGAGGAGGAACCCAAGGCTCTGATCATGTTCTTGGTCAGCTACACTTCCAAGTTGCTACTGCGGAAATCCCAGTCTCCTGACTCTCTAACCCATGTTCTCTGGGAGGGAACACTCTCCCCAGTGCACCAGGACACATGTGCATCATACCACTTACGATTTGGTTTCTGGCAGTCTTCTTGAATGATACGGTGTATCTTTCTGTGCAGTTCCTTGTCTTCTCTGGTTACCTGATAGGAAAAGCAGTTCAGAGAGGAAGTGTTCTTAAGTAACACAAAGGTTGTGCCATCTAGACTCTCAGGTTAGTATTCAGGATAGTTTCTAAAGATTTCACAACTATCCTACATTGACAACTTGGTTTTAATACCTGGCCTACTGTCAAACCAGTTCTGCCCCTTAGCAGCTCACTGCTCTGTAGCTGACCCCAGAGGCACACTCCCTTGGGAGATAATTTACTAAGGCTATGATTTAAGGAAAAACTGGAATACTTTTAAGGAGCAACTTTCTTTTTAAATATTCATAACACATTCATAAAATTTCTCTTATTTGTTATATTTTTGAAGGAGGTACAAGTGATCAAAGGCTCTGATCTCAACCCCAGGACACTTTCCTCTGGGCTCTGACACCTGCCTTCTCCTGTCCACGTCCAGGAGGAAAAACAAAAGAAATAAGACTGTAAGGAAAAGCTAGCAAGAATAAACCTAGCCTATCCACTGAAACCCTTTCTGTCTTAGAAGGCAAACTTAACCCAGATCTTTTCTCATCTGGCTCAGATAAGAGAGAAACAGCAATCAAATGGGTCTCTCTTCATGTTCAATAGTAAATCTCATAACAAAACAAAACAAAACAAAAATAGAAAAAGAGGAAGGAAGGAAAAGCAGCAGAAAAAAAAAAAAAGCACATGAACAAAGAAGTGCTTGTTTGATGGGACTTAGAGAATGACCAGATTTAAGAATGGGGATACTGATAACACCTGCCTTCTCTTAAGGTTATTGTGAAGATTAAATGAGGTAATGTGGTGAGAGCTGCTGTAAGCTAGAGCACTGTAAAAATAGAAGTGTCTACACTGCAGTGCCAATGATTTCCCTGAGGCCAAGCCCTCAGGAAAACAGAAACCTACAAGGCCAGGCACTGAGGTGAGAAGGTAGGAGTAAAGTCAGGGAAGGAGAATGTTTCAGCTGAGGAAAAGAGCGCTATTAGCACTTGATTACCCCATTCCAGCTCATACTGATTCACAGGAGGAAGTGCCCCAGCATGGCCACACCTCAGCCGGGCCACACCTCAGCCCTGGACTGCTGCCCAACTCTCAATGGCGGCTCCTCAGAAATTGCTGCTTTATCAGACCCAGGAGGCTAAACCAGGAGCCTCCTAGGGGAAATGTGACTGGAATGAGTGGGTAGAAGTGGAAGGCATGGGGGGATGGAGGTGGGTGTTAAGATGAGGTGCCCATCAGGAGGGGGTGAACTGCACTCACCTTTATACAGATTAAAATAACCTTTTCAAAAGTCAAATAGTACTTAAAACATCTTTTAATTTTAAAAAATGCTTTAAAATAAGGAATCATTGGAATAAATCGACATCAAGGAAATATCCTATATTAAGGAAAGCTTCCTCTCTAGAATCTTGCCTTTACATAGTGAAACTTCTGCGTTTCCTCAGGACTCTGATCTGTCTCTAGGAGAATCACTTGTGGCTAATGCCACGTCATGAGGAGGCCCAATTTCAGCCTGGCTCCTCCAAGATTAAAGGTAGGCAGTGAGAGGCAAACTTTTAACTCTGGAAGTATGAGACAAGCAAGCACTTGTGCCCTTGGTGAGAGTGTCAGCTGGTACAGATTTGGGCCACCAAGTAGACTGTTGAACAAAAGTTTAGAGGTACATGCCCTTTGCTCCAGCAATTCCTCTTTTAAGGAGTCAATCTTACAGAAATATTTACATAAGTTCACAAAAATAGTTGTGCAAAAATAGCCACAGCAACACTATTTGTGAGAGCAAAAGCTGGAAGCACCATAAATGTCCATCAGAGAGAAAAGGTTAAAATATTTATGGCAAGTTCTCATAATATGGAATACCATGCAGATGTCCAAAATGAGGTAGATTTATAAGTATTAACATGTAGAGACGCTATTTTGATGTAAAAACGGTTGCTGAGCATTATTTAGAGAAGTGTCTCAAGTGTCCTAGTGGACACTTGGCAATGTCTGGAAGCAGCCGGAGAGCTGCTACTGGCATCTCGTGGGTGTAGACCAGGCATGCTGCTAAACATCTTACAATGCCAAGGACAGCTCTCCACAACAAGGAATCATCTGGCCAAGAGTACTGAGGTTGAGAAATCCTTATTTAGAGAATAATCACATTTTTTTTTTTGCAAACCCCAAAATGTCAAGCAGCATATATTTATTATAAAGGCACAAATAAATGTCTAGAAGGATATACTGTTGGGGAAAGATAAGGGCCACCAACTTTCACTCCTTACTTTATGTACCTTTTTAATGATCAATTTTTCAAAACAGTAAATAGGTGTCCTGAAATAACAAATATATTGGTAATTAAAGCTAAGAAGGAAAAAAATTAAGTTGCAAGTCTCTTACATAGAATAGATTATCAAAACCACCATCTTTCTGGTAAACGAGTCCTTTTTCCTGCAGCAGCTGTATAGCATTCTTAAATATCCTATGAATTGCCTTGGTAGTTGTGTCATTTTTAAAAGCCTCCTGTGGAAAGAAGAAAAAAAAAGATGAGAAGAAAAGAAATAAGTTCCATCTTACAGCACCTGACATTAACTCCCTATACCAACTGGTTTATGAATTCACCCAACAGGCTTTTTATGTGCTGAGTCAAAAAGATCCATGTACACACCAGCCTAGCAGGATTAGAATTAATAAGAATTGAGAAGTTTGTGCTAATAGGATCTTGCTTGATAAACTTGATTATGACTTTTTAAAAATTTATTTAACTCAATGATACAAAATAGAAAACTCAAAAGGACAATTTTTTTTTGTACAGAACTAAAATATTGTATACATATTAGCTCATTTTTTTTCCAATTAAAATTGTGGCTATAAACCACCTCTTTCTAAGGACTTCAAGGAATGTTACATATATTGAAATAAGTCAGGGATTCTACCATCTAGAAAGTATTAGTCTTCATATTTTAAATGGATAACAATGGTAGCAAACAGCTGTGTACAGACTTGTCAAAGGAAGGTCCTGGGCTGAAGGCAGACATGGGTCCTAGAGTGAAGAAAGATCATCATATGAAGGAACTTCAGCTGCTGTTAGTTTGCTGTCTTCTCAAGTTCCATATTTCTTCCTTCCCTAAGAGACAAGTTTGCCTAGAGAGCTTACTGGGGTCTTCCAAGTTCTTATTCCCAAAGAAGCTAAGTTTTCAGCTATGTCCCACCATGGTTAACTAGACTGTGCTTCTTGAGTTGGGAACTTTTTATTTCATCTCAGCAACCTCCTCTCTGGCACAGTGGGTGATCAATAAAACATCTGTGTAATCAGAGGAAATAAATATGCCGTTATAGAGGCTCTATTCTTATTATTCCATTAGGGTGTTTCATGCCTAAAACGAAATGGTGAACAATTGTCCTTCAAGGTGTGAATCCATTAATGTGACCAAAATTTGTCAAGATATTAAAAAATCAGAGCACCAAAGAAACATGGCAATACTTCAAAAAAAAAAAAAAAACTGTTTGAAGGCAAAGTCCTACCCCCAATAAAAGGTACTTATGAAAGCTGTCCGAGGTGGCACCCAGAGATGCTGAGAAAGAGTGTGCTTGAGATTTGCTGATGGCTCTTCCTCAAAGTGATTCAAAAAAGGAAAGAAACACCCAAATGGCCGCAAGTGTTGACAATTCCATCCCTAAAGAAATCTTCTCTTTCTAGAAGAGGCCTCCCCAAACAAGCACTGTTTTAATCTAATAGATCCTGGCAATGTTTCACAAACATGCTTTCCTAGGTTGAAGAGGAGCATCTAATACTCTTAATTAAATTAATAGTCCTAACAGAACAAGTTGAAGAACCTGGCCATTAAAACATTAGGGCCTAAAGGCTGACCAACAGTCCAGGGTGTGACAGCACCCATCCTCTGAAGGGAGAATAAGGCCATGAAGTTTGACACTCGTGGGCAGAAATGCTATCTGGCTGTGTTTAGAATAAAGACCCCACCTAGCAATTCTGAGCAATGCATTATTTTATTTGGGGAGCACGGAGGAGGTGGGGACCTTCAGGCAAAGCTGTTTTTAATTTCATACATGAGTGCTGTCACTTAAGGGAAACACAACCCACTATAGGCTGCCCCCCACAACTTTATAACTACCTAAAATGTATAATTTTAAGGAGATTTGTCTCTTTAGTCAATTTAATATAAGGATCCTAAGGGTTGAGTTTATTACATCTTACCAAGACAGAACTAAGTCAGAAACTTACCAGAAATGTTGTTACAAAAAATGACTCTTGGTTCTCCCTAGACCATATATAAAACCTGGTTCTTCCCCCCAAATTTCAGTTAAGGTCTAGCAGCAGGGAGTGCTGGGCTCATGAGATTAAAAGCAGTTTCAGCTGTGAACGAGGAGGACTCCAGAGAAAAGGCTCTCTGTAAATATAAACAATATGTGACGCTTCCTTTCCAAAAACACTTCCCTCAGCTGACCTTGGGACAAATCTCCCTTCCGGTTACAAAGACTCGGTCTCGGGTAAAAACTCCCATCATTTCTTCTAGCCAGTAGCTCTTCCTGGCCTGAGATTTGAGTCTTTCTTGTCTTTTTCTAAAGAGCAATGACAGACTCCTCTGATTCAGGAAACTGTTCAGAGGAAAAAACTGACTGGCTGAACATGCTGAGCCTTAGCAGTCCTCTCCTCGTGGCAGGTCAGGAACTGGGTGGATCTCTAAAATATATATAGCCTTCATTCCCAAACAAACTCAACATTTATCCAACTGTCAAAGAAACAATGGTTTTGCAAGGCCTGCTTATCAGGTTTCTGGATTTGCTAAGAGAGCCACTATGAAAAAAAAAATGCAAGGAGAAAACCTTTAAACCTACTCTTTCTCTGCTTCTCAACTATAATAGTCATTTTTTGAGAAGCTTTCACCTGTGTGACAACACAAAGTGTAAAAGGATCTAGGGTTTCAACATCATTGTAAAGCATCTTTAGCCTCCCAGTCTCTATTAAACAGGATTCATTTGAATGATATTGACCTGCCAAAGCAGAGCCATGTTGAGAGAACAATTCATAATTGATGGAAAAAGTTTCCAAAGACAAAACAAAAATAGTGCCATATTCATTTCCTTTTAAACATACAGCACTGGGCAGGCATAAGTTTCTGCTCTAAGCATTTCCAAAAAGATATCCTGCCAAAGGCTCTCCACAGATCGTATTGAATGGAGGAGCCTTTTAGTCCTCAGAGACCTCCTCTTTATTTAATTACAGCCATTGCATAAGAGCTGGTCCACAGGAAGAATGTGGTCTTCGCTAAGCTTCAAAGTTTCCTTCCAAACATGCCAATAGAATGGTCAGAAGTCCTAGGAGGCCAACTTGGCATTGAGCCTCCTCTAAATGATTAAATGGGAAGAAGGTCAATTTTGCTGTCAGCGGACAGCTGGAGAGCTGCAACTGTTTAGAAGCAACAGTGGCAAAGGACAAAGCGGCCAGTCATGACCCTCTCTGCCTTGGTGTTTCCTGAAATGATATCCCTCATCTCTGTATATTAAATCATGGGTCACTGGACACACAGCCTGGTGCCAGGAAGAGATAATTAGGTTCATGAATGAAACTGAGAAGCAGTGGTCATGCTCAGAAAGTTGAATAGGGACTTGGTATCTGTTCCAGTAGAATCATGAAGAATAACTTCTGTTACCTAACAAGAGAATTCAGAGCAGCCCTGTTGGTAAATGGCAAAAGATTAGAAAATATCTAAAATCCAGGAATGGAGAGGCTATTTATGTATATTATGGTACACGTAACAGAAGATTATTGTATAGTGACAAATCTCTACGTACAGCTAGGAAAAAATCTCTAAGACATACTGTTCAATGAAAATCTAGGTATAGACTAGTATTTAGCATGATACCATTTGTGTAAACAAAGGGATACAGCTATTTCTAGTTTATATATGCACAGACTATCTCCAGAAGAATATTCATGACAATAGTAACAGGGTGCTTGTCTCTGTGGAAAGGGTTAGGAGGGAGGATGAGAAGGAAAATTTTAACTAAATATTTTCAAGGACTATTTAAATTATTAAAAAAACATTCATTCTTCAACCAAAGAATAATTATCAAAAACCTTCTAGAGAACAGAGAACAAGATAGACAAGACCGCTGCTCTTAAATTCTGGTGGAGGAACAGGCAGGCAAACATAAATACCAGTGATAATCATCAGATATGAAGACAGGGTGATAGATAACGTAGTGAGGAAACCGGTGGTGTCAGAGCAGATAGTCAAGGAGGGCAAGAAGGTGACATTTAAGCAGAGATTATTCCCTGGTAGAAAAATTAAATAAACACGAATCATGTTATAACAACAACAACAACAAAAATCCAATAATTATATCGAAAGGGAAGGCCTAACACCAAAGTCTCAAATAATTCTTAATTTCAAGCAAATGTGTAAATACCAAAAAACCACAGTTCACCTGTAATACCAGGGATGAAAAAAATGGGAGGAATAAAAATGACCTAAGCATCCCTTGAAATTTTAATTTATAAACCAGACTGAATACAACTTGGTCTTTATTCAAACTAAAACATGATAGCTTAACCTATTCTGAAAAAGAGACAACTAGTCATTAAAAATCTTGGTTCAAGTTTGAGAATCACCTCGCTGATCAATAAATAACCTTCTCATCTGTTCTCCCGTTTGGTTCCTGCTGAGATTAAATACCCCATTTCAGTGAGTACTAAGAATGAAGTACTATGAACCTTAGACTATTTTTACTTTTTCTACCCAAAGATTACGCTTAATGAAATTAAGTAAGGGGGTGAAAAGGGCAGGTGCATTCACATTTCAAATTCTTAGTGGTCGGTGACCTTTCCAGAATATAAACAACATGTGATAGAACCGTAACCTCTATTCCGTGGGTCCACCCTGTGAGTCTTACTGCCGGTCACGTTCACTCACACCCTCCAGCTGGCTGCAGATTCGGGACAGGGCACTTGAATTCTCACGTGGGCATGCTGCACTTACTTTCTCGGAGCAGGCACTGTGATTCACGGGCTGATTGGCAAGGGACAGCAGAGACTCCACCGTTTCCAACTCCTGCTGGTAAAAGGTTTGCACTCTGTTCTTCACGAGGAATTCTTTGGCTTTTTCACTTAGCAAGCATGTGAGACTGGAAAGGTCCAAGGCACTCGGATTGCTGCTGAGGAAGGTTTAAAAAAAAAGTCCTGCAGGAAGCTATCACCTCTGTTGCTTTTTGGTGTGCATAAACAAACCCTTAGCTAGGAAGCACAACACTATACTGACGCTTGTTTTTGACATAAAGGGCAATTCATACTATGAACACTGCACAGTTGTTTAAAAGGAGAAGGCAGACCTACAGGAACTGATATTCATGATAGATTACAAAAAAAGTGAACTTGCAGAATACTATACAAGGTATGGTCTCATTTTTGTAAAAGAGCAAATGACAACCCACAAAATATATGGTGGACATTCATACTCATGTATGTGTGGAAGAAAAACATCTAAAAGGATACACCTCAACCTACAGGCAGTGGTTACTCCTAGGGAAGCCAGGACAATGGAGAACTTTCACTTTTTACTTTATACAGGCCTACAGTTTGGGGTGTTTTTAAATATAATTTTTTAAAACATATATCATATACACATAGTTAAAGCAATTAAAGGACACAGTGAAAAATTTCCTTTCTGTCCTCTTCCTGGCTCCCATCCCCTTGGCAACCACTATTATTGTCTTTTCCCAGAGTTCTTTGATGCATGTACTAGCAAATATGGATGTGCTCTTACTCCTCCTGTTTTCTCTCCCCGCATGCAAAAGAGTAAAAGCATCCCTGGTGGAAAATGACTGGTATCGTGTTCTGTAGTTTTTATTATGATGTGTCATCGTGAGGTATTTTGATTATGATGCACTTTGGTGCACTTTTCTTCAGGTTTCTTGCCTGGGGGCTCATTGAGCTTCTTGGATCTGTGAGTTTACAGTTTTCACCAAATCTGAAAAAATTTCAGTCATCATTTCTTTAAATATTTTTCTCTGATCCTTCCACTTCTTCAGGACTCCAGTTACACACATATTTTCCTCACAACAACCTTAGAACATCTGTACTATTATCATCTTCACTTAACAGATGAGGACACTGAGGCATGCAGAGGGTGAGCGGACTTGCCCAGAGCCTCACAGTAAGTTGACAGTTTCAGAATTTAAACCTAGGGCCACTCTAGCATCTGTGGTCACACCTTCAGCAGGGATAGGCCATAACTTACCTTAGTGCCTCTTCTTTCTCTAGGGCTGGACTCTGGCAAGGTTGGTCGTAAACCTTCCTATAGATATTGGGCAGCTCAAGCATCCTTGCAATTTGAATTTTATACACTGGATCATCCACTTTATCTAAGAAGCCACAGGGAAAAATATGTCACAGAAATTACACTGAGATCAGTTCTTTCTCATATCCAAATTGCTGCTAGGATGACAGTAAATGAGCACTCAGAGGGTCTCTCCTTCCTTGTGGATGTCTAGGGATCACAGTCTAGACACACTAAACAGTTCTCAGTCATCCTGCAAGAGGGAATGCAATGCCCTAAGCATCACGGGCTTGGCCAGGAATAGACTGGGACTAAGAAGGACGCATAAGTTTATTTGCTCATCTGTTACATGGTGGGCAATAGGAGCTGTCCTTGATATTCCCAAACAAAAATCAGCCAGAGCGGTGCAAAGGGCATTACTCCAATGATGCAGGAATGTTATATACCTGATTAGCTGTTTTCTTTCAAAGTTAATGAACTCAACGGTATTCAAGAAATTTCCATCATTGGAAGAATATGAACACTCTGCCCTAAATGGATTCATACTTAGAACTTCAAAGTACTTTAGAAATTCTATGTGACCTAAATAAATTTTCCAGTTATACATAATAAATCACTTGTTTTCTTTTCTAATTTATTTATAGTTACCTCTCTCCAAAATATATTTAAGAAATACTGCTTTTCTAAAGAAAGCATGTTATGAAATATAATTTCCTCCATAAAATAATTAATTTTTTCATTTGAACTTTTTAGAAGTTTGACTTTTAGCTAAATAAGTTTACTAAACACACATCCAGAACAACAACTAATCTGACAGAAATATCTTGTACTTACAATAAGCAGTGGCACGGATTTCTCGCTCTTCTCTATACGTGTGTATACAACCTCTGATCCGGATAACGTCCCCAATTTCTATCTTTGTTCTCTGCTCAATGGTCTCTTGCAGCTTCTTAAGCTGTGAGGTTAAGCTCACCTCTCTTGCACTTGGAGCAGCTGTAGTCGTTAGGGCCAGATGGAAAGAGAGAAATGCATAATACAATCACTCACCACATGTGTGAGATAACTTTGGGATAACACCAACACAAGACATTTATCTATTCTACTTTTTATTAGTTTGCTTTACTCTAGGATATCTGTGTAACCTTTTGAAATTCTCTGCTGAATAAAAGGCATTAAGCTGTAATTATTGAAAAGCAGGGTGAAGGGAACAGAGTCTGGAAAAAGACTCGACAACCTAAGTGGGTAAGTTCCAATCCAGCTCCATCGTCTTCCCTACCTCTGCAATGCCAGTGCTATCAAAGGGCTCTATGCAGTCCTGAGCTGAATTCTGTGAGTTCAGCTGAGTTTGGCGGCAATAGCTTTCATCGACCCCTTTAAAGTGTCCTTATAGGGAGACAGGGGTCTGGCATTAAGGGAAAGGGGCCCAAGAATCTCTAATTGTGGTTCAGTTTATCAAGGAGGCAAATCCACCTTAGGCTGATTTCCTACCTTGGTGCTTAACACCCTAATGTCTCACCCCTCATCTTTGTTGGGTAAATGTAGGCTAATCTCTCTCTTTTTCACACACACACTTATACCACTTAAATCTACAAACTTAAACAAGAGAGTCCACTTACACATATAATCTACGTTAACCGTTACATCAAGAGCTTACCACAATGCAAGATCCATAGGAAAAATTCAATAAATGTCAGCTATTTGTGAAAAATTATAATTAAGCCCTCTAGACAAAATTATTTTGTTTTCTTTAGGGTAATTCATTGGGGATTATTGAATAGAAAAGTAAATTGTCAGAATGTTTGCCAGAAAACAAACTATTCTCTTTTTACAAAGTGTCATCAGCCATGCATGCATGCTTGTAGCTCCTACACTGGCTTCAGTTACTTGGAGTTTTAATACCTTAAAAAAACATAATAATTCCATTACATTTTATTTTGCTTTTAAATTGCCAGAGAGGCCTATGTGTTTTTATATAAAATGTTCTGGCCTCTGTATTCTTTATGTATAAGCCCTTCATCTCTTTTGGGCACTTTAACTTCTAGAAGACATTTGGGGAAACTCTGTCACATTATGTTTATTACATCCACTCTTCCTCTTCCACTGCATTCTTTCTCTTTCATTTCATTACAAATAAGTTTGAAAAAAAGCTTTTAGTCTATTTCTCGTTGATAATAGCTTTTAGTACTTTAACAGGGACCTAGGAGAACTTAACATATATACCCCTGTATTTATTGGGATAAATACACAACTCTATCTTCTTTGGTTATTTTATATAAGCTGCAAGGTTAGATCTTTTTAAATATTGCAATCTACTTGAATCAACAACATTTGTTAAATGCTGATTTATTTCCAACTTTTGTATTATTTTTTATTTGTCATATACTAGAATTCCTACAATGGAATGAATCTCTCCTTCATTCTATTAATCATACATTTTGCTCTTTAATCTAATATAATTTAGATAACCATGGCTTTGCAATGGGCGAAGGCATTACTTTTAACACATTACTATACTAAAGTAAACAGCAAACCTCAAAGGCAAAGAGGACTTTGTGTATCCAGTAACCATCAGCTAGGAATCTAGACACAATCAGCATTAATGTCACTCAGCTTATTGGGTTTCTTCAGAAAATACTCAAGTATTACTTTTTAAAAGGTTATTCCACCTGTGTTCTTATCTCCAATTCCTCTTCTATTTAGGCTGAATTTTAGGTGTATTTATAAATTTCACTGCCATTATTCAGATATTGTAGGTAATAAGAAATGCTTCATATAGCGCTGCTGAAATGACCATAATGATGGCTACTCTGAGAAAAAGAGGCCTAGCTTTTATTTAAAGGGTGAGCCAAACTGCCAAAAAAAAGGAGGGGGGGAGTTTGAACTAGGTAATTTAATGAATATAATGAGATGGCTGGAGCCTGACAGAATTTTAAGTAGCCTATTCCATGCTGAAAGATAAACCCTCTTTAAAATTCTAATATTAAGAGCCAAGCTATCTTAACTTTTCTCATAAGCTAAGTCCAAATGGTACATTCAATGTGACATTTATAGGAGTTAATACCATATTCTCATACTGCAACTGACTGACTGGAACATGATTTTGACCCAGACTAAAATTTTGTTTAAAAAAATGTCTTCATTGATCACTTTCCAGTGGAAGGCTTTAAGACTGAGGACAATTAAATTAAAGGAGAGAATGGACTAGTCAAGAACAATTTTAAAATATCACTTCATATATAACATGATGAGAATCATTTTCAGGCTTTTTCCTTACACTCTTACCCTCTCTCTTTATTCTCAAAGCAATTTCAATTACTCTCTCCACTGTGATTATTCATTTATTCATGTACTTACATATATTTAAAAAAACTCATTCTCAGTACTGATATCCATTTTATCTAAACAATTCTAAGAGCTATATAATATTCCCAATATGTCATTTCTTTAAAAAAGAATTGATTTTGAAAATGTCTAAAAGTTAAATGTTAGACAAAGTCTAAAACAGGGGTCAGAAAACTATGAGCCGTGGGCTAATTCCATTGACAACCTGTTTTTGTAACTAAAGTTTTACTGGAACAGAACCATACCTGTTTGTTTATGTACTGTCTATGGTTGCTTCTGTGTTACAATGGCAGTACTGAATGGAGATGCAGACTTTCTGTACTATTCAGCCCTACTACAGAAAATTTGCTCACCCCTGGCATGGAATAAGTATGCATATTCAAACTATACCTTCTGAATGAAGACTGACAATCCAACAACCATAAATCTGAAAATGATTTTGATACCTTAGATACATCAAATATCTAAGCATCTTATAGGTTTATTTCTTGCCTGTGAGATATCTGCATAAAATGTGTTGTCTCTTTCAATTTTATTTTTAATCTACAAAGCTTCCTAAGCAACTTCTTACAGTGCCATTGATTTAGATTTTCTCAAATTAGAAAATAAGAATACAAAAGTATGTGAAACTGATGACCAAATTCTAAATATAAATGTATCAGAAAATTAAGCAAAGGACCATTTCATTGTTCAGTAGAATCAAAGTAGGAGGTTGAGATTCTGACAAGTAATGGCAAAAAGGAAAAAGAAACCCCTCTAAATATTGCAGTCTTACCATGTATAACACAAGGAGACAGATATTAGATGTTAGATATAACAGATAATACTTACTGAACAGCCCCAATGTATATGGTTTACTGTATATGTCATAAAACAGAGGAAAAGCAAGGTCCCAGTTTCTGTAACTGCTGTAGAACCAAAAATGATCACCAACACTACATAGTATTTTTTAATATTAAAATTTAAATAACTTATAAAACTAACTAAAAACTTAAAACATACTCAAAAATTCCAAATACAATTTCAGTTATAGTCAAAGTGCTCAATATACAATTTTAAAATTCTTTTTCAGTTTATATTATTTAACGGCTAACTTCAAAACAACCCTATCTTACCTTCTCGTAAGTCTTAAAATTCCTGGTATATTTGTCAAACATGTAAATATTTCAAAAAATCTGAATATGAATGGCAGCATAGAAGTTAGTGGCAGCCACATAAGAGGAAAAGTCTTTGGAATCTTCTTTGGTCAAGTGACATGCCAGAAGCAAGGGAATTCTGACCTGACTGGCAATTAGGCTAAAACATCTTGACTTGTGGAATAACTGGCAGAGTAAAAACGAAATGCCGAAACTCCTAGTAACCTAGTCACATTCCCATAGGCTTAGGAGGAAGTGAGCACCAAAGGGAAAACAAAAACAAGTGGCTCCTCTTTAGTATCAGTTTTCAGAGTAGCCAAAGCTCTGGGCACAGTATAATTGACCAGTGGATAAATGTGAAAATTTAGCTTTACAGCTGTTCTGATGAGCTTCCTTGAGGAAAATCCACTGGTTAGCTGGAAAGCAAAGGAGCTGACAAATAAAATTACCTGAGGAAGGCTCAGTACTATTCGACTTCTTCCAGCAGATGCAGTTTATAACTCCAGTGCTATCATCCACTGCAAGAGAAGTGTTAAAAAGCAGAGATATGGATACTGCTGGTGATTTAGCAGCAATTGTCATTGGGTTCTGCCATACTGAAAGACAGCCTTTCTCAACAGTCTGGTTGGGCAAATCCCTTATCAAACTCTCCTTTCACCTTTATAGATATCATCTCACATCATACACCAGCGGGAACTGCTTGTTTGCAATGTCACTGATACATAAGCCCAGTGGAATGGAGTTAACATTTCACTTACCTTACCTCAGAAGTGCTAATGATTCACCTACACTTCTACTGAAAATGCTGCCCTTGGGAAGTGAAGAGCAAAAGTCGCAATGACTACTAACATAGAAAATCAGCCCTGCTCTCCTACTCTGCAACAAGGGCATCACATGGTCTGTGGTTAGAAGCACTGCAGCCTTTTGTCACCATTTGCTCTTCACGAGCTTGCTGACTTAACTAGAAAAAGCATCCCAAATCTTTGGGCCTAGGCTTCTCGTTGAAAGGGCTTCTGCCCGTCCTTACTATTGCAGGAGATGTAAGGAAAGCCAAGTATAACACAGAAGGGCAAAGTTATATTTTTATAATAGAAAATAATTATATCTTAGTTGTATAAACAATACTGGTCTGGCTTATTTATCCATAATGGGGGTATGGGGGGGGAATCAAAGAATTCCCATTGTACTTGGATTTAAAACTATAGAGGTCTTTGGAGACATTTGCTAGGCATGATAGGTGTTTTCTCTGCATAATTTCTGAAAAACTCAGAGTAGAGGTTGCTAAACATAGGGTCCGTGGGCTTAATGATTTAAAAAAATTATTAACTAGACTATTGTAAAAGCACATGTAACAAATGAAAAACATTAGGCAATTTTTTTATTGCTGGTTTAAATCTGTGTTGAAAGCAGAAACTTAGAAGAATATTTCTTATACTAAAATAAATTCAAGATAGATTTTACTTTATTAAATATAATATAGTTAAGATGAAAAGAAAATATGGGTGAATACTTTTTAACGCTGGACGTACAGTTGCTGGGGAAACATTTTTAAAGCAGACCTGAAAATCAGAATTCATTTTTAAAAGTCTAATATATTTGACCAACTATAAATTAATACTGTATAGCAATGTTCCAAATGAGGGGGTTAGTGTCTCAATATATAAAGAGTTCATACAAATTAATAAGGAAAAGATCGAGACTACAAGAGAAAAAGTGGCAAAGAAAAGGAATATGCAATTCATGGAAGACATAAGAATGGCCAAGAAACAGGTCAGTACATTAAATTCACTAGTTAGTGAAAAAAGAAGCAAATTTAAATAATTTTATCAACAACTAGAATGACAAATATTAAAAACACGGATACCTTCATATGCTATTACTGGGAGTGTAAATTTGTAGGAGTATAAAATTTCTAAAGAGCAAGTTTGGAAATGTTTAACAAATTTTAAAATGTATACAATATATCCTTTGGCTTAGCATTTACTTCCAGTAATTTATCTTGAGGAGAAAAACAGAACAATTGCACAAATAAATTCATCTATAAGTCTATTCATTGAAGTACTGGTTATAGTACTGGAAGTTGGAAATAAATGTTTATAAATATAGAATTGGTTAAATTACAATGGTATATGAGAACAAAGTTATAATAATGAAGATTGTTCATTGCTCTTAAAAGATATACCTCACTGTAAAACAGAAATCATATATATAATCTTATATATAATCTAATTTACATAACATTAAATAGAGTACTTTGACAGAAATAATTTTCACACATTAAAATGCTATTTCTTCAACATTAGGAACATTAGAAATATTACAAAAGATGTTTACCCAAACATTGACATTATTTTTGTCTGATTTATAGGGTTTCACATGAGTTTTATGTACTTTATTAAAATTTTCTCTAGCTTAAAATTTTATATTATAAAGAGTGAATATCATTTTAAGAAGCAAAAAAATCAATAAGGATGTTTCAGGTAAAAAAATGTATGTCAGATGTGGTTCCATAGTGTAGCGGTTAGCACATCTGCTTTACACACAGAAGGTCCTGGGTTCGCGTCCCAGTGAAGCCACAGTCCATGGTCTAAGGCCATGCCACCCTGAACGAAACCAACGTCTGATCTCGGAAGCTATGTAGGGTCAGGCCTGGTTAGTACTTGGATGGGAGACCACCTAGAAAGACCAGGTGCTGTAAGCATAAATAATAAAATTTTTAAAAAATGTATGTCACCTCTAGGGACACCACTCTGGGCAGTTTAAAATCTTAATTTATAACAGAAAGTCAAAAAATGTTAGCACATGAACCTTTGCTCTAGAAAATGTGAGGTCATTTTGATTTTGACTGTAGCCTGGCAGGATTCTAGGTCTGAGATTGAGTTGCTGCCAGGTGCTCTCCGTGCTTGGGGCACCGCCACTGACTTCCTGGTTTGTAACCTCTCCTGGCGCCCTGAGGTCTGGCTGCTGGAATTCTCTGGAAGGGGAGCATCCTTGCAGGGCTGTGCCACGTCCTCCCCAGCTCAGAGAAGACTGCTTGGGCCACTGGCCTTTTGTTTCAGCAGTGGGATGGGCCAGTGTGAGCAGGAAGCACCCTCAGCATAGGTCTGTGGTGAGTCACGTAAAGCAGGACCAGGAGAGCAGGAGTAGCTGCCTGGCAGGTGGCACAAGAGCCATAGTGGACCTGAGGACATCAGGGAAAGTGCAGCTCTCCCCTGAACAGGCTCACAAGCATTTAAGTTGCAAAAACGTTTCTCAATTATTTCAGCCTTCAGATGCCTTTTCATTTTTCCCATAGCCTACAGATGTGTCATGCTCTCACAACATCCACTCTAAGAGAAATGTGTACTGTGGAAGACTCAGACATGTCACCTTCATCCTTCTATAATGGGAAAAAGGGTTTAGTGAAGCCCCTTTAGGTCACAGACATAATATTTGGCCTAGCTCTAGGGCCAGGAATAATGTCCTCATACAGCCTCATTTATCTGATTTAAAAAACATAAACTTAAAAACTAGATACTGTGGATGAAGGGGGAGGGCTTAAGGAGAGAAAAATCAATTGAGTTATATGTACACTATACAGCCCACTGGAACCAATAAATACATTGGACCCATCAGTGAAACTTTGAGCAAGTAACTGAGCTTTAGTTTTCTCATCTGCAAAATGGAAATAATATCTGTCCTTTCTATTTCAAAAGATTAGAGGGAGAATAATATGAATTATACATGTGCTTTGTAAACTATGAAAGATACTATTATTTCATTATTGATATTTGAAGAGAAGTACTGTATTGTACTACAGATAATGCACTTGCCCACTGCTGGGTATGCTGCAGAAGCTTAGTGAACGCTTGTTGAGTTGTCCGGAGAAAAACAGAACAAATATCTTTGGTAAAATAAAGCAGAGATGAGTTCTAGTAAGGGAATGCCTAACAAGATAACCTATTTCAGAGTTTAAAAAAATATATATTCTGGGAAAAGGCAGAAGGCATGAGAATCTCATCTCATATGTTATTTTATAAGCATGAGACAATCACTCTCAGGAAAATTAATACATACTGAAGAAATACAAGGACATTGTAAATTATCAATCATGCACAGACTGCCAATGGTCACCTAGTTCAACAGCCTTCTGCGATGCCCCACATACAGCAAGAACACAGATCCAAGGCAACACAACAGAAAATGACAATTTCAATTACAGCAAAGGTTTGGAATCCAAACACCTTGTTTTTTAAAAACTGTTCTGTACATAAATCTTATAAATTACTTTTCACGCCTCCCTGCCTTCTTAAAGGGGTCTACTTTAACATTAATCCGGCCTTTTTTTTTTTAAGGGTATCAATATAAACATAGATTAGCATCCTTTGCTATTTATAGCTATGCCCTCAGGTTTCAGGTGTCTGTCCCTGATCAACCATGATCCTAGAACAGTATTTTAATTCTTCAGCCTCCTAACTCCCCAGCATCTGTCACTTGACAGTATTCATCAGTATCATTCCTACCCATTGCTTCATTTTACACTTAGTCCTGGTTGGTGGCTCCAAGTAGAGGAAAAGTGTTTGGGGTCTGTGAGAGTCCCCTGCTGCTATGAAAGGCTGGGATTGCTTCAATTCAACATTCATTTAAGTGGAATCCCTCCCACGTAAACTCACTGTCAGACACAATTGTTCTTACCTCCATAACTGTAGAAAGCATCTCTTTCTCTCACGCCAATTACAGTTCCCAAGATATCTACTTGTTTTATGGGATGTCCATTGTAAAAAAAGATACCTGAAATTGGGAGGGAAAAAAAGAGCAAGTCCATATAATGTATGCTTACATTTTCTGCTTCAGTCAATGTTGACTGTGAGGGTAAAAGTGGGGGAGCGGCTATAAAAATTCAGTGGCATGCTGCTTGCTGAAATTCCAAACTTAAACATTAAAAATGACAAGCCCCAAGAAATCAGACGTCTTTTACTCAAGGGTCATATGGAGAAAGCCTGGTTTTAAAAGAGCTTGTGCTAGTGCAGAAAAAAGAAAACCAATGTTGCCCAACTGAATTTGGTTAATGTTCTTTCCACTTGTGAAAATGAAATGTATCTCCCTGTAGAACTCTCACAAAGGGCCTGAAAACAGTCATCATATTACAGGACCAAACACAGCACTGTAGTTTGAGGGACTGGAAATGGACTATAAAAAAGAAAGAGAGGAAACCATGAGAAAGGCTTCTTTGGCTCTTTTACTGGTTTTTCTAGGAAACCAGTCATCATTTCTATGAATTACCTGTAGCTTTTATTTTTGTAAAGAGAAGATAACTAGATTACAAAACATGACCTTTTGAGGCCAACGGGTTACAATTTAAAAACTTCCTGAAACTCTACTTGTAAACCTAGGGGACAGATGCCAGCAGGCTGGTTCCCAACGAAGGAGAAACCTAAGAGGATGAGCCCTACTCACTTATACCCAGAGGCCTTTTTCTGTACTCAGGGACCAGATACAGAACAACAACTAGAGGAGGTGAATCCCTGATTCCAACTCAAGGGTTTTAGTGCTATCCTAGCTCCTGCAGAGCTTCCTCTCTGTGGTCTCCCAATATCCTCATCTGAACTTTTTGGCCTAAGCTACATGCACTGTATTCCTGTCACCTGCAGCTAGAGAGTCCTGATTAAAATCCTCTCTAGCCTTTTTTTTTTATCCCCTCCATGGCTGAATTCTTTACTTTCAGAAAGAGCTTATAAACTTTTAAATGGTGACTTTCTTTTTAAATAAATATATGAATTGTAAATAGAATCAGTTTTCAATTCAGGCATTTAGCTACCTCCTGGTTGCCAGGCAATTGTTTATGTTACAGATAGAACACTCCACAGAGTTCCATGTGGTTAGTTGTGGCCCACAGAATATTGGCAATTAGAGACAGAGCTGTGGAGCCCTTCAGACCCATGGAGGATCTGCTGTCTGCCCTCAAGATGTCTTTCCAGCTGGTCTGGAGCCATTGTGGGGTGTTCTGCTGGTGACAGCTGAAAGCTTCAGACAGTTCAGGACTCTCCGGGTTTTCTGGTGACACCCCAGTATGTGCTCCTATGACAGTTTTGATAGTAAAGAGCCGACACTATTTAAGGGGAAAGGCGTTCTGCCTTGGTTGAAGCATATAGAAAAGGCAATGAGAAGACTGGGCTAATGACACAAGCCAATAAAATCTTCAAATCACTCAGAGGTCAGTCATTCAATATTACAAACTGTGCTGGGCAACACTTGATAAAAATCTAAACAGGTCTTCATTGGAGGACATAACAGACTCCCTTAGAAAAGCAGAGAAAAGGAAGCTAAACTTTCAGTTCATGGACTGACAATAGCTCACCTTCAAGGATAGACTTGGTGAATCAAAGATGCAAAAAATCCTTCCAATCACAAGTGACTGAAAGAAAAACATCTTAAAAGCATCACAGAACAATGGAAAATCGATTGAGGAAAAAATACACTGCTTAGAAATAAATTTCCCAAATTGTGTAGAAACATGAACTATATATACCTCTACAAAAAACATGGCTGTAGACATGGAAAAAGAGCTTAAGAAAATTAGATGGCAGCTCTGTCGACTGAGAGAAAGCCTGGTGAGCTAAGAAAGTAATCACAACAGATACTGGCTAATGTTAAGTTTAATTTGCAGCCTTTCCCAAGTAGCCCCTTTGTCCCTGTTGCCTTTTGTTCCACATGCAGCCCACAGAGGCCCAAACACGTCAGGGGATGCTCTGGATCATCAGGTCCCCCAGAAGGAGGAGGGCCATACTGGGAAGACTCAGGGATCCAGGGACATAGGCAGGTCTCATTCAGCTTTCGTAGCATCTGACCCCTGAAGAGCTATGAGCACAGTAAGACATTTGTCTGTTTTCTCTCTTAAAAATACTTCGATTATGTCTTCTTAGTGTAACTGCTGTTATTTAATTGATGCTACAATAGCTTACTGAAGTTCAGAAGCATTAAAATGCCTAAGAAAATATTTAAAAAATATATATTCATTTAATATAATTCTTATGAATACTCTATTTCCACTTTATTGGACCTTTTAGATTTAGATAATATAAGTACTGTATTTTGATTTAAATGATTTATTTACCCCATCAATAAGTTTGACATGCACAGAGACATCTGGAATAATAGACAATTTCTGAATGCTATGAGTTATAAACAAAAAGAAAAAACAAAGAAGACCCCCAACTCTAAACACCACCACCAACCACTATAGTCAAAGTTAATATTTTTTATTCGATTAACCCTAAATCTATAGGTTAATTTAGAAGAGTTGACATTTTGCAATCATTTTGCAAGGCAATTCTGAGGTCAAATTTCACAGGTTAAGGAGCACAGTTTCCCACAAGGCTGCTCTCACTTCAGTCACCAGCCCCAAATTTGCGGGTCCACATGCCATCTACACTTATGATCAACTGGCTACAAATTCGGGGGTTCCCATGACTCTATCAGGTTTGATATGATATGCTAACTTGCTAGAATGGAACACAGAACTCATGAAGGTGCTATACTTACAACTAGTTTTATAATAAAGGGTACAAATCAGTGAAGGGCTCGGTTGGGACCCTCATAGTAGAGACCTCACAGGGTCCCCAGCCTCACCTTTCCCTACCCTATAGCTTAACAATAGTTGTCCCCTGCGGCTTGCCCAAGAGCTTGGAATGATCCCCTGCCACAGAAAGTTCTCCTGAAAATTATGCTTAATGCCTTTTACAAGATCACAATCCTTCGGGTTTAGCATTTTTTCCAGACTACTCCCATCTTTGTCCCTGGATTGCTAACGCCATCGGAGGATCATGTTGCCAGAGGAATGGCTCCGTGAAGCACGGAGACACCACCAGAACCATCACGTAGTCCCTGGAATAATGCCCAGATTTTCCCTTGAATACCCTAAGCCAGATGAGAAAGTAAGGCAGTTTTGAAGATGTAACCTGCTGCCTTCTCACATCACTGGTGTTCAGACAATAAACCCTTATTCTAAATATCCCAACTCCTGTGTTGATCTAGTCACTATGCACAGGTAGCATGAGCCCCAGACTCAGTTGCCCTCTGGTTTCATTGAGACAAGTCAAATGAAGAGGTGCATAGGACGAAGTAAGGCAGAGTCTAAGCACGAAGCTTCCTTGTCCTTAGGATACTTCGATGAATGATTACCAACCAGGAGAGCTCACCCAAGCCTCAGGGCCCAGACTTTTCATTAGGGTTTTGTTACATAGGCATGATTGAGTCAATTGTTGGCCCTGTGAGAATTCCATTTCCAGTGCCCCTCCCATCCTAAAGAGTCAGGCTTAAGTCAAGTGGCTCAAATCTCAACACTATAATCACACAATTAGTCTTTCAGGTATGAACAACCTCCAATCCAGAAACTACCTAGTGGCTCAGCCAGAGGCAACTCATTAGCATAAATTCAGGTGTGTTTCAAGGGGCCACCACAAATAACAAAGACACTCCTAACATTCCAGAAATCTAAAGATCTCCTAGGAAAGAAAAACAAAGGCCTACCAAATTCTTTCTTAAACATTCTTTTCCTGCTTTATTATTTTTTGGTTAACTTTTGTAATTTTATTTAAGATATTCTTTGCTATTTAAACATTTCTAAATTTTATGCAAACAAAATAGTTTTTTTTCTTTATAACAAACCATACCAAACCAAAACAACAAAAACACCACAAAAATAAAAACCTAAATTAGTGGAATTTCTCACCCTTAGGAACACTACAGTATAATCTAAAGATCACTATCCCTGCTTCAGCCATGAGGTTTCACTTTAAAAACCAAATCTGAAGCATTATCGCAAGTAATATAGCAAAGCTCATGGGGACCAGTTTTCCTTGGTTTGTTGTTAAAACACCTTAAAGTTCTTTACCTACAGAAGAGATAAGACCCTGTCATGCTCTCGATACTTCCTTGAGCACCTACGGATCTTTAAGCAAGGCTGGCATTTGGTATGAATTAATTTCTTTCTGAAATGAGCTATTTAGAATGCCAGACAGTTCTGGAAAACGGACAAATGTGGGGGAGGATGGCTACCTTCCAAAGAAAAAAAAACACCATTTCCAACAATAATTAGGAAATAAAGGTGTGGTGAAAAATCTGTGGTGTAAGGTCACCCAGATATATTTGTACATAGAACTGGAAACACACAAAACGTCACATTGAACTGTGCGTAGAGATTCTTGTCTATTTCTGACTCATAGCTTGCTATTCATTCAAAACAGCAGAGTTTAACCAAACTTCTCATATAGCCCAGTAAACATGTGAAGATCTATCCACAGCTATGTGAACTATTTAAATCTACACCACAGTTTGTTATATTTTTAGGTATAAAGAGCCTATCTTTAGTGACCACCATTCTAATAAAAAAAAAAAGTGACTTATTTTACTTTACACTTGTAATGCTTTGTTGCTCCAATTCACTCTTTCTTGAGAGTCCACTACATGCCAGACACTGTTCTAAGCACTGGGATTACATATGTGAACAAAGCAGATGGTGTCCTTCCTCTCAGGGAGTTAACATTCTGATATTTGATATGAATTCAAAACAAAACCCCACAAAATTAAGTTAATTGCCATTTTTACAAAGAAGCTTTACAGGTTTATCGCAACTAAGCCAGGTAAATGGCACAGTTCAGAAAGGGAGCAAAACCTAGGGATGCCTTGTCCAGTGAGCATCCTACCAAGAGCAGGCCCAGAGAAAAATAACTGAGCATTTCTAAACATGAGACATCAAACCCAGGTAAAAACATTCCTCAGTACAAAGAATACTTTCCCAAACATCTATTTAAGAAAAAACTTAAGACTGCTTTAAATTTGCATAAAAATGAACTAATTTGAGGGTTCAGGCTAGGTCATTTTTAAAGTTTGCAGGAGGAAAGGCTATCCTGAAAGCCCCAATGCCTCAAATTTCTGCAGCCTTGGCGGAGTGTGGGGTGCAAACGTAGCACAGGGCAACGACCAGGCGGGTCAGTAACATACCTGGCACCTGCTGAGACTCCTTCAAGTCCAGAATATCTCTGATGTAAAGTTTTGCAAAGGCTAAAAACACAGGATCCAAACCCCACAAGAGAGAAGGGGTCTCCTCATCACACTGGCTGGATTCAGACTGCATCGGGAGGATGGGCTGTGGTTTCCAGCCAACCCTGCGAGTCTCAAATCACTGAGTCGAGAATCTAGATAGAAGACACAAAATGAGGATGCAATGCGGTGAAAGTGGTTGAAAACTAGCATGGCCCCAAATCTGTTCCCGGGCATCCAGAACTCTGCCAGGGGTAAACCGAGGGTTCTAGGACCTGTCAAACTTCACTCCACCAGCTTGCGGGTCCATGAGTCCCTTACGGCTATGCCCTTGGAATTTCCTCTGCCCCACGGTAGGGTTTATCCTCCCCCAAAAGTACCAACTGCGAAACGGTTAAACACTAACTTTTCACTTTTGGGAAATAGGTCCATACAGGGGCATCCCGAAACTGCTTTAATGGGCAGGGTCCAGAGAGAAATGGGCCAAACATAGGTGGGGCACAGTGGGTAGGTCGGTCCGTCGGTCTGCCCCTGCACGTCCCGGTTTTCTCCAAAAGACTGAGAATGGGAGGAAAACGAAAACGAAAAACAGACACACTCGCAGTCCCGCCGCCACACCGCGACACGCCGACCGCCCGGGTGCCGGGAGCGCGCAGGCGCGGCTTTTCCGGCACGCGGAAGCAAATCCTCTGAACTTCCGGCGGGGCCCGATCCATCTTTCTCCGCCTTGGTTTCTCGTCTGTGCTGCCTGAAGCTCCACCCCACCCGGTTCGAGGCCACGCTCCCATCTTGTCCTCGGCCCCGCCTCATCTCAACGAGATCCCGCCCCAACCCGCCTGCGGCCACGCCCCATTCTGAGCCCCACTGCGACTCCATCCTAAGATCTCTTACAGGTGGTGGCGGGTGGCGCGGCACTAATTCAGGTCAGGCAGCGCTCAGTTCCCTCCACCTTCCCGGACCCCAAGGGCCTTTGTGAGAGCTCAGCAACCAAATCTCGGAGACCTTGAGAGCTGGCCTTGAAATTTCTGCTGCCCAAGTCCTGCCTTCAAACGCATCCTTTCATCACCTGCCTCCCACCCAGACCCCCAACCCTAAACCTCCAACAAGTTGATAATGGTTTGGGCAACTTTTTTTTTTTTTTTTTTTTTGTTCCTGATACATGAAGATTTAAATAAAGCAATACCACAAGCAGGATTACATTGTGGCATATTTTAAGTGTTATTTCCACTGATAAACGATCTAACACATGCATTGGGACTCTACAGTCTCACTTGGAGATAATGTCAGTATCTAAATTTGAGCTTTTGAGGAAATGAATGTGAGGTTCTCTTAATCTGTCTACACTCTGGAATATTGTACATTTAAGAAATTTGAAAAGCTGGCTTTTCGGTAATTATGGCCACCTTGATGGTGCTTGTTCCCAGTAGTCCTAATATAAAATGAGAAGATAGCAATGTTCCACTCCCATAAATAAACAAATAAATAGGCTACATCATGACATTACTCGAGTTGGTAAGAGTTCTTAATTTACAGGGACTCTAAAATGGCAGGAGTACCCGTCACTCTGGCAGGCCATTCCCAGGGTGGTAGGTGGTGGCCAAAGAGATATTTGTTAAACTATTTAGCAGAGAAGGAACTTTAAGCAGCTGGAATGGAAAATGTATGTCATTAAAACGATGACATTTAATTACATCCCTGGCCACTGAAGAAGCTAAAAAACAGAGTCCTTGGTGAAGTACAGCATTGCTTAGATTCTACTGCAATGAACAGTTGGGTCTGTGGAGTCGAAGATTTAATGAAAAGAAGACACTCATCCTAGGAGAGGGAGGCTCCCTTTGAGGACACATACCCAGGAGGACATCCAGCAGAGCAATGCTTCCTGATGACCTATCAAATGAGGAGAGACAGGTTGGGCAACATTTTCCTGACTGCAACATACCTACTCCAGGGTGGAACCCAAGAAGAAAATCACCATGGTGTACTCAAAGCCTGAGAAGATTTCAGGAATGATTCATAGCTCTCAGGGATAGAGTGCTAAAAAAAAGGGCCTTTGGGAACTCCAAGTTTACTTACTACTTGTCTTGGAGAGGACCACACCAGGGCGGGGTGGGGGAGGGTGAACAGAGCTAACTGCCCCTGAAGTCATCTTTTACAAGGAAAGTAGGGCTCCTCGAAGTCCAGGGATGCTCCTTCTGATATGAGCTCAAAATATTGAAGAGTTGGTTGCAGCTGTAACCTCTTTAAGGTGAGATGTAAAAGCATCTGGAAGAGTTTGGGAGGAACTTCTACTCTACCATTTCTACCGGGATAAATTCCATGTTCCTTAAGCCACTGCCTAGAAGTGGGCAAAGAAACTCCTGAAAACATGAACACTGGAAAACTCTTCAGGTTGGGATTTCACAATACTGCAAAGCAGATATTTCAAAATTCAGTAGTCAACACTTAATGCTAGGACCCTTTCCTATGGCTTCTTAGTGTGAAACAACTTGGTTTTGCAAGCATATTTGACCGACTAGACTATCTTTCTTAGCAAGTTAAGATTTTAGCAAATTCATCCGGAAAATGAGGATATTGAACTGCATTATATCCTGCCGCTAAGTTCAAACTATCTTACTTTAATCAATTCTTATATTTTACAGGTAGAATAGTGTTTGTCCACTTGCAAGTTGGGTTAGGTTTTCTGTTTGAAGTTTATAATAAAGATAGCTTATCAACATTCTTATTATGTTAAGGTTATAATCTGGGGGGGGTTATCTTCTGTCACTCAGCATACTTTAAACACTACAGAATTTTTATTTCACTAGATCAAAAAGAGTGATGCGTGTAATATGTTAAATAACAAAGCAAGAGGCTAAATTGTGATTAAATACAGAATGTGAGGCCTGGATGAAAACTACTGTATGGGTTACAGGAGGTAAACTGGGGGGTGAGGAGTCATTAAGAAAGATAACAGATATACCACTGGAACAGAGTAAGTACTCAGTACGTATAAACTATTATTCACTATGGTGGTGAGAATTAAGGGGGAGTTTGAGACTATGAAGAACCTGTTCATTCATTCATTTGTGAAACATTTGTCAAGCACTATAATAGGCAGTGGGGTTAAGAAAGAGATGAGACATCAGATGTGGCCCTCATGGAGCTTCCATTCTGTTGAGAGGAAAGGGTAAGAACAGTAAACAAACAAATGAATAAAATAAGAACAGATTGTTCTCAGTGCTTTCAAGCAAAGAAAAAGTGTATTATGGTCACTCATAACAGGGTATGAGATTTACATTGAATAGATATACTTTCACCAAGTCAAATAAAGTGACATTCCGACTGCAAACTGTAGGATGAGAAGTAGCCAGCCACACACACACACACACACACACACACACACACACACACACAAATTTAATAAAGTTAAAGAAAGAGCATTCCAGGCAGCAGTCAGGGTAAGGGTGAATGTCTGGAGGCACGAAAGTACTTCCCTGTTTCAGGAACAGAAGAGAGTGTGGGGAGAGTGGTTTCATATGCAATTGGAGAGATAAGCAAAAGGCAGATCCTGAAGGACCTCGTAGGCGACAATAAATTGGGATTTATTCTCAGACTCCTTAAGAGAGGAATAATATTGTGTTGGGGTAGGAGTAGGGCAGAGGCAGTAGGATGAGCAAAGCACATATGTGGGCAAGACAACATAGCAACCTTGCTGGAAAGGGCAGCTGCAGTGGAAACAGACTGGAGACCAGGATTTTAGCTTCATTTGGAAGGGCTTGAGTTAGCTTCTACTTTTATTTCCTCTAACCAATAAAGTGTTGTTGATTATTGATCAGAGGAATGATTTAATGAATTTTAAAAATTGCAGGCATATGTGCCACATCCAGCATACTATGGCAAGGAACACAAAAATTTGTAAGAAGACTTCTCTACCCAGTTTATTGACTCTATTCTAAAAATTGTGTCTTAGGAATATTCACAAAATAATGAAGAAACTAGAGTAAGAGAGTATTGCTGGGCTTATTGTAGTGGGCCTTGCCTGTATCACTTCTCCTCCTGCATCCTCAGCAAAGATCTTGCTCAATCCCTATGATGTCACCCTCTACCCCTCTCTCTGGCTTCCTCTTGGCATGTAAACAAGCTCTCCTCTCTCTTTAAGTGTCATCCAACTTTTAAAAACAGCCTCTCTGAAGATCCCAGCCCCTTTTAAATACTGCCCTCTTGCTCTCTGTTGAAAGCTAAATTTCTTGGAAGAGTCATATCCGTTTCCCATCCACACTGCCTCATCTCTAATTTAACCTACCATAATTTGGCTCGCCATAACTCTCAACTAAGCCCATCCCAATCTACTTCTCTGTTTCTGAACTCAAGGGGTTCACTGCTTGAGGTGTTCCATTCAAAAATGAGATGTGGTTGTCCTTAGGTAGTTTTATTTACTTGCAGGAAGAAGATAAGGTTCACATCCTTCTCTGCCTCCCTGAAGGGAGGTTTAGCCATGGCTTATATACATTATTTGATTAATAACATGTTGATTTCTTCTTTGCAGTGGCTATCCTGGGTTCCTATCAAGCTCATCCTATTTAGAGCTGTGTCTACAAAATAACTGTGCTATATTTTAACAGTTAACAAGAATAGCATTTACTAAGAAATGTCCAGACCTTGAGACCCTTGTCCTAAGTCCACTGAAAAGTCTCTCCTAAAGTTAACAATTACATTCAAATTTTCAAACACAATTGATATTTCTCTCATCATTCTTCATTTTTATTTCTGATTTCCTGGCATTTGATGTTGATCTGATCATATTCTCCCCTTATTCCCCCTTGGCTTCCTGATATCCTTTTTAATTTCCCTTCTTCCTTTGCAGTGTCCTATTCTTCTATTTATCTCTTACGTTGATGTTTCTCAAGGTCCAATCTCCTACCCACTCCTCATCCTATGTACTCTTTCTGAGTAGTCTCATTCAAATCTATGGCTTCAATTGAATCAATATTCCAGTGACTCTCACCTGTGCTCATCTAGCCCAGTACTCTCTCCTGACTCTACATTTAAATTTCCAACTGGACTCTCCTGTGTATCTAGAACTAAACCTCTTTCCCCACAGTTCTGCCCTTCTCTTCTTTGTCAAATAAATATTACCACCATCCATCAATTGTCTAAGTCAGAAACCCAGAAGGTTTCATGAAAATCTCCTCCTCTTTCACCCTTAATAACAAAGACCTGTCAATCCTGTTTCCTAAGTATATTTTCTTAATTTAGTCTTCCTTCTTCCTGCTCCTGCTTCCATTGTCTTTCATCATTCAGTGCCTGGATTACTGCTGCCACCATCTAACTAGGCCTTCTGCCTTTAGCTTTCTCTCATCAATTTATCGCCTATGCTGCTGCCAGGATGATCCTTATAAAATGCAAATGAGATGATGTTACTCCTCTGTCTAAAATATTTCAGTGGCTTTATGTAGTCTGTAAAATAACATTTAAATTTCTTAGTATTTCATACCAGGTTACTTGTGGCCCAGCCACAACCCACCTCTTGCCGTCTTTAATGTTAAATATTGTCAGTGTAATATTTAAATTACTCTGTTAGTGTTGAAGAAAAAAATGGTTATTTTTCAGGCTTATAACCTAAGGATTACCATATGCATCTTAATTTATCACAATCTACTTCAGATTAATACTAATTTAACTCTAGAAAAACAGAATAAACATTGCTTCAATATACCTCTGTTCCTTTCCTCTTTCTTTGTGCTATTATTGTCATATATATATTACATCTATATATGCTAGAAAACCCAACAAGATAAAGCTATAATTATTTATTTATAGTCATTTGTCTTTTAAAGAAGGTAATAAATGAGAAAAAGATAACCATAGTCTTTTATATTAGCCCATATAATTGCCATCTCAGGTGTTCTTCATTTCTCCCTGTAGGTATAGGTGCTCCAAATTGAATGAGCCCCTTGGACTGTGGAAGTAGTATTGTTAGTACTCTTGGCCTGCCCTGCCCTGACAGAACATCTATATTGACAGTTCTGGAGCTGAAGGTTGTTCTTACCTGAGGTCTGCTGTTTTTCAAACATAGATGCTTTTCAGATTGTTATGTGCCTTAGATCTATTCTCAGTGCTGAAATAGTTGTTTTGGTCAATTTTGTCCAGTTTCATGTTTGCATTTTGGGAAGGTTATTTGCTGATTTTCTCAACCAGTTATGGCTGGAAGCCTCTGATGGTAGGGATTGAGGGTAACAATAGGTCCATCGGGTCAGGCAGAATAAATTAGTTCAACAGATAAGTAGTAAAGTACTGAATCACAGAACAAGGTAAAAAATTACCTAGCTGGAAAAAGCAGTTACTCACAGCCCATCCTACCTTGTGGAATTTTAAGAAAATCCCTAACATTTTTTGTCCGACATCTTAGCGAGGCTGCAGTGGTAGCCACTGTTCTCAGAGCTTCTTTATGCTGCCCAAGGACCAGAAGAAGAAGAAAGATGCTGGAAAGTTGGCCAAGAAAGACAAAGACCCAGTGAGCAAATCTGGGGACAAAGCCAAAAAGAAGTGGTCCAAAGGCAAAGTTCAGGATAAGCTTAAAAACCTAGTCTTATTTGACAAAACATCCTATGCTTATGACAAATTCTGTAAGGAAGTTTCCAACCATAAGCTTATAACCCCAGCTGTTGTCTCTGAGATCCAAGATTCCTTGTACAAGGCAGCCCTTCAAGAGCCCCTTAGTAAAAGACTTATTAAACTAGTTTCAAAGCACAGGGCTCAAGTAATTTACATCAGAAACATCAAGGGTGGGGATGCTCCAGCTGCCAATGAAGATGTGTGAACAACAGGTCCAATCAATCGTACATTTTGAAAAATAAAACTTTATTAAATCAAGAAGAAGAAGGAGGAGGAAGAGAGGAAGATGGCTGAGAGTGAGATACCCTATAGGTCTTTACATTTAAACCAAATAACTTCTCTCTCCTGCCCAAACAGTCTGATTTAACCACAGGGAATCCAGTGATGAGGATGATGATCTTTGCAAAGATAAAGAGAGCAGGCGGTAATGGGCTGGGATTCATCTTAAAGAGCAGAGAATGACTTTCTCATAAGCAACACTTGTGCACCAAGAGCCTGAATTGAGAAAGAATTTTGCATTTTATATTTTAAAAGTCTATATCCTGGAGAAAGTAGGATGGTGGTTTCAGGGACTGGGGGAGGAGAAAATGGGGAATTATTATTTAATGGGTACAGAGTTTGTTTTGCAAGATAAAAGAGTTAGGGAGATTGGAGGGTGGTGATGATTGTACAACAATATAAATCTAGTCAATACCTCTGAAAAAAGATTAAGATGGTAAATTTTATGTTTTGTGTATTTTACCACAATAAAAATAATGGGGAAAAAAAAGAGTTGTATCTCAGAGCAGTGCTAGGTGCAGTGTGTGGTTTGTGGTATGTAAATTTATGTGACACAATCACTTGTGCACCACATTATGCCTGGTCATTTAAGACACAAATCCACACAGTGTCTTGCCAAGGGTGGAGGTTCCAGTGCTTACAGGGTAGTTTGTGAAATAGGTGAACTATTTTGAATTGGACTCATGCTCATAATGAGCTGAGTGGAAACAATCATACCTTAGTTTCTCATCTCAAGTCTGGGATGCACACCCACTCTTCTGAGGAAGTCCCAGATTGTTGCTATGACAGATGTCCTTACAGAGGCAGAGCTGGTAACACAACTGCTTCCCTAGAGACCACAAGCTACCAGCAAGCACACCAGTGGAAAATAAATTATCTGTATCTTTTCCTTTCTATTTTTATCATAAAGATGTCACAGAGATTGGACTAAGGATTAAGTTTTAGAGAAATGGGATTAATAGTCATAACAGGCCAAAATAAAAGGATTGCTAAAAACATCAAAAAGAAATGAGAACTTTTCTTTTTATGTATGATCTTTATAAAAGCTTATAATCTTGATCAAATAAATTGTGTACAGACATATATACAATTTAAAAACTAATAAAAATTATGGTGTGTTTCCTAATTTTAAATGTTGAATATATATTACTTTTTTAATAACAAATGTCTTTTTTTTTTAATTAGCATTCTTTAAATCTCAAAATGTAATGTTGAGTGAAAGAAGCCAGATACATAAGAGAATACACACTGAATGATTCTATTTACATAAAATACAAAACTAGGCAACACTATTCTACTGTGTTAGAAGTCAGGATAGTGGTTACCCTTTAGTTGGGGGTGGTGAATGAAGATAGGGAGCGTGAAAGGGACTTCTGAGAACACTGGTCATTTAAAGTTTTTTAATTTGTATTTATATTATATTTCAATAAAATATTTTTTCAAGGTTTTTTCCCTAGCATTTTAAGTTTAAATTACATTTAAAGTTTAGAGAAATTAGTAAGTAAAAGCTTATTAAATATATAAAACCCCATATTTTGTGTTACTGTCATTTGCATAGAAAATAGACCATTTTAAATGTTAACAGAATTAAAGAGATGAGATACAGTATTATTCCGTATTTTTCCTAATTTTTGACCTGTGCATATAGGCTCAAGTAGCCATGACATTTCATAAGTGTTAGCATAAAGCTAGCCAACTGAATAGAATTCTGCCTCTCTTGTAAATTCATAATTTTTCCCAGGGTTACTTTCAATTAAGAAAAAATTGAAAGTAATGTCAAAGACAGTGATGTCAAAGACAGCATATTGCAGAGGTTAGTTAAGGAGTGACACAGAGGAGATTGAACAGCCATTGTGCTGACACTTTTAAGAGCTAATTAGTTCTGATGATGTAATTTGCAGTAGTTAGCTAGATGGGTGACAGCTTCTGTGAGCCCTGATGATTAAAGAGGTGAGCGCTTTCAAATAGAGACTTTTATAGAGCCAAGTGAATTCAACCTGGTCCTGCTGTTACCTGGAAAGCCTGCTCATCTCTTCTTTATTTATACAGATTTCACCAGGCCTATCGCAATCCCAATTCTAAGCTTATATCCTCCACTCCAGTCAACAATGATGCCCCTTCCTTGAACTTCTGTAGAACTTACATCAGAATTACACACTTTAGCACTTATTACTTGAATGTTTATCGTGTTCCCTCAACTTGACAATAGTTACTCACGGACATAATTTTTTTTGTATCTCCCACAACATGGAACACAATAGTAGGGACAATAAAACAATAATTGGGGCAAAATGTTGATAATTGTTCAAGCAGAGGAATGGCTACATGTGGATTATTTTTCGACTTTTGTATGCTTGAAAATTCTTTTGATAGCAGGGTTGGTAGATTTAGCAAATACAAATGCAGGACATCCAATTAAATATGAATTTCAGATAAATGGTGAATAATTTCTTATTATTACTAACATACTGTTTTATTATATTACTTATATCCATACTATTTAATAATATAATTTATAATAATATTCCTTATATATACTATTTTATCAGATTGATATTATACTTTTATATTATTATTTTACATTATCCGGGGACATATTTATACTAAAAGTTATTATCTGGAATGCAAATTTAACTGATTGTCTTGTATTTTATCTGGCAAGCTGTCTTGCTAGAAACTTAGAAATACAACTGGTGATTAACCAATAGGTTAAAAGAAAGTGTACTGTAGAAACAGTGCAGTGTCTCTTAAAAGTGTGATCTGGTGTCACTTGCATTGGAATCCCCCATGGAGCCTGTAAAAAAGGCAGCTAGCTCCCCGTGGTCCTCTATCCTCACACTAGAGGTGCCAAATTAATATTTTTGCTGGTGAGACTCTGCATTTACAATATGATCCCCAGATAATTCTGGTAGTATTGCTAGCTGACATGATGTCTATGATGTTTCTATTATGATCTTTTATTTCCTTGTAGTGGCCTTATTTGAGCAACTTCTACTGTTTTCATATCACAGACCTGACTTAAGAGATGTTAATATTCCTGTTCCATGACTTATCCACTAAGAGTGCAAGTCAAATATTGTCACATATTCTAGTAGCTCTTGATAGTTGTTACTCCTTGGATATTCATCCATTGGTCCAGCATCTACACTACTGATGTATATTCTACCAATATATATTCATTGTTATCAAGAAAATTGCAGTTGACAAATTTGTAGATCCCTTTAGTATTTTAGGGCCAAGCAACCAAACATTCTGGTTTGCTTGACTATCCCCATTTCAGCACTGACATTCCCGTGTCCTGTGGTATCTGTCACTCCTGGTTGCCCCTGGTCATCCTATCTGTAGTAGGTGTCACAGTTTGCCACCCAGATCTCCATTTCAGGGCCAGTACTCATAGTATCAGCTCACAGTTGAGACCCTATTCAGGGAACTGCCTTGCTCAAAATAACATTTTGTCTCCAGGGGCAGTAACCTATCGATGTATCCCCAAATCTCAATTCAGGGCATCTCTGATTAGCTATCTCAGCTTCAGAACTCCCTGTATGGTTAGCTGAGACCTCTATTACACCTACCCTACAATTCAACTTCTCTCTCTACTCTATCCTGCTTCCTTCACTCCCTCACAGGAGCAGCTCCTGAAAGCTCTCCCTAATATACCCATACAGGTAAATCTCAGAGTCTGAGAACCTGGAGGAACCTATCCTCCAATAGTTGGTATAAGTGTGGTGTGGTCCTAGGAAGCAGATTCTAAAATAAGACTTTGAAGCTAGGTCACCTGCTGGTGGTAAGAACCCCTCACTAATGGTAGATGGAGTCCCTGATGAGTTAGCAGTGCAAATGTAAAACTTTCAGCAGTAGTGGATTGGGATGTGATGCCAGTGGAAGGGAATGAGCTGGAGGATGCAGCATCCTGGGCATCGAGAGGTTCAGGGAAAGTAGTAATTTAAGGACAATGGAATAGGATGGCTGTTATTAGAGAGAGAGAGAGAAGGGTGATTAATCACCAATTTAAGAGACAAGACCTCTTGAAGTTGAGGCCTCAAATTATAAGGTAGCAGAGCTCCAGTGAAAACAGAATGATCAATCCTAGCTAGTCAGCTATGTTAAAGTCAAAGCCTGAATTGGGAAGGAATGAGATCTTGAGATATGGAATGGGGACATACCCCCTGAAGGGGCTGAATTGGCAGAAGCTGCAAGAGTATATATAGATCCTGAGTATAAATGGTCAAGTGCGGGGGGTATAAAATTGGATAAATAAGAATCCATTGCTAAGAGAACATTCTCCCCTGCTATATGAGTTCACCCTCAAGGAGTCCAGGAGATGGTGCGATCTCACTGCTAGGATGGCTTTTGGAAGCTTGGAGAAAACATCACATCATGTTGATCTGCTACATCAGTGATACCATATTAATCATACTAAGTGAGCAAAAATTACCAGCACATGGAAGGCCTTGGGAAGACATATGTGCTTCAGAGAATGGAAGCTAAACCCTACAAAGAGTCAGGGCTCTGCTACATCAGTGAAATTTTTAGAGGTGCAGATGTTGGACTATCCCAGGGCATTGCCTCCAAAATAAAGATCAAATCATTGTATTTCATGCCTTCCACTACTTTCAAGGAAGCACAATGCCTGGTAGGCATTTAACGTTCTGCAAGCAGCATTTTCCACACTCATGAATGCTTCTTTGGTCCTTTTGCCAGTAACAGAGAAGATTTCTAGCTTTCACTGGGACTTTGAAGCAAGTCCAGGATGCTGTGATACAAGTTCTGTCATGTAGGCCTTTCTAGTGAGCAGACCTGTGCATCTGAAGTATTTTACACTGTCATATAAACTCCCCTTCATCGCTTCCCTACAGTCTTCCGTAAAGAGGTATCTCCCACCGTGGGTGATTACCTCCAGACGCCAGGGCTATAAAACAGATTCTAATACAGAAATAAAATGCCGCTGATAAGGAGAGCCCAAGTGCCCTGGAAATTTTCAGAAAACTATGGAAATTGGGCTAAAGATGGAATGAGCAGGGAGGCCCCAGGTGACAAGTGGGTGGCACATCTAATTTATCATTATACAAATTAGGAAGGTGAAGTGTTGTTAGAAATGAGCCTAATGAGTTATAAGAAGCAATAAAATATTGATGCTTTTCACAGTTGTTCTGGAACAATTTGCATAGAAAAATATAAAGACACTACTGTAGCTTTAACCCATGTTTCCTGATTAGCCCAGCAAGGGGATAAAATTGGGATCTTGATATAAAATCATGTTTCTCTGGCTCTTTCTGCAGATACCAGGTGGCATCGTCACCACTTCCCATAGCTGGCTCTGTTTCAGCTCCCCAGGATTGTTTGTGACTGAGGCAGCCAGTGCCTGGGCCAAAGTGCCCTATTTCTCCTACAGATGTCCTTGCTGCCCCAAGGGCAGGGAAGCCACTGCCCAGGCTGCCAGACTCCATGCTGCCCTTGCAGTTGCTGTTCTTTGAGCTCCCAGAACCCCAACTGCCCTCATGGCCTTGATCTCCCTTTATCACAGACTTTCTCTAGGACTGGAATTGGGCTGGGGGACAATGCGGGTAGCTCTCACTCACTTGTACTTTGCAGTTTGGTGATTTAGCACGTTTGGTGATTGATTTGATACCCAGAGGAGATAATATTTTAAACACCCTTCCCTATGATGAGATTATTTTCAGTAATCACGAAACAAATGAAAAGTAATAATGGCCAGAAAAGAAATTCCACAGTGAAAACTTTTTTTTAGAACTTTGTATGTGTAATCATGCTGGGATTACAGTGCCAAAAAGGAAAAAAAAATTAATAACATCACTTTTAATTACATGAACGTATTTTTCCCCAACATGTTATCATAAATTTTTTCAAACATAAAGTTGAAGAAATGTTAGTGAACACTTACATTCCCAGCACCTAGATATTACCGGTAATATTTTGCTACATTTAGTTTGTCACACAGTTACCCATCTTTCCACTCCTCTATCAATCTTATTTTCTTGTTTTTAAATAAACTATTTTAAAATAGTATTAGATTTATAGAAAAGTTGCAAAAATGCCACCAAGTGTTCCCACATACCCTGCACCCAGTTTCCCTTATTATTAGCATTGTGTGTGGTACATTTGTCACAACTAATGAAACTATATTGATACATTTTTATTAGCTAACCTCCACACTTTATTCAGCGAGCCTTAGTTTTTCAGTAATATTCTTTTCCTCTTCCAAGATCTCATCCAGAATATTACATTACATTTAGTTGTCTTTTCTCCTTAGGCTCCTCTGAGCTGTAATCATTTCTCAGATTTTCTTTGTTTTTGATGACCTTGACAGTTTTGAGTAGTGGTTAGATATTTTGTAGAATTTCTCTCAGTTTGGGTTCATCGATGTTTTTCTTATGATTATTCTGGTGTTATGAGTTTTTGTAGAAAAGACCGCAGAAATCAAGTGCCATTCTCAACTAGTTCTATTTCAGTAATGAGTAATAACATTTCAAGACTTAACTTCTGCAAATTGGCTAAATGACTTCATGAAAACAGATCTTTGCTTCATCACAAAGGACATTTGACTCATAGTTGATCTAAGAAAACTTTTTATTTATTTTAGCTTTTAAAAATTTCATTTACATAAAATAATAGGTGTGCAAAGTTCACAGCAAAGGTAAAATCTTATGGCTGTTACATCAATAGGGAAAGATGTTTAATCTTGCTCCAAGAGAAATGCAAATTAGAATTATGCAATAGTATTTATACTTCTCAGATTGTCAAAGATCAAAGAGTTTGATGACATAATATGTGGATGAGAATGTGGGTAAACAGGAGAGCCAGTATATAGCAGATAGAAATATAAATTGGTGTATTCCTTTAAATTATGGCAATAGCTATCAAATTACAAGGGCACATGCCTTTTGGTTCTGCATTCTATTTGTAGGAATTTTTTCTACAGAGCTTACATATGTGTGAAATGGGGTTTGTAAAGATTGTTTACTATAGCAGCATTTGTAATTCTACAATTAGAAACAACATAAATATCAATTAATAAAGGGCAGATTGAATAAATTATATTATTTAAATTAAATCAATTTAAATTATATGCCATTATTGAAAAGACTCTATGAAAAGATCTTCTAAATATATTAAGTGAAGAATGCAAGAACAGAGCTATAGTATCTGTATTAGGGAGGGTTCTCCAGAGAAATGGAAACGAGAGATGATAGATAGATAGATAGATAGATAGATAGATAGATAGATAGATGATAGATAAATAGATAGATGATAGGCAGACCTATAGATTATAATAACTGGCTCATGGGATTAAGAAGGCCAAAAAGTCTCACAATCTGCCATCTGCCATCTGGAGAACCAGGAAACACAGTGGTGTGATTCAGTATGAATCTAAAGGCCTAAGAATCAGGGTTCTGATGGTGTAAGTCCTAATATGAATCTGAACCAGAAATGCTATTGTCTGAGGGCAGGAGAAGGTGGATGTCCAGCTCAAGCAGAGGAAGTGAATTGGCCTTTCTTCTGCCTTTTCGTTCTCTTGAGGCCCTCAGAAGATTGGATGACGTCTACCTGCATTGGTGAAGGTATATCTTCTTAACCTAGTCTACTGATCCAAATGCTAATCTCTTATAGAAAAACTCTCACAGACACACCCAGAAATAATGGGCATTTTGTAAAACTAGATAAGAGAAAGCATTCTAACAGTATGAAGGAAATATTTATATTGAGGATTGGGCCTTGAAGTCATCCTGGACCTCTATCTGCCTTCTTCTACATATCTATGAATCACCAAATCCTAACAATTTAGCCACCAAGAGATATCACAAGTGTCTCTATCATTTCCTTGGTCTAAGTCACCACCGGTCACATTTGCAGATTGGCATTCCTTAATCCCTCAATTCTAAATTAAAATTCCTGGTGGCCTCTATTCTCTTTCAACATATGAGATATTTATGGGCGTACTTGTTTGATTAATGTCTATTTCACCAACTGGAGTGTAAGCTCCAAGAAGTGAGAGACAATATCTATTTTGCTAATCACTATATCTCCAATTCAAAAATTTGTGCTGAATAAGTGAATGAATTAGGTTAGTAAACTCATTGTAGAAATATAGCTGTACACATAAAGTGAATATTTTTTAGCTATGTTGAGGAGAATAAAAAGAGATAAATTATCAGAAGCAATTGTGTCCTTGGTTAAGGAGGATGGTCTGGAAAATATGCTAGGTCTTTTTAATCTATTACCTCCGCAAGTGTTCATTGAGAGGTGTCAGCCTAGACGTTTCAATGAGGCATAAGACTTCAATATTAGTAATCCGAACAATTTTCCTTTCTATTGGGAACCTATTTCTCTCTATCCTTCTTTCACATATAAGAGCAAAGAACTTCTTTGAAGGCATGAGGTTGAACAAGACTTCATATATTGTTTTAACAGCACCTCCCTAGCAAGTTTGTACAGGCTGAGTATGAATTGGGTGGAGTTTGTGGCAAAGTTTTACTTCAGGAATTTCCTGAAATAACTCTCTACAAAAGTTCAGCTCTCATAATTGAGGATAACATTGACCTCATGCACTGCTCTTGCATATTTTAAAACTTTCTGGGAATCAAGACCATCATGAAGAAGTTTCCAGTTTTTATCTTACCAGGTTATAATGATCAAGAGCACTTTGAATATATTTTTCTTCATGTTCAGTTATGATAATTGTAATTTACTGTAATATATTGTTTATATGTCTGTCTCTTCTACCTTTGGATTGTACCTTTCTCAAGGGCAGGAATGTAATAGAAACACAATAAGTATTTCTTAAATGAATAACATGAAATCAGTAGTTGGATTTGACTCTTGAGGAAAGAGAGCTAAATATAGAGAGAGAGATGATTTTAGTCCAATATATCACTTGTTAGCACTGTCACAATGAACAGATGGTTTAATTTCTCTTCATTTCCTCACTTTTAAAATAATTATGACAAATTGAAACATACAAACAAATGTAGAGAATAATTAAAATCGATATGTATCTATCACCAAGTTTAATAAAATTTTAATATGTTGTCGATTATGACAGAGAGAGATAATGACATGTGTTCATCAAATCCTTTTTCATTTTCCTCTTCCTGGGTACACAGGACTGCATCTCCTAGCCTCTTTTGCATTTAGATTAGTTTCATTGGTTCCGCCAGTGAGCTGTAATCAGATAATGGTGTTATTTCCAGGGCATAGAAGAATGAATTCTCTGTGCTCTTTTTCCTGCTGCAGAGACTATGGAAGCAATATTTTAAAATGGCAGACTCTGGAACGTCCATCTGCCTATGTCTCTGAATGACTCAATGGATCAGCATATGAGAATCTCCCTTGCTATACCTACATCTTCAGCAACAATGAGTTTTGTCAACTTTTAAAACTTTTCTTCCAGTTTGTGAAATCATTAACTTGTATTTTGCTTATGATTGAGAGACGCTGAGCATCTTTTAAAATTCTTGTCATTGGGTTCTTCTTCTGTGAGTGCCTGTTCATATTTCATGATGGTGTTAGTAGATTTCATTGTCCTATTGTTTTGTAGGAATACTTTATATATTTTGGAATCTAATCTTTTATTAGTTACAGTCAGTGCAAATACTTTCTCCAAATCTATAGCTTTTTTATTTTGTTTAAGTATCTTTGATGTATAGAAGTTTAAAGGTATCAATCTTGTTTTACTTTGTGTAAGAATTCTTTCCCATTTCAATGTCAGAAAGATGTTTTCTTATATTTTCTTTTGAAAAATTTTAAAGACTTGCTTTTTATTTTTAAATCTTTAATCTACCTGTAATTGTGTGTGTGTGTGTGATGTAAGAACATAATTTTTCCCCATAGAAATAGCAATTTTCTAAGACCATTTATTAACTAATCTGTCTTTTTTAATTCTATTGATAGTAATACAACTTTGCCATATATCAATTTTCTATTTATAAAGGGGTCTGTTTAATAGGCTCTTTAACGTTTCATTAGTTTATTTGTCCTTGGGTCAAGGCCATATTGTCTTGGTTACCATAATTTTATAAGTATATCTAGTAGTGTATGTTTCCATCTCGATCATTATTATCTTATCTATTGTTGACCCTCATATTTCAATATGAACTTTAGGTTGATATTGTCATAGTTCTACAAATAGCTAAGATGGAATTTGGTTGAAATCACATTTGCATCCTGTTGTTACTGTGGTTGAGAATGAGATTTTTTTCTTTTTCTATTATATTTCCTGGATAGTACTAGTGATGCATAAAAATGCTGTTGATTTTCGTATGTTGATTTTGTACCCAGAAATCTTCTTGTGCCCTCATATTAATTGTGTCTGTAGAATCCTTGGGATTTATAGACAATCTATACTCTGTAAATAATAACAGCTTTGGTTATTCCTTTTGAATTATTAATTGCTCTTATATAGTATTGAATGAAAATGGTAAATCTTATCCTTGATTTTAATGAAAATTTCTTTAAAGATTTACCATTAAGTATTTTGTTTGCTCCATTGTATTCTTTTATGGATAAGCTAATGAATTTAAGCTAAGGAAGTATATTTAACCTTTTTGTGCCCATTCTCTTAATTTATTTTGTTATGATTTTGTTATGTAGTGATTTGTAGATATCACCACCTGTTTTACCTGGCTTGCTAGGCCATTGGAAGAGTAAATGAGACATCGTCCAGAAAAGGTCTTTGAAAATAGTACTATATTTAAATGTCAGTTGGTGTGTGTGTGTGTGTGTGTGTGTGTGTGTGTGTGTGTGTGTGTGTTATGTTCGTTCACTGCTGTGTCTTCAGCATTTTCTGGAAGAAAGATGTTAATCAATAAATATGTGTTGAATTATTGTAAAGAAAAAATATTAATAACAAACAGATGTTTCAAGCGAAATAATATTTATTTACATCTTAGATAACAGTAAGAGGCACATGCACTGCCATTCCCTGTATCACCCACCAGTGACAGAAGTCATTAAATTATCTCAGAACTCCTTCTGAGCTTGAACACTCAGTCTCAGAATCCATTTCAACTCAGTGTTCTGGGCAGCCATTTCCAATTTATTGTAGGCATATTAAAAAAAACTTATTTACCTATAGTGCCTTAAACTATAACCAGACCAATAGGATTTAATCTCTACTTACTTGAGCATATGGTACTGTTATGAAAGAGAAATTTAGGAATTGAGGGTTCCTTATTTCCAAAGATAAATATCCACAGAGGGCGACATAATAACCACCAATACACAGTAAGCCAATTCTGCTTAATTGGTTTATTCTTCTTATATATTTCTTCAAAAGTTGAAAACACAATGATATCTATAAGTATAATGCAACATCAGACCTATACAATTTTTCCTCTTTATTAGTAAAATACTTTCTTCATAAATTTATCTCTACTATTACATTACTAGCTGGAAATAAGAACTGTGAGCACAATTTTAATAATTAGATCAAAGAGCTTCTAGCAAAGCTTCCTGAATCTTCTATTTCTGATAGATAGAAATTGAGGTGAATCATAATAAGACATCCTCTCGCAAATGAGAATAAATAAGCACTAAATTTACAGAATGATTGTAAAGCACAAAATTTTATTTTATACATTTATATTGCTTCTCATGTTACATTTGCTATTTTCACATCTCTCATGTTATTAATCTATGATTTTGATTTAAAAGGGACCTTGCTGAGTTTCCTTTCCCAGATATTTACACCTGCCGCTTCTCTCTCACCACAAGTCCATGCCAATTTCTTCCCTAGAATGTAAAAATTTAGGGATTAGAGATAGAAATGTAAGGTACATGTCACTGGAAAGCCATGTTCACTTACTGAGAACTAGGTGATCAACGAAAGCTATTATCTTGTATCAAACCATAAACACTATACGTGAAAAGCTTTGAGTTTCACTGCGGTCCTTGATGATGTGTCATGTCACACTCTTTGACTCCTTAGAGGAATGAGATGTTCTCCAACTTTGCACTCATGCTTCTGGGCTTTTAGAAAATGTGTCATAACATGAAAAAAATTCAGATGTTATTTTCTCCACCAACCAACTCTGCCAAAATCAAGCCTTGAAGCTCTTATAAAAGATTAAAATTTCAAAGCTACTATTTTGCAGTGAAAGGCATACATCATGATTTTGTTCTAATCTGCAACCGCCTGACAGGCTTAAGAAGCAATCATGGCCAGGAACCAAAATCTCACATGTTTTAAGGTCATTGTTGCTTTTCAATTTTGATTTAGCACTTTCAAAATTATCAAGTCAGGAAATTTGTATAATATACTATTCCAGGAAAAAGGGAACTCACAATAGTATGATTTATATATGTGTAATATATGTACATATATGGCATTAGGCAAATTAGCTAACATCTTTAAGCCTCAATTTTTTTTGGTAAAATGTAGCTAATAATAGTACCTATCTCATAGGATTGTGCTGAGTGTTAAATGAATAAATCTATGCAAAGTACACAGCGCAGTGCCTGGTAAGAAAATGTACAATAATACATATTTTATGTTATTACCAACATTTTAGAACAATGACTGGATGAATATATACCTGACCTTAACAATGGTTATTATGGGGTGGAGGGATTATGAGTTATTGCTATTTTTCCCCCCTTGGTTTTGACAGGATTTTAAAAATTTCTCTCATGAGTCTATATTACTTTTTTCCTTAATAATAAAAACACAGAAGTTAGTCTTTCTAGACTGAAAATACTCAGATGGTTTTCACTCACTGGAAAATGGGGTGTATAAATGAGATGAGCAACATTAATGATGTGAGTAGAGCTGACTGTAGTAGCTCATTATGACACTCCCCAATGAATCCCACCTCCCTATGCCCACGCCCCTTTGCAATGTGATTTTGCTGCTCTTCCCATCAGCAAATAGAGACCAATTTTCTGCCACTTGAAACTGAGCTGGCTTTGTTACCTGTTTTGACTATTAGAATGTGACAGAAGTGAGGCTGTGTGAATTTCAGAACCAAGACCTTAAGAGACCTTGCAGCTTCTGCCTTTGCTATCTTGAAATCCTGAGATGCTCCATGCCTCACAGAAGCCCAGTTTAGCTTATACAAAGGACAACCATTGGGTCCCAGCAGACAGCCAGCACCAACAGTTAGACATGGAGCAAGACCATTCTTGGACTCTCCAGCTCCAGGCAGGTGGTCCAATGGCTACAACCATACATAAGTGACCTCAGCTGAGCCTGAAAAAAGAAAAGCCAAGATTGTCAACACACAGGATTGCGAATCATAATATAACATTAATATTTTAAATCACCATGTTTTGGGGTGGTTTGTTACATGGGAATAGATATCTGAAACACCGCCCTTCACAGATGCCCGAACAGCTTTATTTCATAGGGGCTTTGGAAAAAAGGGATTTCTCTACAAACATATTAATTTACTGTGCAGTTAGTAGAGAGTAAAATATACTTCATTTTATTTTTACTTTGTGACCTAAAATTAAGCTTAAATAAATGTAAATCTATACAGTTGTCACTTGGTAGATATAATTGAGGATTTCCTCAACTACCTCCCCCAGGGGCAAGAGGGCTCATTTCCCGAGGTCCAGTGTTTGAAACTGTTGAGAAACAGTGTCTCACTGTCACTTTCCTGTTGTATGACCCACATTTTCTGGGGGGATGCTGGCTGGGATATCACAGGGCCAAACATTTATTCATTCATTTGTTACCAAATGATATTATAATTTACTATTCATATGTTCTATTGAGATATTATACAAATTCATGAAAATATTGTCTTGATGGGTTTTTAATTACTCAGAATATCTCCTCAAAAAGAAAAAAAAATGGCAAACAAAAGGATTGTACAGTCTCAACTCAAAGTTAAAGAAATGCAATTTCAAACAGTGAGTTTCCAGAGCTGCCGCATATAGTAGTTCAGTTAATGCATTGTGCAAAGATGACTGACCAAGGGGAGAGTAGGGTAGCAATAGAGTTCTGAAAGGCAAATTTCATGATCTGGCATGGCCTCTGTCGACCTACAAGATTGGTGGGGTTGGGAGTGGGGTGGAGAGTAGGGAGGAAACTTTGAAAATTTATTAATCCAGAGGGGACACCTTTTAAAAGTTCTCATGAAGGCTCTCTAGGTTTGCAGGGGTCCTGTGAAGTAATATTCCCCACCTATTATAATTGGCAAGGATTGGAACATTTGGATATGCCAATAGCTGGTAAGAGTACAAGGAAAGAGAGTCTCTTGCACAGATTTTGGGAATTTTTGGAATTTAAATTGGGGCTGATTTTTAGGAAAGAGATTTGGCAATATCTTAAATGTTTTTTCTTTAGTTCTCATAGCACACTACTTAGGAATTTTACTTTTATGAATTTATGCTATAGATGTGCCATACAAATGTGCAAAAGCTACCTACATATTCAAATAGCAAAGTCTGGTAAAAAATTATGTACGTCTATATAATGGTATAATATGGAACCACTATGAAGAAATCTGTATGTACTGGTAAGAAAAGATATACAGAATGTATTGAAATGAAACCAATCAGGTGCACAGACTTTACATATTAGATTCTCATTTCTATGAAAGAGTGACATATATGTGTACGTGATTGTAGATTTATAGGACATTTTTGGAAGGATATACAAGCAATAGATAACAGTGGTTTCAACTGGAAAATTAAGGAGAGTAGGAATCAGAATTTTAATCTTTCATTTTCTATGCCATTTTGTTGTTGAACTATTTTTAAAAATATAAGATAAAAACAAAAAGAGGGTTTTGGCTCCCATGTTCATTGCAGAATTATTCACAATAGCCAAGATATGAGGACAACTTAAGTGTCTGTCAATGGATGAATAAATAAAGAAGATGTCACACACACATACACATGCACACACACACATAAATATTATTCAACCACGAGAAAGAATGACATCTGCCGTTTGTGCTACATGGGTGGGGCTTGAGGGTATTATCCTACATGAAATAAGTCAGATAAAGACAAATACTGTATGATATCATTTATATGCGGATTTCAAAAAAAGGCCAAAGTCATAGAAACAGACACTAAAATGGTGGTTATCAGGGGCTGGAGGTGGGGTAAAAGGGAAGATATTGGTCAAAAAGTGAAAACTTCCAGTTATAAGATGAATAAGTTCTGGGGATCTAATGTACAGCATAGTGATTTTAGTTAACAAGATTGTATTATATACTTGAAAGTTGTTAAGAAAGTGGATTGTAACTGTTCTCACTACAAAAAATGAATGGTGATTATGTAATGCATACAGTGTTTGCTAACAGCTATGGTGGCCACCATTTTGCAATACATAAGTATATCAGATCAATGCATCATACACCTCAAACTTACATAATATTATATGTCAATTACATCTCAATAAAACTAGGGGAAAAAAGAAGTGTTTGGGGAAGCCAGCTCTGAGACAGATAAGCATTCTGAAAGTTTATTACTTGGAGAGCACTGTTGGGTTTGACAGCCGTGGAAGGGAAGGGAAGAGAAGAAAGCAGGACTGGGCAGGGAGAAGGTGGACTGTGAGATAGTCTCAGCAAAAGGCCTTAATTAATCTCACTGGGATCTCTGGAGCTAGGATGGCCCTTTAGAGTTTTCCTGCATTGGTGCAAGACTTGAGATACCCTGGCATCAACTAGTCCATGGATGAGGCTGTCTCAGGAAGGGAATGTGACCTGGGGGGAGGATACTCTTTAGTTGGGACAATTCTGGAGAGGACTATCTCCCATTACCCAAGGGAATAAATCCTTTGGTCCTTAAGGGGGAACTGGGTGGCACAGAAGCATCACTTCTGTCACAAAGCCAGTTTTCTGTCATTCTGCCCAATGACACTTCCATTTGTCAATAAGACCTCTTTCAAAGACAGCTGAGGCAGCTAAGAACAGCACTGAGTTTTGGCTCTTGCTCCTCAGCTCTGGCTTCTTATATTAAACTATTGACCAACATCATTTAATTGCTGGTCTTTCCGAGTGCTTCACTTCTCATGTTAAGTAATTGTAAAAGATAAAATGTCTTCTATATCAGAAATATCACTGCCTTTTTTCTTTCTTTCTTTTTTTAAAACCCAGCTTCCACCCTCTCTTTGTTTAAGACTCATTGAAATAGTTTTAAATTCTGGTTAATTTTCTACCAGCTCTTGAAAATTAAGGGAATACTAAAGTTTTCCTTCTGTGCGACACACAAATAAATAATACTTTGACTATACAAAAACTCTGTTCTTTAATAAAAAGACTGTTTTTTTGAAGCTGAGGAAGCACATCACATTATATTGATTTTATATTAATAATCAAACTAGCTTGTTTTGCCAGTTCGACAGAGTGAGTAATTTGAAAATAATTCAGTTGGCCTGGTTTAAAGGAGTTTACCACATGGTAAATGAGTTTATCTGGAGAATCTGGATGCTATCAAAACCTAATGGAACATAACCTCTTTTGGGGAAAGTAAATCATGCAGCTTGAGGGGAAGACAAAGGAAAGCCCTCTGGGAGAAAGCTAGTGCTTCTGAGTTTGTTGATTTAGCAAGATTGTTTCTGGGGTTGGGTAGCAGTAATACTTGGCTTCAAAGCAGTCTTGATCCTTCAATAATTCCTTAATCCTTGTTGTTATGTGAACCAGCAAACATTTGAAAGGCAAAGCTATAGAATGGAATTAGGGTGGTCTCCTAAGTGAGGCATAAAGGCTCAAGGCTCAGTAGGAGAAAAGGACTTGCAGGGTTCCACTTGAAGCCTACGTTTTGAGGAATTTAGTAAAATTGATTAGAAGCAAAATGTTCTACAAACCTCAGTTTAACTATTGGTGCTAACCACAGGTATAAACCCCACCAAAGTGGCTTTCATATTATAGGGAGAACCACAAAAGTTCTCCCATTTAAAAGACATTTCTGAAATGCTATGGAATAATAACATCCAGTTGTTTAAATAACTACACTGAAGTCTCAGGCCATCGCTACCACTACTTTACAAATCATTTTTGTTAAAACAAGAAAAAGGACAGACTCAGGCTCTCAGCCTAGGTAATAAAATGTGGACTGAATTTCAGCCTCCTCCTGCCCTTTCATCAGTGTACTTTTGTGTGATGCACAAAAGCCAAACAACTGGTCTTTCCACAAGCCAAAGAGAAATCTAGAAATCAGAATTCCCAACTTGGTTGGTTTGGGAGTGAAGTGATTAGAGTCAGCACAGTTTGAAAACAAAAGGGTTTTTTTCCCCCCTGTTTGAACCTTCGTGTATAGAAATTAAGATACTGTTGATCCAGGGTAAATCCAGAGTAGAATAAAGAAGACTGATCAGAGAACTCTTTTTTCAGGGGTCAAGCTCTAGTACAGGATCTGAAGGGAGAATGATGACAAGGGTACCTGGGAAACTGGTCAGTATTCTAGTCTGTATAATGCTTTACTTTGATGTCATAATTTTTACTCCCAAATTCTCTTATGTTGAATTGATATATCTGAGCTGAGATATGGGGGAACTAAATGTGTATGGGGGGACTGGAAATTGGTCTTTGATAAGAAAACCAAAACAAAACATTCATTTACTTTTTGATAACAATAAAGAATAAATATGAGTTCCACTAGACAGGAGACAGGATATAATCTCTCAATTTATCGATTTCAGTCCAATGTTGTTTTTAGGGTCTGGACAAATAAGGAGGCCATTTTCAATAATTGTATTACAAGTATGCTGTGTAGTTCAATTTAAAATCAAGTGAGAATTTAAGGAAACACGGAAAATATTCTATGACATTAACATCTAAGTATACATTGCTACTATTACTTTCCAAGTGAAAACAGAGTTGTTGTTTTTTTAAAAAAATTTATATAGCCATTGATTATGACCTCAGGGACTTTGAAATAACTACTGAGATACCATCTAAAATTTTAAACTGCCATGAGAACTTTTCAAATAATTAAAAAATTTTTTCATTAGGCAAATTTCAGGTATTATACTTTATTACCATAATTAACTGTGTTCCATTTGAGTTTTCCAGTTAAAACTATCCTGATATTCTGCAATTTTAAGGGTCAGAATTTCAGTACTGAATTACTGAAAGGTTAGTCTGGTTTTCTTAAAGTCTGGTTTATTGAATACCAATTTTGCAAGGTGGTACTTTAAAATACAGATTCTGGGGTTAAAAATGTTTGTGAAACATGGATACTCTTGTGCAGAGACACAAACCATATTAGCCCATTAGAAGTTCTGTAATAAGAGAAACTTTGAAACTTTATTTAACCAAGAATTTCCCAAAGTTCTATGGCAATAGTATTCCTTTTTAAAGTAAAATTTTTATTTACTTAATATTGTTCCAGTTACAGATTGTTGCTTAGCAATCTTCCCTAAAACTCTGTGCCTTAAATTAATAGCAATCGCTTATTTGGTTCGTGAATCTGTAGTTTGGCAGGGCTCAGTGGGGAAGGCTGGGCTCTTCACCATTTGAAATCAGCTGGGGTAGTTTGACCAGATGTTGGAAGATAACTTCAAGATGGTTCACTCCCATGGCTGGCAATTGATGTTGGCTGTTAGGTAGGAGCTCAACCAGGACTGAGGGATTGGGGCCTATGTTCCTTTCCACACAGGTCTCTCCACGTGGGCCTGTCCATGGGTGGTTTGGGCTTCCTCAGAGCATGGTGGCTAGTTTCCATGAGTGAAGATCCCAAGTGACAAGAAGTGGAAATGGCCAATTTCTTATTATATTGGTTAAGCAGTCATAGTTCCAAGATTCAAGGGGAGGGTTCCTAGACACCCCCTTACCTCTTGACAGGAGGAGTTTCAGAGAATGCAGTGGCTATGTGTTAGAATTATGCATTCAAAAAATGTACAAATCATAAGAGCAGAATTTAGTGAATTTTTACATAATAAACTCACCCATGTAATCAGCATCCAGGAGTCTCCCCCATGTCCTCTTCTGGTCACTAGCTCCTTAAGGAAACCAATATCCTGATCTCTAATACTAAGGATTAGTACAGGGTTTCTTAATCTGAGCTGGATATCTTTATTGGGGGTGGGGGTAGGGAGCTGTCTTGTGCATTGCAGGATGTTTAGCAGCATCCCTGGCCTCTAGCTACCAGATGCCAGTAGCACCCTCTCCCTCAGTAGTGACAACCAAAAAAGTCTGTACTAATTGCAAATATCCTGGGGGTGGGTGGTGGGGGGTGGGGGAGGGGAGAGGAGGGAGGAGTCAACCCCAGTTGAGAATCACTGGATTACAAGATAATATCTGTTCTTTATTATTAGTTTAAATCCCATTTAACTATTGAGAATATAAATTGCAAGAGGCTGCAGTTTTCTGTTTGTTTTTTTCTGTTTTGATCCTGACTAATTTCCCAGTCCCTACTGGGGTATACTGTAGAATACTGCCTAGCATATAGTAGAAAATTGAGACCATCTGTTGAATGAAGGCATGAATGAAAAAGGTGGCAATTCTAAATAGTTATTTAAAGAGTCAGCTCTGCAATATGTATATTTTTATTCAGCTGAACCCTCAATCACAAATAATTTGTTCCTTTTTGTTAGAAAAGGTCATTTTATAAAGTTCATCTGAATAAAAATGAGAATATATATATGCCTCTAATAGGAATCTATATTAATTTCCTCCTGAAGTAACATAAAATATGAGCCACAGAAATAGAAAAGATTGTGATTTCCCAAACAGTGTCTCATGATTGTGTTAACAATTTACTGGAATAAGCCACAAATTGTGGTATCTAATTGTTGTGGTAGCTGTGTGAAACAGAAATGCACAGTAACAAAGCTTTCATTACAAACCTGCTGTTCTGAAAGATTAGAAGAGAAAAGGAGCAAGAGAACAAGATGGTAGTAGGAACTTGGGAAGTTATTTCTTTACAGGAAAACCTGGAAATTTCTTCTCAATTTCTTTTAGAAGATAGCCAGTGACATTACTCAGAACATCCCTCTCAACCTCCAAGGCATGTAGCAGGCTTTCCTGCTAGGTAAATTTCACTAGGTAAATTTCTTAAGGGTTATTCCAAGAATAGTAGAAAGAGGGTTCTCAGTGAATTTCGACAGACAAGCTCTTCTTTTTGAAATTCCAAACTACATTTACTTACTCTTTAGTCACAATTGTGTCAGAAAAATGGATACAATTACTATTATATACATATATAATATATATTTTATTATATATAATATAATATATATTGTATATTATATATTTTATTATATCATACATATAATATATTATAATTATGTTATATATTATATATTATATACATTACATATATTATATATATTATATATAACATATATATATGTGTGTGTATGTATGTGTGTATGTGTATATATATAGAATTATAAATAGAATTTTACAGTTGCAAGGGCTTTTAGAGATCATACTGAAGAATTGATCTTCTACCAAAATCTTACCTTACCAGATATTCTATTTTCTGGGTCATTCTGAATTGTTTCATCTCCCCAAAGTTGCCTCTGTTAAAAGTGAAACTCAGAGCTAGTTAATGACAGGTCGAATAATTTTGAGCCAGTGCTCAAAACTTCACATTCAAACTGTCTTATGAAACAAGGACAGAAGAATTGTAATACATAAAAGTATGGAGCAATAGAAGAGCACAAAGGCTTTCGTCAACCCCAACTGATTTCCTGAACACTGCAGCTAGTCAATGTCTGAATGAAAAAAATTCCATAGTGGTTATTCAAATCCTTAAAGTTCAAAAGATGTTACAGCATCTAGATTTTTAAAACTGGAATGGGAATGCCACGTGTAAAAGAAATATGTCTGTACAGTTTTTATTTTTTTAGTTTCCCCAGATTTGAATATGTTAGGACTTGTGATTACACTGCTAAATGTTTATGATTCATTTCAGCAGAAGTAGCTAGGGATGATGAGAAGGCGGGAGTTTGAGTACAACCATTCTCTATGATGCAGAAAGGGAGATGAAGTAGAAAAGAGGATATTTTTAGATTCCCTTTTTGAAACAAAAATAACTTATCAGGTGATTTGTTTACTTTTAAAATAGAAAAAAAACGTGACCAAAAATCCAACTTGGAATTTTCCGAATCATGCACAATTCTATTTCAGGAGAGTAATTGTTATAACTGTAGGTTATTAAAAAAAAAAAAAACCTGAGAAAATAACTTCCTAAAAATATAACTCCACAAGGATAGACAAATATATTTACACCACAGAGTATTTGTACACCAAAGGAATTTGCTACTTCTCTTATAACCTACACAATAGCATTTAAAGAACTTACTAGTAAATTTACTGCCTAAATTAGAAATAATTAAGGGGAAAGGAATTGACACATAATTTATTTTCACTAGGTATAAAGTTCTTTCATGTTCATTCATTATTCGACACAAATTTATGGAATAGGGAGACATTGGGCTAGATGTAGGAGATGCAAGGATGAGCAAGACATGGTGCCTGCCCTCAAAATGCTCTGTCTAGAGGTAGAAATATACACATACCCTCACACATATACTTAGATATACACATGCCTACATACAAATGTATCCTCAAATACCCATATACACATATATTTATACACAAACACACATGCTCATATACAAACACACATACATACTCCCATACACGTCATATATTCACACATATACACATACATACAAATTCAGGTATAAACAGATATACACATATATACCCACATATCCACACTCACACATACATGCTTGGGAGCTAACAAAGTGGAGACAGTGAGTAGAGTATGTTTTCAGTAAAGGAAAGGAGAAAGAAGCAGCAGTGGCAACAATACTGTGAGGTAGTTATTAAAAGCTCAGTAACACTAAAGAGACAGTCTTAGTGAAGTTAAATGCTAGGGAGTTTGGTTTACCAAGATTTGAATTCCAGTTCAGATTTGCCATTACTGTCTCTGAGGTCATGACCATACTATTTAACCGTTTCAGTTTTCCTTTCTTTTATATGTGGCCCTATCATAATACCTACTTCATTGGGTTGATAAGAGGTTTAGATGAGACGATGTTAAAAACCACTTCACAGTGCTAGCATGTAGTAAGTACTCAAGACATATTCAATTTTTAATTTTTAATGATATCCTTATTATTATCATCAGTGAAGTTTAGTTACCTGGTAAATTGTGAAGATAATTTTCTTCCCACCAAGCTGTTAGTGAGAATGTCTTAAAGGGTAGTGGAGCCAAAATATTGTGTTTTAAATGAATACATGTTCACTGGAAACTTCTCTTTTAAAGGTTTAAAAATTCAAGGAAGCCAACCATGATTTACAAATAACACAAAAATCTAGAAATCAGGGTCATTACTGGGAAAATCTGAATCTTTCTAAATGACATTTCACTGGTATTATTAAATAATTTCTGTGGCTATAACTTTATGGAAAAAATGTGTGACCTATTAGTAACTCCATGTCACGGTATGTTAGACATGATCACATCACTTGAACAGTACTAACATCACTTGATATTATTCATTGATGAGGCAATTCACAAAATAAGAAATCAAGGTGGCCAATATACATATGAAAAGTTATTATGTCACTATAATCATAGAATTGCAAATGAGAGGTTATTTTGGGCTATCAGATGGCAAAGATTAAAAAGATGGACTTATACTTTGGTGCTATTCAGGGTGTCATGAAACTGGCACTCTCATACATTGTTAGTAGGAGTATAAATTAGTATAACCTTTCTAGAGGCCAGTTTGGTGATACAGGTAAAAAAATTCTTAATATGGTCTTTGACTCAGCAATTTCATTCGTATTTTATCTTAAGGAAATATAGTTGGACATATACACAAAGATACTTGTATGTGCATGCTCACTGCGATGTTGTCTATGACAAAAAACTGGAAACCACCTAAATGCTTACCAATAGAGAAATGCTTAAATAAATTATGGTAGAGCTATACCCTGGGACTCTATGCATCTATTAAAAAGGATTAGATAGATCAATTTGTGCTGGCATGGAAAGATGTCCATAATCCATATTGGATACCATTTTTATATTAAAAAAGTGTATATTTTAATACACACTTTTTTATATTTTAAAAAATAAAAATCTAGTTATATATATACTTAACTTTTTAAAAGTAGATTTATTGTGGTAATAATTTATATATAATAAAATTTACCTATCGTAAATGTGTAATCTAATGATTTTTAGTAAATGTATACGGTTGTGCAATCATTACTACAACCGAGTTTTAGAATGTTTTTGTTACCACCCCCACAGTTCTCTCATGAACATAGGCTTAACTTTAGGGGTTAGGTTCGGGGTGAAGGTGGGTAGGAGAAAGGCAGGAGGGGAGACTTACAGACAGCTTCCTACTTTATCATTTCTCTATTATTTCAATTAATTTACAGTAATGATATACTATCTTTTAATTTGAGAAAACAGTAAGGGTTTTTCTATTTTGAAAAGAACAAAAAAAGGAAACAGACTTAAACATTTGACCCAAATCCACTTCTGGTAATTTGCCTAAGAAAATAATCAAATATGTGGAAAAGGATTTGTGAACAAAAATATTTATCAATGTTTTATCTAAAATAGAGAAAAGTTCTATGTAATCTAAATATCTGACGATGCACGAAAAAATTATGAATCATACTGAAATATAGAATGTAAACCTTTATATGCACTATAATTTAATCCATGTAAAAAAAGATAATATACAGCCAAAAAGTCCTATTTGGAAATATAATAAAATTTTACCAATGGTTATATCTGGATGGTAACATTAAAGTACTTTTTATTTTATTGTTTTCCAAGATGATAATGTATTATCATCATTGATAATATCTTACATCAAATGTCACCTACATAGGTATTACTAATTAAAAATAGATTAGGTCTACAGCCATGTCACCCTGAACACACCCCATCCCCTCTGACCTAGGAAGCTAAGCAGGGTCAGGCATGGTTAGTACTTGGATGGGAGACCACACAGGAATACTGGTTGCTGGAGGCTTTAAAAAATAAAATAAACATAAATTAGTTATGGTATTGTTTTCACAGGTGTTTACATTTGTCAAAATATAAATTAAATATATAATTTATCGTATATCAATTAGATGTCAATAAAACTTAAAAAATAGAGGGATCCTTTGTGGCTGTAGGGTAAAATGGTTAGGAAGGAGTATGTGGGCGTTCTATAGACAGTAACGTGACCTCTGCATCACATAATCTCCATTAGGTCAAGTGATTTGCCTTCCTATTATACGCCAGGAATGTGGTCAGGTATTTGGATACCATGATGAGCAACAGGACACTGCCCTGAAAGAGCTCTATCCTGGCAGAGAGGAAGGCAGGTCACTATCTAATAGATTCCAGCCAACGCCCACATTGCCCCACCAGGCAGTCTTCCAGAAGTGCTGTCCATGGGGCCGGATGCAGCTCAGGAAGCGAAGGCCTTACTAAGTGGAGTCACGAAGGGTGGCACCAGGATTACAGTTGTGGAAGTGGCCAGCTGTGGAAGCGGCCAGAAGGTAGATTACCCTCAACGAATGTCGCGGTTAAACTAGAAAAATGAGCTTTTCACATATTTGTGTCTTACCAGCACACTGATAACAACAGCAAGAACGAAAATTGAGCGTTTGCCAGTGCAGGCACCGTGAGAAAAGCTTCTATCCATGCCTCATATACTCCTCTCCACAATGAAGAAACTGAGGCTGGGAGAGGATACCGCCCAAGATCACAGAGCTAGTAACCTCTGGCTCCAAAGTTCCCAGCCACCACACATACTCCCCTCTCACTGTACTCTGGGACTCATATGAGAGCGCAAAAGTTCACGTTCCGGCCCCAATCGGGACAGCTCAGCTTTCACTGTACAAATATTCCCAGATCCATGATGGAAGCAACATCCGCTAACACAATCAACAGGGTCCTGACCACGGGGGCCACTCCACCAATGCCGTGGGTTGACCAGGACTTAGGGCATGGAGAGCAAATAGGGAGGAACGACAGGCGCAAACGTCCACGTCGCAAACCACGCTGCACGCCCGGGAGCCCCTCCGCGCCGCCAGCAGGCTGCGCCCAACGCGCGTGCGCGGGGGGACGCCTCCGCGCGAGCGCGCAGAGAACGGAGCGCGCGGTCGGGGGAGTGCGCGGGCGCTGTGTGGCGTCGGCGTCGGCGCGCGCGCCAGACGGAGGCTGTGTGGGCTGGGGAGGGAGGCAGGCGGTGGCGGCGGCGCCCCAGAGTCAAGGGGACGCGCGGGCCTCGCGCCGCGGGAGCAGATAGGTGCGGAGGAAACCCCGGGCTCGCAGCCCGAGGCGCGAGAGTTCGGCCTGTCGACTGCCGACCTCAGAGGTCGCCCGCCGCGTCTCGCGCTTGAAGTGGCCGCCGCCCCTGGAGACTCGCAGTGACACGGGCCTAAACCGCGGCGGCCGCGGGCGTCCGGACTGTTCCGACCGTCGGGCCGGGCCGGGTTGGGACGACCATCCGGGCAGGTGCCGGCCCCCTAGGGCCGGCCGGGGGCAAGGCGGAGGGACCGTCCGCACAGCCCCCCCACCCGGTGGGTCGGAGCCGGAGTCGCGCCCCGCCTTCCCCGAGGACGCTGGGACCGAGCGGCGGGAGCCAGAAGAGCCCGCGCGGGTCGGCGCCGCTCGCCGGGCTCGCGCGGGAGAGGAGAGGAGGGGAGGAGAAACTTTGCATTTTATTGTTTTAGTCCTTAAGTGCCAGGAACTCTTTTGGGAGGAAAAATGTCCTTCTTCAATTTCCGTAAGATCTTCAAGTTGGGGAGCGAGAAGAAGAAGAAGCAGTACGAACATGTGAAGAGGGATTTGAACCCTGAGGAGTTTTGGGAAATTATAGGAGAATTGGGTGACGGAGCCTTTGGGAAAGTGTACAAGGTAAGAGAAAACGGGAAGTTCGTTGCATTTGGAAGGTAAAACAGCCCGGAGTGGCACTGGGATTTACCGTCCTTCTTGTCCCTTTCTCATTTTGATTTCGGAACTTTACTTAAGTTATCATCCAAGGAGCAGCTAAGACGGTAGGGTTTAAAGTTGAACAAAATTGGGCCTGGACGTAGTTTAAAGAGTGATTGCTAAAGGGAAGCAAGGTTATAATGTCTGCTGTCAAATTTTAGAGGAAATGATGATCTTTAAAGCACGGGTCAGGCTGTGGCCCTCAAGTGTTTTAAACTCATTATACTTGTAGAAACTGATACTTTTCAGTAGACTTATATTTGTCTACTTGCTGTTTGCAGTCATGTGTGCTTTTCCTAAGAGATTGTCTTTTTTAGGGTCCAGGACATATAGCATTGTCTATAGCTAACACATAACTAGTCTCTTGGGGGTGAGAACATAGTGATTGCTACTTGCAGACTATTTTTGAGTTGGTCGGTTGACAACATACTGTAAAATGGAATGCAATTTCTGATAGAAAATTTCCAGAAAAAACCTGCATCTGGTACTAGTTTCTAAATGTAATTATAGTGAGCATTGACTAGAAGTCAATATCAGCTCTTAAGAAATTAAAAATACACACAGCATATATATATATATATAAACATATATATGTGTATATACACATATATATGTTTATATATATATATGTATATATATATATGCATATATATTTATTTCAGTAGAAAGAGGTTTGATGTTTCAACCTGAAGGCATTTATATTAACTGTTTACTGCCTCTTAAGGAGTATAGGAATGAATGATGTCATTCATTGGAATATTTTCATCCTGAAGGGTGAGGTTTTTATGAGACACAGGTTAGGGGGAAGGACCCACAGGGTTGCCTAGAAGTGAAAACATAAATAACTTCTGTTTATGCAGGACTTTTCAGTTTTTAAAGTACTTTGAAATAATTTGGCCCCGCAAAGCCTTGTGAGGCATGCAAGTCATTTCATAGACGAGATCACAGACTCAGAAATTGTTCGAAGTCATAGTTTAGATTTGAACTCAGGTCTTCTGACCCCGTGTTTTTTTGCTTTAATGTCCATTAGTAAAAATGATAGTGTTTCTAAGCGCCATCCACTTCGACCGTTGCCCTGCTTTAGATACATCTCACTGCCCCTAGTCTTTCTCATTCTTTATTCAGGCTGAAATATCCACTCCTCTATGTGTGCTTTCAGAACACATTGTTCACCTGGCTACTATGGCACATGTCACATATTATCGTTAATGTGTTTGTGCTTTTATGATAAGACCAGGGCAAAATTTATGATGTCATTTGGATTCATCAGTTTTCTTTGCACATAGTCCCTCTCTCAAGACATTTGCTGGAAAAATGTTACTTACATGGAAGTGCTTATTGAAATTATTGTATGCTGTGGAAGTTGGCAAAGTAAACTTCAGTGTTTGTTTGGAGGGTGAAGTATGGGTTTCAGCAAGAGCTTACTGTATAGATGTAGGAAGGGCTTTTAGTGAAGTGGGAAGATCGTTCCTGGGAGTAAAGAATTATGTTTTAGTGCTGGCTGTCACAAACCAGCTTTGTAGTTTTGGACAGTACACTTGACTTCTCTGGACCTCTGTTTTCTTAGCTGGAAAATGTTTGTTTAGATTTCTTTACCCATTAACACTCTGTGAGTATGCAGTTATATAGGAAAGGCAAAAATAAATCCTCAAGGCATCTAGAATCCAGTAGTTAGAAGGCAGTAAGTGATTATGGGCAGTTTTCATGGTATAAATGTTTTATTTAATAGGAACACTGTAGTATTAAGACACTGGCTCTAGAATTGTACTCTATCTGGGCTCCCTCAATAGCAGCCTGTGAGCTTGGACAAAGTACTTAATCATTCTATGTCTTACTTCATCAATAAGACCTACTCCTCAGCGTGTGAGAATTAAAAGAGATAATAAATATAAGGCACATAAAAAGGGCTCAATAAATGATAGAAATTACCATTATTACATTTAGAGCTCAGAAGCAAAATACAGGATGGGATAGGAAAAGGGACCTGTGAAGATAGTGAGTCATTTTCCTATTTTCCCTTGGCACAAAATGATTGTGTGAGCATACTAATGCTCTGTGATTTCATTAATGACTCTTTCTGCAAAGTGTAACAGATCTTTTTGCAGTGAGATATCAATTGAAAATTTTCTGAAAAAGAGACTTATTCCATGTAGTCGAACACTATAAAATTGTCTCAAGGATAATTTTTGTGGTCTTGATTACTATTTTACTGTGGTATTTGGAGAGCATAAATTCTTTGCATCTTTTCATTTCACTATTCTGTGCTTCCAGGGTTCTGAGATTTTTTTAAAAAGAAAATTTAAACTTACCTGACCTGCTTTTCCTCTTTTTCCCAGAAGTTTTTGTTTTCCAAGATGCTCTCGAAATTTTAAGTTAATAAACTTCCTTCTGTGTGGGGGAAGAAGCTATCAAACCTCAATTTTATGGGCAGTAGAAAACTAATTGTAAAATTGATTCTGTCATTTGCTTATGAAAATTAGTAACTGTTATAAAGATTAAATTATAAGTAGGCAATCATCTTGTGTACTTAGTTTATTTTAAACATTTTCCATCATAGAGGTGTATTCTTTCTATTCAGTTCAGCACCACACAACTCTGTGTTATTTTCTTACTTGAAAAATCTTCCCTATTTTTAATTTTCTCTTTTTTTAAGTCTGACTTATCTGTTTTTTATTTTTATTTTTTCTCTTTTTAATATAGTATTATTTGACATACAAATGAATATATAACATCTCTCTCTCTCTTATTTATTTATTTATTTTTGCATTTGGATTTCTGTTGTCTTTAACAGAAGAAAAAAGGACCGACATAAAATAATATATTGAATTAAAGCCGAACTCCTGACTGTGTACTGGATGAAAGCGATTGTTTTATGGCACTGATGACATGTACCTTTTTTTTTTTAAGTGAAATATATAACCTTTGTATTGAAGTGTACAAAAACATGTACATTTAGCAAATAATAATAAACTCCTATAAATCATCAAAGTCACCCCAGAATTCCTCCCACCTCTGTTTTGAATTGATCTCTCTCTTCTCGTAAAGGAAAACACTATCCTATCTTTAAGTTACTAATTTCTTTGCTTTTTTTTATAGCTTACCATCTAGGTATGTTTCCACAAACATCATAAATTTAGCTTTGTATGCACCTGGACTTTATTTGAATGGGATCATATTGATTGTATTCTTTTTTGTGTCTTGCCTTTTTCAAAATCAGCATTATGTTTGTGAGGTTAATCTTTGTTATCACCTGGAGCTGTAGGTAGTTCATGTTTATTATAGCATAGAATTAATTCCATTATATGGTTATATCACCAATTATTTACCATTCTGCTGTTAATGGGTATATTAGTTTCCAGGTTTTGGCTTTTATACACAATACTGATACACATATGCATAAGATTTGCTAAGACTTAACTCAGGAGTAGAGTTGCTGGGTAATAGAGTAGTGTATCTTTAATTATACTAGATGATGCCAAACTACACCAATTTACACTCCCACCAGCAGCATATGAGAATTTCTTTGCTCTCCATCCTTGCCAACATTTTGTGTTGTCAGAATTTTTCAGTTTTGGCAGTCTGATGTTTTTATATATATGTATTTTTTATTGTGGTTTTAATTAATCTCTCTGACTACTAATAAGTAATTCTTTTAATAGGTTTATTGGTAAATTGGATTTCTTCTTTTTTGTTCAAGTTTCATGTTCCTATTCAATGTCTTTTTCTTGTTTATTTGTAGTATATTTTAGATTTTAACCATTTTGCAAATCACATTTCTACCTTACCAGCTGTTCAGTTTTAGTTTTCATAAGTATGGAGCACTAGAGGGAGGCTGCAAAGAGGAGGAGGAAGAGAGAACTTGCACTTTTCTCTGTTTCCTGTGGGCTTCTTGTCTGTTTCCCTGTTAGTCTTACCACCATCCTAGTGGAAATTCTTCACCCCAGCAAGAGCAGTTGAATCATTTGTAGTTTTTCCAACACTCACAGAGCTAATATCATCATAACCTTTCATAACACCAGCTTCAGTTGGCTGGTCCCCTCTTTTTCAAAAGGTGTCCTGGTTCCATGTGACCCCTCTTCCAAGTTCAGAGAGGCTGGCAGCAGCTGAGTAGTACACTCCCCTCAGGGATCTGAGTTTCAGCTCTGCAGAACCTTTCCTCTAAGCTTTTGAGTTTCAATAATTCTAGTTCCTTCCTTGGTTCCTCTGGCCTTAGGGTTGTAGCTTTTGCTGCAGTTACTTCCCTGACCCTTAAACTTTTCTAATTTTTTAGTTACCTAGCTAACAGGTCAACAATTACATTACATTCTCTCTATTAAAATAATATGATTATTTCTTTTGGGTGGGTCTATTGATAGAAATATTAAATAAGCTAATAAATGGAGAGTGCAGAGAACAGTGCTTGGCACAATGTAATTGCTCAATGACTGATGTCTAATAGCATAATGCATACTATTATAAAGAATAGCATACTTGAAATAATTGCAAGTTTTTACACCTTATTTCTTTGCAAAATATTAAAATATCCAATTTAACTACATAACTCAAAAAAGCAAAGATGATAATTGAACTTTATTGATACCGATATGCTCAAATATCATCACCTCAGTGAAGTCTAACTTAACTACCCTATTTAAATTGTAATTTTTTCCCTGTGTACCCCCTATCTCCTCATCTTTCTTATTACCTTAATTTAATTTTTCCAGAGTACTTATCACTAACATACTCTGTTTTTTTATATGTCTTCTCCCCACAATTATAAATGCCATGAGTGCAGAAGGATTTTGTATATATTTTTTACACTGTTAGCATCTTGAACAGTGCCTGACATCTAGAAGGTACTCAGTAAATATTTTTTGAATGAACAAATTGATCATAGCAGACCAATTCTTGAGCATACTTTAATAGATTTTTATATTGCATTTCTTTCTGAGAACAAATTTTTGTGGGGTGCTATGTTTGTCTTTGTGTTTTCTACATCTCCAGCTAATGCCTTGCATGTAGTAAATGTTCATAAACTGTGATTTGGTTGGTTTAGTTTTTGTATTTTCTTATGGTTGAATGTTTTTATACACTGGACTGTAAGAGTCTTACCCTTGTCTTGGTAGGAGGAGGAATACCTTTGAGTTCTCAACCTTGAGATCAAATCATTCAAATTAATAGAATCAGTCCCAGTGATTATTAAAAGTGTTTGAGTTCATCTCTCTTTATTCTTTGTCTTTTAGATTCTTTTTGTATTCATCTTATTTTTCCCCTGCCCCTTTTGATTAACACCTCTGTAGTACTAAAGTCATCTATATTTTCTGTGCTTGGTCTTTCAATTTGTAGCTGAGAATTTTATTAAAATATATTTCTCATTGTGGAAGTATTACATAGTCTTGAAATATAGAAATATAGGAAGAAAATAAATGAAAATTTAAAAATTACTTGTCACCATCTGGGAAGGTAACCACTGTTGAAACAAGAGAAATATAAGAGGATGTAATTTTTACCCTGCTTTGTTTAGAACATGAAACCAGTACAGGATACTTAATAAGTTATGTTTTTCTCTAGCCCCCTATTTGTTTATGTAGAGTGGCCAAGTTCTATTTGTGATTCATGAAAACCAAAACATAGTGATTTTTAAGTGATCATGACTGATCTCTGAAAACTTTTTCAATAGAAGTTATATCTTCTTTAAAGTAATACTTGGCATCAGTTATTCACTTCTTGTTTTTATTAACATTGTTTATTTTGTTAAGTCTTTATGTGAAAAATTTTCATGCTTTTAGTAGATTAATGAGACTGTTTCTTTTTAACATTTTATATCTATTATATTTGTTTTAAATAGTTTCACATAGTTATCAATTTTTATTTCAGTTTTGATTTTCAGAGTTCTCTAGTACTAGTCCTGATAAAATTAAGTTATTTTCAAGCAATAATGTAGGAGGCACTATACTTTCTAATGTCACTTTTATTTATTACTTATATTAAACCAAATGGTACCATTGTGGGTTTAATCACTGTATCCAGGGGAATGGAATAATGTAATTTGTTACTATAAAGAACTTTAGAGATTATAGAGTGTTAGTTTTTTCTCCCCCTTCATGCCATTCTATTCAGAAGTAAAAGATACATCTTTAAAATCTCTCAGTACATCAGTAGAAGCATGAAGAAATAGGATGACTTTTAACTCCACACAGAATATGCATGGTCTTCTACCAGGGCTCATATTTTATAATGTTCCTCTTCAAGGACAATTCCTCTGGTCTCTTTCTTCTCAAAGTGTTACATAAAAATGATGAGAGAAGGGTTTATCTGTCACTGACTTATTTCCTCTGAATAAGGAAGGGTGAGTTCTAATTATTATTGGCTCAACTGTAGTATCTTTCTTAGAGATACAAACTTAATACTGTATTTCACCACTTATGATAAACTGTTTGCTTTTTAACATCTCTTAAATTGGGATATATCCTTTATTGATCAGTGCCTTAGTATTATTGTTGGCCAGGTGGAGGTCATGATACGTATGTCATTGAACTTAGTTGTATCCCCTAGGTCATACAGTTATAGTCCCTTGATGTTTCAATTAATAAACTATTTGAGGATCTTTTGAAGAAAGAAGGTAAGTTCCGATTGTTACCTAAACATCTTTTAGCACCTGTGGTAAGATCAAGAAAGTAGTATGAACATTTTGCAAAATGGGAGACTGTGGCTTCAAAGAAAATTTTGGAGACAAGTAGTAGAGGAGCAGTGCTGCTTCACCACAGCTTTTATTGGCCAGAGAATGATACTGTGTGGAAAACACAGACATTAGATAACTCTGAATGAAAAGTAATTTAGAAGAGTAAAACTTAAATATGAAGTATTTAATTTTTCATTATGCACAAAAATTATAGATATGCAATAACAAATTTTGTCTAAACATGTCCAAATGAGTTTTTTTAAAAAGGTATAACATAAAAATTTTAAAAAATAAAGTGTCATAGTTTAGTTGGCAGTTTTTCTTTCTTAGTGAAATATAGGATCATGGTGCATCTTAAAAGGCATCTTATATTTTATAAAATGTAGTAGTTTAGAATATTCTTCTATGGTGGCAGTGAGAACCAGTATAAAGTTATCTTTCTCCATAACACATTCTCTGAACCCTAAACGTTAGGGTTATTTAATTAGTAATTAGTATTTTTGCCTCTATTTTTCCCTAAGGAGATAAAACAGCAATAATGTACTTAGAAAATGTTAAACAAAAAAACTTCATAGCCAAAAGTTTTTTGAAAGAAAGGTTTTATTGAGCCAAGTGTTAGCCAGAAAAGGACTTGGTCCTGAAGTATGAAGTCAAACTACCGGCAGCATGGGTAGGCTAGATAGAAAAGACAAACATGCGTGCCTTACTGGCATTGATGATCACTTTTATACATTCTGTTTTGGGGAAGAAAGATGTAAGAATTTAGGAAGAATTTACATTGGCTACAGACAAGCAAGATGGGAAGAGGTAAAGTGGGAGCAGTTCTATGATAGGTACACAGTCTGTAAGGAAGAAATATTTTTGATTGGTTAAGGCAACGGTCCTGAAAGTTGCGTAGTATGCATTGATATCTAGTGATTAGCTAATAGACCCTGGAGATTGATTCAAAGCTCCAGCATACATTCAGGAATATGAGCAGTCTTTTGTGAGTTGTCCCACAGCTATTATCTGGTGAATTATTCCTGTCTCTCACTCTCCTGTGTGCTTTAATTTAGGACATCTCAGAATTTTTCTCTTGACAAAAAAATTCCTAGGCTGATAACCTGCTTTGTTTATTTTCTTCATTATTATCACCAATGTTAGATAATAGAGAACTCAGAAATCTCTCATATACTGATTTTTAAGTACTTATTGCTTCTATAAAAATAATACATGTACACTTTTAAAAGATTAAACAATATGTCTATGGCCATGATACCCTGAACAAGCCCGATCCCGTCTGATCTCAGAAGCTAAGCAGGGTCGGGCCTGGTTAGTACTTGGATGGGAGACCACCTACGAAGAACAGGTGCTGTAGGCGTAAAAAATAAAAAATAAGAGATTGTAAGCTGACAAGGTCTTTGCAGTCTGTGAGGTCAACCAAGGGGCAGCCTTGCCAAAAAAAAAAAGTTTAAACAATATGAAATATAATAAAAAATCAAAAGCGCCTGAAATTCTACTATCCTCACTAATGCTGTCTTTCCATTTACTTCTTATGAAGCTATTAATGTGAAAATGGATGTGTAGTTTCTGTAAAATTACATATCTTTCATGTTTAGTAATTTGCCTTTTTTCTCATTCAGTGATGTGTTATGGCTGCTATTTTATTTTAAGAAATATTAATTAATTAGCCAGTTAATTTTAATGGCTGCATAATGTTCCATTGTAGAATAATATTGAATTATATAAGCAGGTTTTTGTAACTAGACATTTAGGCTGATTCATTTTTCCTTAATATATGCATAGCTTTGATGAATATTTTTAAATAAGCATATTATATAAAATTATTTCCTTACCATAAATTCATGAAAGTGGGAATTGGACATTTATTTATTTATTGAAATACTTATAAGTAGCTTTTAAAAGTTTGGTATTTTTTTCTTAATCGATGCAGTTTTGCTGAAGTGATATAATAATATTGAAATGTCTTTTAAAAACCTAATTAGTATTTGATAATCTGCTTAAGATATGCACTTAGCATAGTGCATAGCATGCATTAGTTAATATTTATGTTTAGGCTATCTTTTAAGATAAGTATGTCAAAAAATGAGAAGACAAACCACTAACTGGGAGAAAATATTTGCAAAAGACATCTGATAAAGAACAATAATTAGAAAATCAACAATCTGGTTTAAAAAATAGGCAAAAGATCTGTACAGAGACATCTTACCAAAGAATATATATAGATGGCTAATACACATATGGTGAAAATCCAAAACACTGGCAATACCAAATGCTGGAAAGAATATGGTGCAATAGAAGCTCTCATTCATTACTGGTGAGAATGCAAAATGGTACAGTCACTTTGGCAGATAGCTTGGCAGTTTCTTACAAAACTAAACATTTTTACTTTATTATCTGATAATTGTGCTCCTTGGTATTTACCCAAAGGAGTTGAAAACTTATATCCTCACAAAAACTTGCACATGTATGTCTATAGTAGCTTTATGCATAACTGCTAAAACTTGGAAACAAGCAAGATACCTTGAGTAGGTGAATGATGGCATACATGTATAATGAATTCAGTGCTACAAAGAAATGAGCTATCAAACCAAGTAAGACATTGAGGAGCCTTAAAAGCATGTCACTACATGAAAGAAACCAATCTGAAAAGGCTGCATATGTATGATTCCAACTATATGACATTCTGGCAAAGCAAAACTATGGAGTAAAAGATCAGTGGTTGCCAGAGGTTAGGAAGGTATGAATAGGTAGAGCATAGAGGATTTTTAGGGAAGTGAAACTTCTGTGTATTGGTGCATACATGTCAGCGTTTGTCGAAACTCATAGAATGCACTCCCAAGAGAATGAATCTAAATGTAAATTAAGGTCTGTGGGTGATAATAATATGTCAATATAGGTCATCTGTTGTAACAAATGTACCATTCTGGTGTGAATTCTTGATAGTGGGGGAGGCTGTGCATGTGTAGAAGTGGGGAGTATATGGGAACTCTGTGTACTTTCTGCTGAACTTTGCTGTGAACCTAAAACTCTTCTAAAAAAGAACGTTTATTAAAAAAATAGTAAAATTTAAAAAAAAGTCTGCATTGTGACATTTCTGGTACTTTCATTTTTAGGCCCAGAATAAAGAGACCAATGTTTTAGCTGCTGCAAAGGTGATTGACACCAAATCTGAAGAAGAACTTGAAGATTACATGGTTGAAATTGATATTTTAGCATCTTGTGATCACCCAAATATAGTCAAGCTTCTAGATGCCTTCTATTATGAGAACAATCTTTGGGTAATTATTTTCTGTTGATCTATAGGAGTAGTCAAATGATTTAATTGTCCTAACGAGGTTTATTAGTTGTAAAAGTCTACTTTATGTGTTACTTTTTCTTTTTAGTTACTCATGTTACTTTAATGAGAATTGGTCTGCTGATGAGAGCATCATTAACAACATAATTATACTTAGCTTCAACAGATACTCAGATGCATATTTCATTTTGTACCATGTTTCATGATTATTTGACATTGGAACCAAATAGAGAAACTTTGTTAAGAATATTAAATTTTTTAAATTATGAAATTAGGTGGCCTTTTCTTATAATTTATATCTAAGCATTTACTTGAAAAATTTTTAATATTTCTTTTGTTTTCTTAGAAATTATTTATAATTTTTTTCCCTTAAACTTTTTAAAAATCATGTAATAAACTATAAAATGCTTACTAGAAATGTTAAATATTTATCTTCTATATTATTAAGCCCAGCTTTAGTACATGATGTAAGTGGTTAAGGCTGTATGTATAAATTTAGTTTATTCTTAGAGAATATTAGGCACAAATAAATACAGAAATAAAGTATTAATATTCTTTATAATAACCAGTCACTTTCTTTGTACCAACTCTAAATAAGAGTGCTTTTTGAAATAGTCTTCGTTTTTCTCTTTGAAGGAAGAAACAGTGTGTTATGGGAGAAGAGTAGGTAGGACAAATAATACCTGACTAGGAATCAAAAAGCCTATATTTTTTTATCCTGGTGCTGCTAGGTAGGAGCTTCAATAAGTTAATTAACCTTTATGAGCCTGTGTCCCCCCCAAGGATGAGTAATGATCTGCCTCCCAAATTATTTTTCAAATGATATAATTCATTTGAAAACAATTTGTAATTGACAAGCACCTGTAAAAAAAAAAATCAAGTGTTATTATATACAGGGAAAACAAAACAGGAAGCTATAGAATTTGTTAAACTATATAATTTAAAAGAATTATCTGTAGTTATTATTAGTGTCGTATCTTCTAGTATAGTTGTTCAGGGCTCTAGCAGAACATTTCTAGAGATTATAATGAAAATAAACTAGACAATTTAATAAATAGATAAGATCTTTACTCAAGACTCATAAAATAAAAAGTTGGACAACTGTGAAGAGACAGTCTAGTGGGAGAGATAGATAATAATTAACCAAAGAATTATAGTAAATAGAAATTTACAACTGTGATAAAGATTAAGGAAAGGTACCTGGTGGTATGTACCATGGAGGTCTGGGAAGGCATCCATCAGGAAGTGATAATTGACGTAGGATCAGAAGGTTTTATATATATTTTTTTCTATTTTTTTTTAAACTAAAAGTCTCTATATTTTCAGGATTTATTCCTGTTAGTAAAGTTAACAAATATATTTGATCACCTAAATCACAATAGTTAACTTAAAAGTGAGAGTAATAAAATATTTTAGTGGTGATGAAATGGATATATAATACTGTTCTGAAGAAAAATTCTGTACCTTGTTATTTTAGAGAAGCAGGAACACTAAAAATGGTGATTAACAAAAATACACATACTTGCAGAATGTATTCTCTTTGTGCTTTCTCCAGTGTATATCATTAAGACTCATAACACTTTTGACAGAGAAAAGTTTTTATGGTCAGCATAACATTGTTTTCATAACTTGAGTTATTCGATAGCTGTTTTTTAATCTTTTTTGCTAAGTTGAATAAAAAATACTCAAACTCAATGTTGTGTTAGACACATGCTTTTTTATTTGCCCACAGATCCTCATTGAATTTTGTGCAGGAGGAGCAGTAGATGCTGTGATGCTTGGTAAATACCTTTTTTCATTTGTTTGTACCTTAAATTATACTTAATAAAAGTGAAAGGATTTAAAACATTTATATTTTGATATCTTTTTGTTAAGTGAAGTTCAATCAAGAAGTCAGCTTAACTGTATTTTTCTTGGATAATTGTAATAAAATTCTAAAATGAAATATTGAGTATAACGTGTGAAGAAAATAGTCTTTGTAGATATTTAGTTCTTCTAGAATAAATTCACTGTATATGATCCTTGATAGTAATGGTAAAGTTACATAGCTTGCTGATACGTTTTCACTGAATAAAAATGCAGATTTGTTTACTTTTTTCTTATAGAACTTGAGAGACCATTAACTGAGTCCCAAATTCAAGTAGTTTGTAGACAGACCTTAGAAGCATTGAACTACTTACATGATAACAAAATCATCCACAGAGATCTAAAGGCTGGCAACATTCTTTTTACCTTAGATGGAGATATTAAGTTGGGTAAGTTTATTCCCTTAAATAAAACATTTGATTTGTGCTCTGAGATTTTTTCCCCTTGTATATATGTGACTTAATTATTGTTTTGTTCTGACTCAAATATGTGAAAAACGGAGAATTACTCTCAATTAATTTTTTAAGTACTTCCTTAGATAAGTAATTATTTATTAACTCCCAGAGTTCCAAAGTACAGTCATCTAATATAAAGACACTTTAAAAAGAAAGTAAGAAAGAATGGATAAAGGCAGGCTTTAAAAAACTGGTTCTTTTTTCCATTAAATTTTTGTATGTAGACTTAATATTTATTAATATAATACATTTGGAGTATGATATAGTATGTAAAACTGCTAATTTTGTTTTATCTTTAATTCTAAAACTCATGTCTAATGAGATTCTTTTTTCATGTTTATTATTAGTTTTATATACTCTATTTTGTGCATATCATGGCTAAACTAACAGTAACTAACCATAGATCTGAAAAAGATACCTAAAACAGGTATAAGGACTAGTTTTTACTTTTGTTTTTTACATAGGAGAATAACTGAAACTTTGTAAGAAGAAATAGGTGTAGATTTAAATGGGAACTTAATTTTATACACACACAAATGGTAGATACAATCCTCTTTAAGTATATCCAAGATATGAATTAAAAAAAATCTGGTGATGAAGTCTAAATTTGTGTATTTTGGAAACATATTAAAAGGACAATATATTCAAAGGCGATGTTGTTGATAGGAGTAATCATAGTCGTTTTACTGCACTTTGTCATGACATCTAAACAGGTATTATTTGATACACTAAATTTTAACCTTTTTATTATGAAATAAACACAAATATAGAAGACTACATAATTTTGTACCTTAGTTACTTAGCTTAAGATAATGAATTGGTTCTCTTTCATCCTCAGTTGGTGACCAGTATTTTTTAAAATGTCATTATTAATTCATAAATTTTATTTTATAGGCTTCAAAACTGTTGCAGTTTTTATCTTTATTTAAGCTAACATTGTACCTACTGTCTTTGGCGAATGGGAGCTTCTTCAAGTTGGCTTGTCAGTCTTTTTGACATGAGTCAAAGCTTCGTTAGCTTCCTTATTATCTATTAGGTTGAGATGTTTCAGGCTCATATTCTATATTTCCTGCCTCAGACTGTGATTAGCCATATCTTCAAGAAACCTTGGTTACTTTTGGAAGGATGTGGCATTTGAAGACCACAATTTGAGTGTCAGAGGTGCTTATGGTCTCTGGATTGGCAGTTGTTCTTAGCCTTTCTAAAGAAGAGAGATTCTCATGAGTTCCTATATGTTTCCTATTCAAATTTAACATACAGGTTCTCCCCCACCACCTAAGCTCTTCTATATTACATCTGTATCTCCTGAGAGTCATGGTTCTCAAAGACATTGATGATTGATTTAGAATATAAAATAAATACTCATTTAAATCCTCATTTCTATATTTATTTAATGCTTATCACCAGTCTTTATGTTGATGTGTCTGGTCATGTCAGTTGTCTGAAGTTCATTCTCTGCTATATTTCTCTGGAAAGGTTCTATGAGTTTTTATATAAGGATAACAGTTCTATTCTTTATGTTTTGAAGGTCAGTTTTGTGAGTTAGAAAGTCCTTGGTTCTCATTTCTTACCTTGAGTACCTGAAATACGTTACGCTGTTTTGTTCTGTCATAAAGTGTTGTTGTTTCTTTCTCTTATGAGTCATATGCTCTTTTTGCCTAGATGTCAAGGAATTGTTTTTCTTTAAGGACCAGTAATTTGTCTATACTTTTCTAATATATATGTTTTCTTATAACAATTCAGCCTTTTTTTTTTTTTTTTGGTAAGGTATTTTGGAATTACCGATTTAGTGTTTGTTCTGTTCCCTTGTATTGACTTTCGTCTTTAGGGACTTTTATTATCTGCTTGTAAGATATACCTGTCATCAATATTTACAACTTTTTCTCAAGTTCCTTTTATATTTCTTCATTTTTTTAATATGATGAAATATACTTAACAAAATGTACCATTTTAACCAGACAGCTCTGTAGCATTAAGTATGTTCACATTGTTGTGCAATGATCATCACTGTCTATCTCCAGAACTTTTTCACCTTCCCCAACTGAGACTCTACCCTTTAAACACTTAAGACCCCATTCCCCTCTCTTCCAGCTTCTGGCAACCCCCATTTACTTTCTTTCTGTTTGAATTTGACTATTCTATGTACCTCATATAAGTGGCATTATGCAGTATTTTTCCTTTTGTAACTTAGCATAATGTCTTTAAGAGTCATCCATGTTGAAGCATGTGTCAAAGTACTTTCTTTTTTAAGCCGAATATTTTGTTAGATGTATATGCTACATTTTGTTTATCCTTTCATCCATTGATAGACACTTTGATTGCTTCCACCTTTTGGCTCTTGTGAATTATGCTGCAGTGAACATGAGTGTACAAATATCTGTGTGAGCCACTGCTTTCAATTCTTTTGGCTATTCTAGAAGCAGAATTGCTGTATCATATGATGATTCTGTATTTAATATTTTGAGGAACCAGCATATTATTTTTCATAGTAGCTATACCATTTTCCATTCCCACCAGCAATGCACAAGGGTTCCAGTTTTTCCACATCCTTGCCAACAATAACAAGGATATATTTGTGATGATAGCTATCCTAGTGGGTGTGAATTGGTAATGGTTATGAATTTTATTGTGTTATTTGCCCTTGCATTCCTCCTAGTTTAGTCTTTTTTTAAATGATTTTTTTCTAATTTTCTCTTGTGTTCTGCTACCTCATTTCTGAGTCCGACTTATGCTACTCTTTTATGTATTTTGATTTTTGAAGTCTCATAACTCATTTTGAAATAGTATATTATAATTTTAATCCATTTTTGGTGATTGTTTTTCTGTAAATATATTAACGTATTATTTGAATACAGGAACATACTTTTGTGTAAAATAATGCATACCTTAAAAAATAATTACATTTTGAAGATTTAAGGATGCCAAAATAGTTCTGAGTTGCTTGACATTTAAAATAGTTGTAATTTTTTCTTTTAATTTGTAAATACTTGCAGAGAACATTCCATTTCTCTGATATCCTATTACATGTACATAGATTTATAGAACCATACTATCCTCATGGACCCAAATTTTTATGATGGTCTTCTTGGATCACATTATCGCAAATGGAAATAAGTATGTAAAAATGTTATTTTAACAGACCATTGTGTACATGCCATGTAATACAAAGCATGTAGTGACCTTCATTTTCCTGTTTGCATAGAAAATAGAGATGCCTTTGTTCCTCTTTAGTTTACCTCCTTTTCATTAGCGTGTTTAGAGAGGTATGAATGTTGACAGTAGACATTGTTTGGACCTATTTCTGGATCTCCTCCCCAAATTATGTTCTGAAGGAAGAGAGTTAAGAAAAATAGTGTTATAGGTTCTAGGAAAACTCTAGATTATGTACAGAGCTGACTTTACCGGAGTACAGAACCTCTTCCGGCAGGAATATCATACTGTGATCTCAACTCCTTCCTCCAGAAACATAAGAGGAGCCTATAAGTAGAGGAGGTAGGGGGTAATGGGGTGAAGAGCCCTGAATAAATCTATTTGTTGCATTTTCTGCAAATAATTTTCCAACTATAATGTGTTCTGTTTGCTTATTCATTTAATTATAAAACATTAACGAAATATCTAATATAATGAAGGACTTTGTCTACCATGTTAGGAAGCTTGAACTTCATTCCACAGGTAATAGGTAGCTGCCTGTTTATGTTTAAGCAGAACTACATGTTCAAAAAAACCACAACATACAATAAATAAATAATTAGAATACAAGGTAGGATTTAATGAGTTTTAAGAGTTCTAACAATAAAATATCACAAAAGTTAAAATTATAGATATGGTTAATAATAGTAACTACCATTTATTGAGCGTATTTTCTGTGCCAAATATTGGATTTTTGGTATTTATTTTATTTTTGAAAATTGTAGCATGTCAAACACGAAACTTTAAAAGATATGTATATATGGTATATAATGGCAAGAAGCAATTCAGGCAGCAGTAACAATTATATTACTATTAATTGTGATCTGAGCTCTAAGCTTAAATGGTGGGGTTAACATTAATAAAGCTATTTGTTACTGTTCTCTGTAATTTAAATCAGAAAACACAGTTCCTAATATTTTTTGTGATATAATTTTATGAGGAAGTTAGCAAGAGAAATGTTGTCATAAAGGCTGCTTTGGTATAATTTTTGTTTTTCACACTAGAAAAAATGTTTATATATATTTAAATACAGTGTAGCCTTAGTTGGCATTTGTTTTGAAGTGGATAGACTGGTCTATTTTAAAGTTACTTTTTTTCTTCAATTCTGGAGAATTTGTGATCTGAACATGTATAAACGTGATATTAGTATATTAATGATGGAATCTTTAGCAATTTTGGGAGTGTGTGCGGTAGGAAGAGGGTAGTCAGAATTAGAATGATAGAGGTTATTTCTCTCACCCTTTAGTAAGAGTGCCATTATAAAAGACTTAACATGCTTTTCCTTTTTGTTGACAACAGTGAACTTTGCTTAAAAACTATCATTAACACTTTTTGTATGATTATTTATTTCAAGCGGATTTTGGAGTATCAGCTAAAAACACAAGAACAATCCAAAGAAGAGATTCCTTTATTGGCACACCATATTGGTATGTGTTCAGTTTTATGGATTTACAGTGTTAGTTATATCAGCAGTTATTACATTCATTAATTTGTCTACATAATTGGTAATCTGTTTATCTTTTATGCAGTTTGCAATCCTGTTCTTAAGTTAAACATTTTAACTTTCAGTTCCCTGTTTTTATAGGATGGCTCCTGAAGTAGTCATGTGTGAAACATCTAAGGATAGACCCTATGACTACAAAGCTGATGTTTGGTCCCTGGGAATCACTTTAATAGAAATGGCTGAGATAGAACCACCTCATCATGAATTAAATCCAATGCGCGTGCTACTAAAAATAGCAAAATCTGAGCCCCCTACATTAGCACAGCCATCAAGATGGTAAAGTATTCTAAACAAGCTTTTTAAAAATGTTTTTACCAGCTTTATTGAAATGTAATAGACAATTAGTTGCTCATATTTACATTGTACAGTGCAATGAGTATTTTTGAGTTATAGTTGGCATACAATAATATACCAGTTTCAGTTGTACAACTTAGTATCAGAGAGCCACATAACTTGCAAAGCAGTCATCTCACTAAATCTAGTACCTCCTTTTCCCCCTTACACATTACATTATTAACCATTTTCCCCATGTTGCACTCTACATTTCCATGTCTATTCTGCAACTATCCATTTGTACTCTTAATCCCTTTGCCTTTTTTTCTCTCCCCCAAACCTCCTCCCATCTAGTAGCCCTCAAAATATTCTCTGTATCTATGAGTTTATTACTGCTTTGTTGTTGTTGTTTATTTGTTCTTTAGATTCAACATGTACGTGAAATCATGCAATATTTGTCTTTCTTTATCTTTCCCGTTTCATTCAGCACAATACCTTCTCGGTCCATCAAGGCAATATCTTTCTCCATCCCCTTCCTTTTAGTCTGTGTGTGTCTTTTAATCTGAAGTGAGTCTCTTATAGGCAGCATATGTAAGAGTCTTGTTTTCTTAGCCATTCAGCCACTCTGTATTTTGGGTGGAGCACTTAATTCTTTTCCATTTGAGGTACTTATTGATAGGAATATCGTTATTACCATTTTATTCATGTTCTTGATACATGTTCTTTCTTCTTAAAGAAGTCCCTCCAACTTTTTCTGTAATACTAGCTTGGTGTTGATAAATTCCTTTAGCTTATTTTTGTCTGGGAAGCTCTTTATCTGTCCTTCAACTCCAAATAATAGCTTTGCTGGATAAAGTATTCTTGGTTGTAGATCCTGAGTTTTTATCACGTTGAATATTTTGTGCCAAGCCCTTCTGTTCCGCAGTTTCTTTTGAAAAATCAGCTCTCCGTCTTAGGAGTGCTCCCTTGTAGATAACTAACTTCTCTCTTGCTGATTTTAAGATTCTTTCTTTGTATTTAACCTTTGGCATTTTAATTATAATGTGTCTTGGTGTGGGCCTCTTTGGGTTCATCTTGTTTGGGACTCTCTGAGCTTCCTGGGGTTGTATGTCTATTTCCTTCACCAGGTGAGGGAAGTTTTGCAACATTATTTCTTCAAATAGCTTCTCAGCATCTTGTTTTCCTACCCTTATGACACAGATATTTTTACATTTAATAGTGTCCCATATGCTTTTAAAATTATTATTATAGCTTTGGCTTCTTTTTTTGTTGCCATTCTGAATGAGTGTCCTCAGCTTCTCCATCTTCTATAAAGGTGGTTTGATCCTCTTTATCCACTCTGTTTTTTCCATCTGATATACTCTTCATCTCGGATAATGTGTTCTTCACTTCTGACTGGTTCCCTTTTATAATTTCCATTTTCATTTTTATGTTTTTTATCTCCTTATTAAAGTTCCCACTGAATTCATCTACACTTCCCATAAGTTCATTGAGCATCTTTATAACCAGTGTTTTGAACTCTGCATCTGTTAGATTCCTTGACTCCATTATTCCTGGATCTCTGTTCTGTTCTCTCATATGGTTTCTACTTCTTTGTCTTCTTATTTTGACTGTCTTTTTGTGTCTGTTTCTATGTACCAAGGAAAGCTCTTAAATATCCTGGTCTTATTAGTAGGTATCCAGTGGCACAGTCCTGAGAGAGGTTCAGCTACAGGCCAAGTTTAGCCCTAGACTGTGCCCCTCCGGGGCCACCTGTTAAGATTCAGCAAGCAATCCACAGATGCTGTGCTTATAGTTGCCTCAAAGAATACCACCAGAAACCGACGCTAGCTGCTGCTAGTGTGAATCTTGGCTCTGGTCAGCAAGGTGCACCTGATTTGCCCAGGACACACCTGGATGTGGTTTGGGTGGGGCCACAAGTTGGAGGAATGGAGTTTCAGGGACTCCTCTGGGCAGAGTGACCACTGTTATCCAGTTTGATGATGTCTCAGCTTTGGTGGCACTGCATCATTACACTGGGAGGGGAATGGGCTCAACAGAGGAACAATGTTACCGCAGGCACATCTGTCTGGGAGAGACCCTAGCCTCTGGTCCTCACTCCGACTGTTCATCTTGCCCCTGTAAGTTCCTGGTGCCCTCCACATAGCTGAACTGGTCTGTGCTCGGAGCAAGCAGATTAGTCACCGGGAAAGTCTGCTTATGAACATGGCCTCTTTAAGAGGTATCTGCAGCTGCCGCAGCCTCCGTCGCACTCAGCAGCCCCTCGTTCTTGCCCCGTCCTACGTTCTGCCATTGCAAGGTGATTTCTTAGTTCTCTCCATAGTTGTAAGGCTTGTTCATCTAGATCCCAGGTGATTTTCCTTTCTGTTTGCTTCTTGTTTCCGTCGCAACTTTGATTTGGTCACCAGAGGGATTAACAGCCTCTATCATCTACACCATTTTTTTTTTAAACAAAGCTTTTTAAGAAGCAAAACTTGATGCTTTATTCTTCTAACTTTCCTAGGGTACTTAAATTTATGGTACAAAGACTGTATGAAGTAGAAAACTGATTTTTGGTATATTTTCAAGGCTTAAGGACCATATAAACTCTTATAACTAACTTTTCCCCAAAATTTGAAAATACCAGAGAATTCAGTTCTACATGAAAAAGGTATTTTCTGTACTATGATAGAGTGAGGCATATATGTGTTTGATCTATATTTGTGGAATTTAATACAATAGAAGAATTTTCATGATTTTTGGTATACTTGTGAATATATGGCTATATCCCAATGGCTAAAACTATAAACTTACTTACATATATGTCTCACTTGTATTTATAGATGAATAACTTATGAAATCTTAATATTATCATTAACTAGTTTTCTTATGTTGAATTAATACTATTGTGTACCTAATGAAACTTAAACATAATTTATCAGAGTTTGTTTGATTTTAATAACAAGAAAGTAAAATAGAATGTTATTGTTAAATTTTTATTTTGTAGGTCTTCAAATTTTAAGGACTTTCTAAAAAAATGCTTGGAAAAAAATGTGGATTCCAGATGGACTACATCTCAGCTACTGCAGGTAAGATAAGAGTAGTATGATAGCAAACTATATAATTGTTTTAACATCTTCTTAGGAAGAATACAGTTTTATTATGCTAGCTTTCTACCTGAATTTCCCTGTGGAAACTCAAAGTTGTTATTTGCTTTACAAACATATATGTGCTGCCATTACCAAAAGGCATTTAGCTTATAATTCATTCCTCCTGTGCTTTTTTGATTTAGTTTAATTGTATTCTTTTATTTTGTGGGTTATTTCCACTTTGTTAGTTGCTTCCATTTTGTCTCTCCAGTTACTAGAAAGCAAGCACCTTGGGAGTGGGGCACGAGCTAATTAATTTTTTATATCTCTTACAGTGAGAGTAAATGTTTAGTATATAGTGCTGACTTTAAAAAATGGTGTTAAAGTGATTGGGTAATTTTGTTTCATAGCAGGACAAGTTCATAATATTTGAAATAAAATTTTGTCAATTAATATTACAGGTGGAAAAAAGAATGAGAAATCTTGAGGCACTTACTATTCAATTGAGTATTGTATAGCTCTTGGATTATAATATTTTAGGTTGATCTGTTTATCTGGGGGGAAAAGCAGGAAAAATTACCTTGTTCTATGCCAACAGGTATATCCCTGGAACACACTTTCTTTTATTATTTCAGTACCCCCATATTTGAAAGCCTAGTCTATGACAGACACTGTTAAATGCTGAGTATACAGAGATAAATAACATGTCTTCTCACTCTTAAGAATATTACAACCATGTCAAAAAAGCAAGTGTTTGTAGACGCTGTTAACAACTTTAAAGCTTTTCGTAATTCTTTTATTAAGCCTTATAAAAGATTTATATGTGTTGTTTCTTTTTAAGAACTGGTAATGTATTAACTTGAAACTTTAAATTTCATTTTAAGTTTTAGATTATGAAATATTGAAGCATACACAGAAATACATGTACCTACTACCCAGATATAATGTGTTGTTATTATTTTCTTTAATTTTTACATTTTTTATGGTGACATTGCATAATGAAATGTGTTATTATTTTTGACATATTTCATTCAGATTCTTGAAAAAAAGGTAAAGATATAGTTGCAGGTAGCCTCTTACTTCTGCTCAGTCCTCATCCCCCTTGCCTCCTTTCTTCCCCAGATATAATTATCTGAAGTTGTATATTTCTTGCCCATGTGTTTATATTTTTAACACAGTAATTTTTGACATAGTAATACATTTTATGTGTTTGAAACCTACATTATAAGCAAGCATTTCAGCCATTATTGAACATGCCCTCTTTAATGATCAAACAGCATCCTTTTGTTACTGTTGATTCCAACAAACCAATCCGAGAGTTGATTGCAGAAGCAAAGGCTGAAGTAACAGAAGAAGTTGAAGATGGCAAAGAGGAGGAGGAGGATGATGAAACAGAAAATTCTCTGGTCAGTATTTAGAAAGGAAATTTTATTTAGGTAATTTTTAGAGTTGGATTTTGAGGTATGAGTACACCTATATCTAAGGATAAATCGATGGGTAGCAGTACAAAACCTTTAATTTTAGAGGTGAAGATTAATTAATAGCATGTTTGCTCTTGCTACCCATTTTTGTCATATTTGTTATGTGAGGATTTGTCAGTTTTTAAAATTAATTTTATAATGTAATCAGTTTACTTAATAAAGATTAAATCATATAAATTAAAATTTAAAAAGTATATATTAAAAACATTATTTTGGTCACCATCTTGAAATTATATTTTAACACTAAAAATGTTTAAAATCTTTTTTAGCCAATACCTGCAAGTAAGCGTGCCTCCTCTGACCTTAGTATTGCCAGCTCTGAAGAAGATAAACTTTCACAAAATGCTTGCATTTTGGAATCTGTCTCAGAAAAAATAGAACGTAATACTCGTAAAGATAAATTTAACAACAGAGTTCTTAATGAAAAACTCACCACTGATGAGCCTGAAAAAGCTGTGGAGGTTACTGATGAACATGTTAATGATACTAATTTAGAAGGTATGGCTGAACTTCCTACTAGAACAGCAATAATCAAGGAAAATGGGAGAGAGGAGAAGAGACCCAGGCTTGAAAATCTACCTGACACAGAAGACCAAGAAGCAGTAGGCGTTAATTCAGTCAATGAAGGAAAAGAGAATAATACAATGGTAACTTTAGAAACAAATATTGAGCAGAATCTGAAACCTGAGAAAGAAAGGGATCAGGAAAAGCAACAGATATTTGAAAGTAAAGTTAAAAAATCTGAAGAAATTAAAGATACTACTATTCAAACAATGGATTTAGTTTCTCAAGAGACTGGAGAAAAAGAGGCAGGTATTCAGGCAATTGACAATGAAGTTGAATTTACAGACACCCAAAAGAATTTGGTAAAAGATGAGAAAACTCAAAAAGATGTGATCAGTGATATAAGCAATGCAGTAGGAACAAATGAGGCAGTAGATGTTGCTTGGAAGGCAGTTGAAAATAATGCTGAGGATGCTCAGAATAATGATGGGAAAGAAATGGTTGAAGTAGGCCAGGAATTAGTAAGTAAATCTACAGAGAGTCCTGAGGTTAGTGGTACTGAGAAAGTTCCTGTTAAAGAAATAGTTGAAACTAATGAGATAGATCAAAAATCTGTAGAAGGTAAAGGTGAGGAACAGTTAATCAACAGTTCTAAGAACAGAGTGGAGACCAATGAGGAACCCAGGACAAATGAAGTTGAGAAAATTACTGAGTCGAGTAGCACTGAAGAAATAGATGTCAGCGGTGCAGTGATTCATACTGACCAAAAGGCTTTAGGAAGTGAAACGCGGGATGCTCATGAAGCCACTACTCAGACAGATACAAAGCAAAAGGAAATTCCATGTGAAGTGCCAATTAAAATAGAACCTGAAGTTACTGCCACTTCAAAGCCCAGTGAACTTCAGCCTGTTCCAATACCCAGTATTAATATCAACTCTGAAGATGCAGAAAATAAAGGAGAAATAGGTGCTTCATCAAAAACTGAAACCCTGCTAATACCAGAATCTGAGAATCAGAAGGAAAATGATACTGATTCAGGCACTGGTTCCACTGCTGATAATAGCAGCATTGACTTGAATTTATCCATCTCTAGCTTCCTAAGCAAAACTAAAGATGGTGGATCAATATCTTTACAAGTAAGTGTACATGGGTTCTCATTTGGATTTTTCTTTTTCGTTTTGGCAATTTAGAGCTTATGTAAAACTGATGTCTTGAAAATAAAATAGTACTAAATCAGTATAGTATTAACCCCATAAAATTCTTAAGGCCTGTGAAAGCAGTCAATTAAAAACAAACAAGGAGAGAGGTTCTGGATGGTAACGTTAAATTTTTTGGTAGTACCTACTTATTTTTTGCCAACAGTATAAACAGTGTAACAATTATTTAGTGTGATTTGAGTTCTCTTATTGCACATATCTAGATACTATTTTAGCAAGAATCAATAATGTGTGAAATTGTTGAGAAATTGAAGGAATGATCTTTTTTAAAGCACATTTAGGGTGCAAACAGCCCTTGATTTACCACTGGCCCATACAAAAGACCACTGTTCTTTCCTTAGTTGTAGCCATCACAACTACCATGAGAACCATCATGGAAAAACAAAACCATAAACTAAAACCCAGAACACTTGTAGTTTTAGACCACAATTGTCAAGTTTAGTGTGCTCAAGAGTTACTAGGGAAAGCTAAGTAGAAGTATGGGGTGGGACCCAAGAATCAGTATTTATAACAAAATATCCCATGGAATTCTAATACAGGTGGGCCATTGAGTAAAGATCCTGGGTTGACAGCAGAAGAGAGGGCTGTAAACAACAGATACAACTTAGCAAAACTGACTTTGGGGATAGGACTCTGCAAGGCATGACTGACCAACCTGCCTATGTGCCCCAAATTATTACATGTCTTGCCTAGATTGTCTTCAGTTTTCAGTTTATTTTGTTTCACTGACCAAAATTATATTAATCTGAAGTTCATTCACTGACTTAATAGCCTCTTTTAAAAATACAGATACTTTTGTGAGAAGGTGGTATTTATTATGGATACTTTAGTAGGAACTTAAGAAATGGAAAGTTTGGCGGTTATGGGGAGGTAGATCTATTTGGGGGCATGCCCATTTTAGATTTTGGAGGAAGCCTGGATGGGGTGCCATGGTCTAGAGCTTAGGGAAAGGAGCATGAGGATAATGGGAACCTGGAGAATATAACAATAAAAGGTTGCAGAACAATGATAGGAAAGTGTCAAAGACGAACTTTAAATTTTTAATGCATTTTGAATTTAGTATTTTTACATTCCATGTTTTCTCCCTTTGCTTTCTAACCTTTTTCCTTATATCAAAACCAAGTAATTATCTGCTCTGAATACTTATGTTTACCAGATGTGTTTGTATGAGTGTTAGGCTTCTATTATTTCTATTTGCATTTATAAAACATTTGGATACTAGTTGAGAAATGAACAATTTGGTCTTCTTAAGGATTGTAGGCAGTAGCTAGCAGGCAGATCTGGTGCTTTTGAGGTACAGTAGAGGCGCTTTCTGTCTAGTAAAATCACACATTCATCTCTGACCCTGAGATGGAGGAGGGCTGTTGATGATATTGTTGCTGATGAAATGGATTTTGAGTCCCAGTTCAGGTAGTTAAAAATTACCTGGGGGGCCTTTTCAAAATACAAATTTCTAGCCACCTTCTGCCTTATTGATTTAGATTCCTTAAGGAATGAGCCCCAGAAATTTATTTTTAAGAATTTTTTTAGTGGTTCTAAAACTGAAAAGCAGAGGTATCTGAGAAACTACAAGGTGAAAATATGAAAAAAAAAGTTAACATGTAAAAGTTATACTAATGAGTATACTAATTATTGCCTACAATTCTTTATGTGAATTGCTCGTTATCACTGTGCCCGATTATGATGTGATAGCTTAAAAATTATACATGTACATCACAAATGCATAATATCATTTGAAAAAATTTTGATTTCATTTATAAAGTCACATGAAAGATGAGATTTAAGAGGATATAACTGGTTCCACAGGTGAGTCTTATATTATTGACTTATATTTTTACCTGTGTAGTCTTCATGGCTGTTCAGTTTTTTATTTTTAAGAAGAAAATGTTTTCTATCTCTAGTATTACCCATATAAAGCTAACTAAAATAAAACCTCATTCAGGAAACAAGAAGACAAAAGAAAACATTGAAGAAAACACGCAAATTTGTTGTTGATGGTGTAGAAGTGAGTGTAACAACGTCAAAGATAGTTACGGATAGTGATTCCAAAACTGAAGAATTGAGGTTTCTTAGGTGAGTAGAGAAACAACATAATTAAAACTGGTTTTGTGCTGCCTTTCAGTCTCTGCAAAATCTAAAGAATAGAGAAATGAGGACGGTCTTGGCTAATTTTGGATTATTTTGTTACTTTTCCATTAGAAAAAAATTAAGGTTTTTTTAAAGCATTGCTTGCTTCAAAGGTGTAATTTTTGCTATCTTCTTCTATCATTGCCATTAAATTTTCTCAGACGTCAGGAACTTCGGGAATTAAGATTTCTTCAAAAAGAAGAGCAAAGAGCCCAACAGCAGCTCAATAGCAAACTGCAACAGCAACGAGAACAAATTTTCCGGCGCTTTGAGCAAGAAATGATGGTAAAATCTTAGATTTTTGTACCATTTTGTTCATAATGTAATTTTGTGCTTTAAGAGAGAACCGACTGGTGGCGTTTAGAACTTGTTCTCTGATTACTAGAATTTTTTGGCTCTGTGATGTATTTTTAGTCTTTATCTCTTTGGTGTTGTGGATGCTTTTTTTTGCGGGTGGGGGGGGGCTTCTTGCCCAAAAAGATTTTTCATCTTGACCTTGTGTCACTGACTTATAGTGTGATGGGTGTCCTCATTTTTCTTTGGTTAAAATTCTGTCATGAAAATTTGGAATCATGAAGCTAGTAGATGGTTTGCAAAGTTCTTAGATGCTAGTGTTGCTGGATAATTTTGCATTGTTACAATTTGACCCCTCTGATTTTAGAATCCCAAGATTTTAAGACGGTCTAGAGCAGTTGTATTTAAACCTTGCTAAGTATTAGAACTTCTTGGGGGCTTTTTCAAAACCCACTTCACTGCTCTGGCTCCTACAGTTAAGTTTCTACAACCCTATTCACAGCTGGTAGAGAAAATAATGCTGACTAGTCAAAGGTAATGTCACTGAGTCTTGATTTTTACCTCGTGTCCAAAGCTGGAAAAGGAGTTAGTTGTGTGATATAACATTTCAGTAACTTACTTTGAATATTTATCCAGGTTAATGTAGGTTAGAAAGAAGATCATTTGAAATGCTATAGTATTTGTGCTTTGAATATAAGGTCTTTTGCTGTTCTCATAATTGATAAGGATTGTTTTGTGTGAAATGTGATATTGTTGATTACATTTGGATCATAACTGAAAATTCTTAAGAAAATAACTTTCTGTTCTTATTGAGTATTTTTATGATACTTATATTCTATTTTCCAGAACCTTATAAAAACTATTTCTTTTCCCATAAAATATTTTTCAGAATGTTTTGCTTTTTAATTTTTTTAAAGAAAATACCCTTTACAAATATATTACTCTACTTATATCTAAAATTGTAGTGTTACTAAAGTTTTATATAAGCAGCAATCTTTTGTTGAATGAGTAAATTTATAATTCTAAGAGATGAATGGATGTTTATTTTAAGAATCTTAATGAAGAATAGTAAATCTGAAAATGACAGTGGTACATTATTAAAGTAGACTTCAGATAAGACCTTAGATTTATCAAAAGTTTTATTAGATAAATATTGAAATTTTCCTTACTTTAGTATTTCATAGCAACTGGATATTCTTATGGATTGTCTAAAAATTTTGAATATTCTACTCGTGTAATAAAAAAAATACAGTTGATTCCTGAACAATGCAGGGTTTAGGGATGCTGACCCCAATGCAGTTAAAAATCCATGTAAAACATTTAACTTCTCAAAAACTTAACTATAGTTGTCCCTTGATATCTATGTGTGATTGGTTTCAGGATCTCCCCCTCCCCAGATGCCAAAATCTGCAGGTAAACTCTTATATAAAATGGCATAGAAAGATGCATACAGTAGACATTCTGCATCCATGGATTCTCAACTATGGATTGAAAATAGTATTTTCAATTTGTAGTTGGTTGAATCTGTGGATGAAAACCCTGGGGATATAGAGGGCCAACTGTGTATTGAAAAAAATCCATATATAAGTGGAACGTGCAGCTCAAACTGTGTTGTTCAAAGGTCAACTGTATTTATTTTCCACGTTAGAAGATATGCAATGCTTATCTTTTTTGAAAAATTTCATATTTTAGTGCATTTGACTTGTTTACTAATACAGAAGTTATACATATCACATCACTGAAGTGTTAGTTATGTTCTCTTAGTAAACATCTTCATAATAATGTGTTGATATGACTGACAGAAAAGTTAAACCATCTTGAGCAACATTGTTTTGCAGAGCAAAAAGCGACAGTTTGACCAAGAAATCGAGAATCTAGAAAAACAACAGAAACAGACTATTGAACGTCTAGAACAAGAACACACAAATCGCTTAAGAGATGAAGCCAAACGCATTAAAGGAGAACAAGAGAAAGAGTTGTCCAAATTTCAGAATATGTTGAAGAACCGAAAGAAGGAGGTAGGTGTAACTACTTTTCTTTTAATTACTAAAGCTATTTTTTTTGTATTGCACATGTAAGACTGTCTAAGGAATTAGGAATAATACCTGATAGTTAAATAGCACTCATTATTCTCCCCCTCCCCCAACAGTCATGTAGGGCAGTAGTAGTAAGGTCAGGTGTTATCCCATTTTACTGCCAAGAAAACTGAAGTAGAAGATGTTGAAATGGCCTGTTCTAGTTCACAAACTACCCTTCAAAATGCCCAGCTAAATGTTGAGACATCTTCATTTTTCTTTTGGACTATCATTTCTGCCTATGACAGAAATTTTATTTTATTTTTTTAAAATTCCTTCAGCACCTGGTCTTCCTAGGTGGTCTCCCATCCAAGTACTAACCAGGCCCAACCCTACCTAGCTTCCGAGATCAGATGAGATTGGGCACATTCAAGGTGGCATGGCTGTAGATAGAAATATTTTTTTTAAGAAAACTTACTATGTTCTGTTTGCAGATGGCAGTAATAATTCATTATACTATTTATTTGTAATATTTAATTCATATTGAAAACTGAAAACTTTTTTTTTGATTAGCTTGATTGCCTTTCTTGGACATGTGCCAAAACAAAAGCTGAGTAACCTGAAATTTGAAATAGTATCTATAATTATGTTCATTAAATTGTGAGATACTTTGAAGAATCACAAGTAGAAAATATCTGTAAAGTTATTTGAGTAGAATGAATTTTTTCATTTTCCTGAAATTATTCCATATTGTTATAGAATCTATTTGTGGTATGAAAGATTGTCCTTTATTGAGATTTACATATTGTGTGTGTTTTTTTCTTTCCCAGATTAAAACTAATAGAACTTTACATATCAGCAATTTTCAGAGATAATTTTATTATTTATTATGTAACTTTAGGAAGAAAACGTACCTCTTTATAATGATAAAAGACAGCAGGGGAAATAATTATGACCGTATCTGTTAGATTGGAACCAAAGTCTTTCCACCAAACTAGTGAATGCAGTTTCACTTTTGTTGCATGTCTGAAGTACCCAGATTCATTGACTCGAACATTAAAATTATGCAGAAAATTGAGCATCATATTGCTGAACTTGAGAATCTCTCTTAAAAAGGATAGAATCAACATTAATAAATGTATTGTGTTCTATGATTTCTTTAGGTAAAGTGAAATGAAATAATACAACATTTTATTTGATGTAGCTACCATTTTAAAAATTACTGTTTCATCAGTTTATTATATTTTATAAAGAATTGCTCTATGTCATGATGTATGACTTTTACTGATGCTACTTGTTAATTTTCTTGAAATCATGGGTAGTTGTCATTGAGTGGTTGTTTTTCAATATCAGATTAAATAAATTTATAGGTAAATATTTAATCCTACATATATAAAAGTCTCAAATTATTGTTAGTGTTTGGGGGTAGGAGAGATTTAGCCAGTGACCATGTTAGAGATATGCGTATTTTAAATAACTATATTATGTATTTTTTTCCTGTCACTGAACTTCTTGCATTTGGGGAGTTTCTTTCTTTTAATGGTGATTTGGTTTCATGAGGAATTACTGATGGGAAATTCTAAATACACTGTTAAATCAAAATCAGTCTCTTTCATAGACCATCAGTAGCATGTGGTGATTTGGATCTGGTTGCTTTTGGTGTTTCTACTTGTAAATACATGATTATTTTTCATAGTTGGATTTTAGGTCTGTTTTTAGGTGGAATACATATCTGGAATTTTGAAATGATTAAAAGAAGGAGCTCTAAAATATTTCATTTTTAAATATACTTTATCTGATATAATAAATCAGCATATTAAAATTATTTTGCGAGTGCTTATATTACTGCTTTTAAAGTTGACTATTAAGTTTGGCCTAAACTGTCAGCAAAGAAGCATGTTATCCTAAACCAACACAGAATCATCAGGTATGTTCATTTTTCTCACACCATGTATAAAATGGTGTGTTTTATGAAAAAAGAAAATCTGGTGTCCATTTATTTATTTTTTGTGTATTCTGAGGCTTATTTTTTCTTTTTCTTTTGGTCTCATGAAGTGGATTTTATTTAAAATTATTTCTTTGGTTTTATCAAGCCAATTATGAAATTTTTCATTTTATAAATGGCATTAGCTTTCCTGTATGTCCAGAATTTCAGACAGTGTCAGTAAACATGTTTATGATTTTACGATCTTTCAAGGTCAGTGGAGTTTATCACCTTTAGTTCAGCATCAACACTGCAAGTAATCCTTTACTGATTGTCTGTGGATCTTTAAAAGAATGATACATTAAGGATAATCAGGCAACTGATTAACCTTTACATGGTGTAATGTCCCTTTCTGCACTGAGATTAAGCATGTTCTGTCCTTTCATTCTTTTTCACCAAACTAACACCTATGCTAATGCATGTTAAACTTTCTAACGGCTTTAATATTTAACTTTTAACTTGTCTGCTCACACAAATGCTTACTGTGGAGAAAGTATTATTTCCCCACTTCCTGCATGCTTATACACTGTAGGTTATAAATGAAGTGGAGAAAGCACCCAAAGAGCTGAGAAAAGAGCTCATGAAACGCAGGAAAGAGGAGCTTGCACAAAGCCAGCATGCTCAGGTAACAGCAGCAGCTAATGCTACTAAAAACAGAAAGCATTCTCACAGCTCAATAAACCATGGTTGAAAGGATAAATTCTGATTATACTTATTTGATGATGTTGACTTCTCATACAAAGGTTCCCAGGGCATTCTTTATGTGGTACTAAATTCACACTAATGGTGACATTTAAGTTGCTAATACGAAACTAAGTGGAATGTTTAGAAAGCTGACTCCAGATGAAATAAAGAAATGTGTTAATATATAATCCACTGTATTCTTATTTTAATCATGATAGAAGCTTACATTTTTAAATAGTAATGTCACTGTTTGATAAGGCCTTTAGGATAGAAAAATATAGAGGTTGAATATGCAAAGAATGCCTTTTAAAAGACTGTTATTTCTATAAAGTTCAAAGTTAAAAGAAAAATGGAAAATGGTAATGTTAAATGGTCGATCAAGAATTTATTAGTGTTAAACTCAACAACATAAACAACTTAAAACCAGATTTTAAATATTAAGTATGTTTTTCTTTTTGATTCAGAATCTAGCAATTTAAAAAATAGGCTGTTTTTTTTTACCTATATAAACTTGATTCAGGTTATGATAGGGCTGAGCCAATTGATCTTTATAAAACTAGATAAATTAGTATTTTAAATATATTCTAGAATTATTTCACATGACTGCAACATCTTTTATACTAGGAATCATCTTTTAATTAAGTTTGCACTCAGCCTGGAGGCAAAGAGGAATGAGCTCAATTTATAGTTACATAAGTCAAGGAAAGGAAGAAGAGACATAGATTATATATTAACTGTTGCTTGAAATTATCTTTTTAATGTGATTTTATGTGGTTTAAAAAGTGGTTCCCAGACTTTTGAATTTTAAAGACCCATGAAAAGAAACATAGTAACAACAAAAACTATTGAAGACCATGACAAATGGATTGCCATTCATTTTTTTGTTTGTTTTTGCCAATTAAGGATATTTTTAAATTGCCATTTACTTGTCACCATCATTTTAAAGGAGAGACTGTTTTAACACTATGAGAAATAAGAAAAATATCTTAGAATTCAAAATTTTAATAAAATTGGCCTATTTGAATAAATTTAGTTTTTACTGTGAACCAGGGAAAATTTTGTCTTGGCTAAAAAACAAGCCCAACATTTATTATGTGTCGAGTACTGTTCTGAATGTTTTACCTGTATAAACTCATTTAACCTCCTGTAGTCTGAGGTTACTCTTGTTACCTCCATCCTACATGTGAGGGAACTAAAGCACAGGAAGGTTGAGTGACTTCTACAAGGTCACATATCTGGTTAGTGGTAGAACCAGAATTCTTGTCTAGGCAAGTTTGGCTCCACATTTCATACACTGAACCCACCATATGATGCTGCCTCCCATATTTAAGCTACCCTTTCTGTGCCAAATCTAAACTCTCATCAGCCTAACCCAGTGGTTGTTGTTCACCATGTCTTGTTACTAGTTAAAGAGGAAGTCCTTGCTGGTCGCCCATCTATTTTTGGATAACTTAGATTTCAAGCCAGATAATAATATAGTTTTGTCTTGTAAAGGAATATAGACTTTTTAAATTGCAAAAGGTAGTATATCAGACTCCAGAGTCAAAATGGAGACTTTAGTGTTGAGTTAATTAGATGATTCTGTGCTTTAATAAAACTTCGTTGGTGTTTTTTCTTATAATTTTGTGGATTAGCCTATATTTTCCAACTAATGCTGAAAGCAAAAGTTAATTTCTTTCTGTAAATTTAATGAAGAATTTAGTAGTCTAACATATTTTAGAAGTATTTCTCTTTAGCTACTACATTTAATGAAGGTGCTAAAACTTGGTAACTTTACAGAGTCTATTTTAAACTTTTTTTGATAATTTGCAAATAATAGCCATATAGTCATGGAGCTGGAATGTATTCAGTTATCCGGTGGTTTTCAAACTGTACTTCCAGGATTTGAGTTTGGAAGAAGCACCTTGAGAATCTTCCCAAGAGCAAGGACTGTGGGGCTCTGAGCCCTGCTTCCTTTTCAACTCAAGTAGCACCACTTTGTTTTATAAATTTTATGTATTTTTTGGTGAGTTTTTAAAAGAGGGTTTGACTGGTTTAAAAAAATCACACCAGTAAACTAGAGTTTGGAAACCATTGATCTAGTTCAAATCTTTCATTTTATAGATGAGAAAGAGGCCCCTGTGTTAAATGACTTGTTCCAGGTTTCAAGAAACTCAGCATTTGTGTAATTATTCTTTCCATTTACAAAAAAGTCACTCGGTTATATTCTCACCTGGGAGGTGCATTGTATTCTGATCCACAGGGTGTTGCTCAGGTCATGATTCAGTCTTTTCAGTTGTCATCTTGTGCTGTCTTCAACGCCCAAATACAGGATGTAAGTCCCGCGTGCCTGTAGGAGGATGCCTTTTCCTGTTTTACTTGCCTTTTCTTTGGCTCACATGTGCCTTTTCATTGTTAGCTTCATTCATTGAAATCATTTGTTAAAATCTTAGAAGATTGATAGATGATAATGTCAATGATGACAATAACTAATAACCTAACATGAACTTTATAGTATAGTTTTCTTCAAAGAGTTTTTATATTTGATTCTAATTGGCACCACCCTAACATAGGGGTGGAGTGTATTCATTTTACAGATGAAGAAATCAAGGCACAGAAGTCCAAGTGATCTTAAGTTATAAAAGAGATTAATGGTAGAGCTGGAACTAGAACACTTCTAATGTAGTGTTCTTTTTCTATCTACCCCACCACAAATTTTAATTTGAGATTTTCATTTTTTTCAAGAAAGATATTCCCAGTAGTATTTTATGAGCTTTGCACATGTGAGAAATTGAATGCTGTGATTCGATTTTTATCTTTGTGTGAAGTGATATTTTGATTGCATATATTTATGTTAGACATTTTAATTATGGATATGGTCAGAAAAGCCATATTAAAAGTGGTGATTTTAGTTACATTTAACTCTAGTTTTCACTATTCAAATTGTCCATAATGAATAGTGAGTTGCTATTCTTCTTGCTATAGTTTTAAATTAAGTCTGGAATTCCAGGCTGTATTCTTTCTCATTTCTATAGGGAAGTGATTAGCTTATTTAACACTCTAATTTTTGTTTGTGATGTTTGATATATGCAACTGAAGTAGATAGAATACAGATTGATTTCAACCCCTCCTTTTCCCTCTCCTGAAATTAGACTTATTTCTTTTATTATTGGCAGCTGTTGGACCCTATAGTTTTCTAAAAGAGTAAGCAAAACATTATTTTTTTTAACAAGAGGGAGAAATTATGAATCACAATCATTTTTCTGATCATTGCCATTTTTAGCTTTTGAGTTAAAATGGTCAAATTCTGTAAAAACAGCTCAATATATCATTACTCTGTTTTCTACAACCCTGTGCATTTGTTTGAACCCTGTGTATTTTTAATGTTCATAGTTGTCTGATTAATATGATAAAATTCCTTATTAAAATTCAAACTTGTCCATTTAAAAGGGCACCCATTTTACAGTTTATGTGTCCATTTTAAAATTATTTGTTATTCCTAGTGACCAGATTCATCTGTTGTTTTTTTAATAGGATGAATGTAATTTGTATGATCTTTTTGGAATGTAAGATCACTTTTCTTTTAGATCCTAAGAGTAATTTCTAAGTAAAAATTTCATTGTGAATGTATTATACTTGGATTAAGAAGTTAGAAAATTTAATGAAAGTACAATAATATCAAAATTTTATATCTTTTGATGTAATAAGTTATATTAATTACTATATAATGGACCTTTCAGATAATCTTTTAGCTTTAATATAAAAATTATTTGTGCGGTATCTTTGACTGTGTCATCATCCAGACCAGCGTAATTATTCAGGTCCATCACTCTGTAAGGCAGCTGGCATCATGGCTCACTGATTGTCAGGAAGTGCTTCCACATGTTGCCTACGTGACTCTTGCCTGTCGATCCTTACTGTACCCTCTGAAGCAGCACAGTGCTGGTGTTGCCTGCTTCTGTATAACAGCCTTAGCTCTTCTTTTCCCTTCATTTATTATTAGCTGCTTGAGGGCATGTAGTTCTTTCAATCATTCATCATGTAGCATTGTTTCTAGACCCTCTGTTTTCAGCTTTTGAGTTTTCTGTGGTTTACTTTTGAATTTTCGAAAGTCCAGTACTAAGGGAAGGGGCTCACCATTTACGTGAACTGAAAACCAGTTTGGAAATAATAGAGTGGAAGCTCTTTAAAGGCAATACTGTTTTTTAATTAAATTTAGTAATCCTGCAACTAGTATAGTGCCCAGGATTTACTGAGTGCTTAATAAAGGTTTTCTTTGAACTGAACTCTTAAATAAATATATTATATTATAGTAATATGACCCAAAATTATATTCACTTTTTAGTAGCTTTTTAATTTTCACATAAATATTTATTCACCCCATCTTATACTTTTGTACTTGATTTCTTTGACTCTAAAAGTAATATATTTATGCTAGTTAATTTCGGACCCATTGTTTTTTCTATCCACACAGATGTTTTTTAAAAGTCCTGTATGCAAACCAATGATAAACCCTTGAAAACCCTTTGATAGGTTATATTAAGTTTATTTAACAAGTTTGCACATAGAAATTTTATAACAAAATTAGAGAAAATTTAATTTTTATTACTAATAATAATTACTATAGAAAAAAGAGAAGCTTGAACAACTTACTTTCGTTGTTATAACCGCTTGAAAGATAGAGATAGAGATTTTACATCTCTTTAAAACTCAAAAGACCTTATTCTATGTAGTTGAGTTTAAATATTCTTTTGTTTTAATTTTTTTATTATGATAAAGTTATATAGGTGACTATAGTTAAGTTGGAAGTTTTATTTTATAGAGGCAATTCATTAGTCTTTCTGCAGCTATATATTTGTATTTATGCTACAATACAAATTAAGATGCATATGAGGCAGCAGCATTTGTGACTCCAAATTAACAGTGTGTCATGAATGGTAAGACCCGATCCTCACCTCTGAAGGCACAGTAGTAAGGCAAGCATCTTGAGGAATACTGCTAGACTTACACTTTGTGCATTAAAGGCCAGGCTGGTAGTGATCTAGATCCTATCAGACTCTGTCTAAGGCCTAAAAAATAGTTCCAATAAGGACCTTGGGGTTTTATCTTCTTTCGGATGTGCAAGAGGAGAGACTATAGGCAAAGTAGTGCTTCAACCCTAAATTTCTGAATCAACATTCAGATTGATTAGAATATACCTTGAGCTAATCACAAACTGCTATAAGTACCAAGAGAGAGATGGAGATCCAAACATTTCCGGGCAAAGTTTACATTTCTTGAATTTGGGTATTGTTCTTTCTGTAAATGTATGATCTAGCATAAAGACCATAAATCACTTTAACATTTCCTTTCCTACACAATAATTGAAGGATATTTTTAAAGTATAAATTTTGCATTTAGAAAAATAGTATGTACTTAGTAAAGGTTTGTTAAATGAATGAATTCTCAAAAGTGTTGTTAGAAATCTCTGTTTATAAGGAATTTTGTTTATAGATTTATAAAATGTAGCTCACTTTCCTATTTCTTGTTCACATTTTACTAGCAATGTAATATTTCCTATTAAGTCCTCAAACTCTTGTTTTTTTTTTAGGCCCAGCTGTTGATACAGAAACTATCTTTCTCTGTTAGTGTGCCATGGTATTTCTTCCTAACTCATTATTGCTTAGAAGAATAGAGAGTTTACAATTCTGATATCTGTTTTATTTATTTGCCCTTTATTGCCTTTCTTTCTAAAAGGCATTTCTTGTTCTTGTTTTAGCCACACCATAGTGGAATGAATAATCATTTTTAGAAACTGTAAATTTACTATTTTTCCAAAGATGCTAGTATAACAGGGCATTTTCATTAGGAGTGGATTATAGATTACTTTTGTTTGTATTATTCTTAATAATGAATTAAGAATAATATGTATTCTAGTACTTCCTTTCTGGACATGAACCAAAATATATATATATATACACACACTATATAATTTTAGTATTTTTTATTTCCACTAACTTTAGAAACTTGGTTTAGAAATCTTGTAAACCATTAATATATGCAGTTATATTGATAAATGGATGTTTTGCTCAGTAAATAATTAACTGATGATTAACTGTGTCTAATAGGAACAAGAGTTTGTTCAGAAGCAACAACAAGAATTAGATGGCTCTCTGAAAAAGATCATCCAACAGCAGAAGGCAGAGTTAGCCAATATTGAAAGAGAGTGTCTGAATAATAAACAACAGCACATGAGAGGTATATAAAATTATGTAGCATATGTATATGTGTAAAATGGTATCTCAAAAACATTGCTGAGATATACTTTGAAAATTAATTTGAATGCTTTTCCTTGCTAGAGTGGTAGAGAGAAAGATAAAGTTGAGGTAAACAAAAGGAAAAATTTATAAAATTAACAAATACTGCAAGACAGAAGTGAACATAAATATATAGTCCTTAAAATATATTTTTTGTCCAGATGATGCTAGAAATATACCTGAATAATTTTATATGTTCATTATGCCTTACAATTGTTGATATACTTAGTGGCTACATGATAGAATGAGATTTTAAGCACTTATTTCTCCTAAGAAATAGCTTAGATTTTTTATTTATTTCTCATTAAGATGATTAAATGGAATTTTGATGTTGAGAGTAGAGCATTCTCTGTTCATAGGACATTAGAACAGAATGGAAAGTAGTAAAAGATATTATCTTTCCATTGGTAGTATTTCAGAATGTCAGCATGTGTGTAAGTAGTGTATATAAGAACACTTTTATGTAAATATTAAAATGCAGCCAAAGTACATTAGTAAAAAGATCAAAGTGACATTTTGAAAATTGCTTTCTTCTAGCTCGAGAAGCTGCAATTTGGGAGCTTGAAGAACGACACTTACAAGAAAAACATCAGCTGCTCAAACAGCAACTTAAAGATCAGTATTTTATGCAAAGACATCAGCTACTTAAGCGCCATGAGAAGGTTAATGAAAGAAAAATTTATTCACTTTTTTGTTCATTTTAAAGTTTGTGAATTGAGAATTTTATTTTTGAAGCTTTTTAGAGAATGAATTTTAGATTTATTTTATCCTAAAATATCTTTGATGAAGTTGAGAGTAATTAATTATATATTGATTATGATTGCAAACTTCTCTTCTACAAATTCCAGCAAAGGTAATGAATTACAATGCTTAACAGCCTCTGATAATCTTCATCTCATCTGTCAAAGGTAGCAATTGTGGCTCCATTTATAATTCAAGTATCTTAAAAATATAGACTCCTTATATGTAGTAAAAGAGGGTTTTAGTACAAGAGTTTTATTAGTAATAGCTTTGTTTTGCTTATAATTTATTGTTTGCCTAATACATTACATATATTATATCTACATCACTGGATTATGTTTAAAACTTTCTTAGGAAACAGAACAAATGCAGCGATACAATCAACGACTTATTGAAGAATTGAAAAACAGACAGACTCAAGAAAGGGCAAGACTGCCTAAGATTCAGCGCAGTGAAGCTAAGACTCGAATGGCCATGTTTAAGAAAAGTTTGAGAATTAACTCAACGGCCACACCAGATCAGGACCGTGAAAAAATTAAACAGGTAAATAAACAACCTACTTTCTTATATTTTAGGTTAAAAAAATTTGACCTTTAGAAGTGCCACATGTTGTGTTGTAAATATTTAGAGACACCTTGGGTTGTTGATATTCACTTTGGCTCCATGGGCTGGGGCTAAATATATAGCATATACCAACCTAGTCTTCCTACAGTTGTGGCCCCAGAGAGCAGAGCTCTCCCTCCCAGGCCCCACACCAGATCCTGGGCTGTGCTGGTCCTAATACCAGCTCTGGGAATAAGATGACTTGGACAGCTTTTTAAGTCAAAACATAATGGCCTCAGTATACTTCTACCATACAAGTGAACCGAGGTTATTACGCAGATAAGGAAGAGCAAGATTTTAATTAGAAGATCTCCATTCCCACCAAATCCATGATGTAGACTCCAGCTTTGAGTGACAGTATATTATTATTTGCATTCTCAATTTGTTACACTTTTAAGTTTTGCTCAATTCTTTAATTATACCTTTAGAAGACACAGAAATTACATTGTTTGTTAACTATATCTTTTGGTTTTCTTATTATAGTTTGCTACTCAAGAAGAAAAGAGGCAAAAAAATGAGAGAATGGCTCAACATCAAAAACATGAAAATCAAATGCGGGATCTGCAGTTGCAGTGTGAGGCCAACGTCCGAGAGCTGCACCAATTGCAGGTGACCTATGGAAGCATGAAAACATTGCCTGTGGTGGACAGGCAGGATAGGTTTTGAGGAAAGAATAGCTAATCAAAGTAAACTGCATTTTACTCATGAAACTGCTGGAATTGTTTCCTCTGTAGACCCAAATGAAGATCAATTTAGTATCATAGGCACTTCTTTTGATTTTATGTAACTGATTAATATAACATGAAGCTATTTTATAACCTAAGAATTTTAGTCTTTCCAAAGCAGTATTTTTTAGTATATTTTGCAAAGGAGATGAACAAAATTTTCAAAATGATGTAGGCAGTCTTGTTATCAGATTCTGAATTTGAAATTTCATTTAGGGAAACAGTTTACTTTCTTCTACATTTTTGAAAAAAAGTGAGAAACTAAACATAAGAGAATTTTTTCCCTAAGAAATATAAAGGTTACTTTAGAGAATACTGTTTTGGGCCTTACCTGGAATATGTAACCCATCTAGTATAGCCGAAAATGTTTAAAATTTCAGAGTAGTATATACACTTGTGGATATGCTACATGTTTATTTAATTTACTATAGTGGAAAAGTTCTGAATCCCACATTCTGATAACCAGGTATGGGTAAAATACATACAAGCTGCCCTCCGAAGTGTCATTTTTATGAGAAAATCTTAAAAAAGTAGGATTAAATGAATTCTAAGTTCTATTCATATGGTAACAGATCCAGTTTCTAAACTTGCAAAAATGAAGCTATGACTCATTTCATTATTCTTGGCCCTTGGTTTTTAGAGAAGAATTTGAACCTTAGTAATAGCTTAGTGTTTGATGAATAATTTATTATTTGGGAAGATAATCATATTCGTGAAAAATTGCTTAGTTGATCTGAAATTTTAAAAATCCGAACTTTATTTTCAGAATGAAAAATGCCACCTGTTGGTTGAGCATGAGACTCAGAAACTAAAGGAATTAGATGAGGAACACAGCCAGGAATTAAAGGAATGGAGAGAGAAATTGAGACCTAGGAAAAAGGTAATTTTAAAAGTTTTAATTAAAATATGTTTGCATTCATCCATCCACCCATTCATCCATCCACCCATCCTCCCCGCTGTTGGCTCTTTACCTAATACATATCCCTGTCCCCCAATGGTTCAGAATCTAGTAATAAGCAATGATACTACTGATCCTATTGCTCTGAAGGAGGTAAGTACAAGGTACAGGGAGAAGAGCTCAATGTATGAGCAAAGAAGTAATAGTGCTCAGATTTGCCTGGGGAAATCAGGGATGCTTCAGAGAGGAGTTGTCTGGTAAACCAAGTGAGGCTTGAAAGATGAGTCAGAGCTTGCTAAGCAGACAGACAGATTGGGGTAGGATGAGGCAATTTAAGTGTAGAGAAGACAATGAGTGAAGATCATATATACAGAATCATAAGTAGCTCCCCATCATTGGAGCATTACTAGAGAAATAAGGACATGAAGACAGCTTGGTCTAGGTGGGTTGACTGGAGCCAGATTGCAAGGCCATGGTATGCTACATAAATTGATAATCTAGTAAAATAGGAATGGCTTCCCTACCTTTATCTAGCCAGCGAGCCATCTTTCTTATTTGCAGTTGACTCCCTGTTAGCCTGGTCCAATTAGTCAACCATTTCAGTTATGTTTTTATTATCACTGTATTATCCTCTCCTTTTACTAATTCTCAAACTTAAACTTTTATTTTCTGTTTGGTTTCCTGCCTGCTGTACATTTTAACCATTCCTTTTTTCCATTCATACAATCAATTAAGGAAATATGTATTTAGCACTTACTATGTGCTGAAGTTTTCTAGAAGAAATAAAATGACCAAGTCAGTTGATAGTGTGGCTTTTTAATTTAGTTTTTATTTATTGTTAAATTCTTGAATAGCGTGATTCAGAATTCAAAAGGCGAGGAAGGGTAAACAGTGAGAGTGAGAAGTCTCTTTTATTAGTCTCTTTTAACTCTTTGCAGTTTAGCTTTCACCTCAAACTCCCCAGTTGTTGAGAGTGGTCATAAATGAGTTGCTAATAACCAGATCCTATGGCATTATCTAACTGTTCTTGTTAAAAATCTTGTTTCTTAAAATCCTCTTCTTGCTTGACACTTGTGACACACTCTCTTTGTACTCTTTATCACTTTTTTTTGGTCTTCCAGTCACTTGAAATTTAGACTTTTCTAGTTTCACATCCTTAGCTCTGTTCTTTATCTTGATCACATAGCTATGCATAGCTGTTGCATATTTAAGGACAATCCCCAAACTTGTATAGTAGGGGTTATATAGAGCACACATTCTAAAGTCATTTAGATTTGGGTTCAAATCTCAGTGCCGACACTGATTAATTTGTCATTTAACATTTCTAAGCCTCATTTGTAAACTGAGGATGATGCTACCTACCTAATGGAGTTAAGACAGAAGAAGTGATGTATATACAGCAGTTGTCCCAGTACCTGAGCTGTGGTCAGGTTTCAATGAATGGTTGTTACTGCTATTATTGTTTATTGTTTTATTGATTTATACTCTAAAGCTTCCATTTTCCATCTGGATGTTCCATTCCTTCTTATCTCATTGAAGCCTCTGTTCTGGTATTATCCTATCAAAGATTCCTTATTTGATACTATTTGTAAAATAGACCCTACGTCCACCTCAGACACTCATTTTCTCCTCACCTTTCTTTGTCAGCACCAGACACATTTGTATGTCTTCTCCCACAAGAATGTAGGTTCCTTGAAAGCAGAGACATTATCTCTTTGATCACTGATATATATCCAACATCTAGAACAGTTCTTGTACATTGTAAATGATCATTACACACCTGTTGAATGTCGAAGGTTGAAACTCAGTGAGTGGAGTTAAAACTAATCTCAACATCCCTTTTCCTTCCTATCCACCTCACCTTTTCCTGCTCTCTCACCATCAGATATTTTTCCCAACATATCTGTTCTCTTAATTGACATCTAGGCTAGAAATATGATTTTTCATTTCCATTATACTCCATATTCAATACTCCATATTCAGTACTCAGTATTCAAGACGAATAATTTTGACTCTTTTCATAATATTTCTCTTTTCCATATTATCATTCTACTACTTGCTTAAATTGTTCATTAATGTTCTAATAGGCTTTCTGGTGTCTTATTCCCTTTACTTTCTTCTGTACTTGCCTGCCATCACCAGAGTATTTATCTTCAAGAAGGTCTCTGATACTGTCATAATAATATTGATAAATCTTTAGTTCCATCAGAATAAACTATGTATGCCTTGGTCATAGTCAACCTTTCTAGCTTCATCTCCCACTAGCCATTTTGTTCCCAGTTCATGTTTTGGGGTATAATCATTACTCATAACAACATTGCAGTTTCCTGCCTCTGCACTGTTTCAAGTCCCTCTGTCTGTCATGCCTTCCCCACACCCTGTCTATCAATTTTTTATCTTTCCTTAAAGACTAAGCTCATGTTTCATCTTTTCTGAGAAACCTTTTTGATCCTTCCATCTTTTCCTATACTTTGTACCTCTACAGCAGCACTTATCCCTGAATTACTTGTCCACAAAGTCGTTGACACCTCAGATATTTATTAAGCACTTATATTTGCTCTGTATTGTGGAGATATAAAGATGAACCTGGTTTAGGTTTGACCTTCAAACAGCTTATAGTCCAGTGTGGAAGAAAAGACATGCACATCAATAATCAAAATTAAAAATAGAAAATGGTAAGTTCCATGTTGGAAGGACAGATAATAATAATAGGTGCCTTCTATTGAGTACTTAGTACGTGTTAAGTAAATCATACATTTAATCCTCACATTGCAACCCAATGAGTAGGTGGTTTTACCCCTATTTATAGCAGAAGAATGAAATGATTTCATAATTAGAGAAGTTAAGTAATTGACTCAAGTTATTCATTCATATGGCTGAGCCAAGGCTGAACTTAGGGCTGTGTACAGTCTATGATCCTAACTGTTGAGCAGTTTGGTCTTCCTTAGGATAATATACGGAGAAATTGTTTGGGGCAAATAGTTTTATCTTGTCCAGCAGAGTAAATTCTGTTTGTAATATTTCTTCTTCCCTTCCTTTTTAAGACACTGGAAGAAGAATTTGCCAGGAAACTGCAGGAACAGGAAGTGTTCTTTAAAATGACCGGGGAGTCTGAGTGCCTTAATCCATCAACACAGAGCCGAATTTCCAAATTCTATCCTATTCCTAGCTTGCATTCCACTGGATCATAACAATGGGAAGCATTCTGTGGTCCGGTTTGGCTTTTAAAATATGTCATTCTGTTCTCTTCATCCTCTGCCACAGTCTATATTAGAGTGCACGAAGACAATCACCTGCCTCACCTTCTAAGTGTTTTGTTTTTGTTTGTTTGTTTGTCTTTTTTGTTTAGCAAAGATGAAGGGAAAGGAACTAAGACAGATGCTGGGCCATGTTGGCAAAGTAGCATCTTGCAGTAATTCCCTAAGGTGATTTTGTATATTAATCTTAAAAAATTGTATTCTTTAGACACTATTACCTGCAAAACTCTTAAGAGATATGTTTAAAGTTATTTAAAAAAAAACTGTTACATCACTGAGTATTAATAAATATCATTTTACCTGATCTAATTTCTCAATGATGCCTACATTCTGTAGTTGAAACTGCTGTAGAGAGTTGGAATAATTTTCTTTTGGTGAATCAGCTCTCACAAAAAAACTATGAGTTGCTCAAAATATGATACTGATTCAGTAAATAAATCTATTTTGTCTTTAAGTAGCAACAAGTCTTTTTAAAGAGAAAAATTATTTCAGTAATTAGTCTGAAATAATTACCTGTTTAGATATGAGCTAATAATTAAGGGTGCTAGTTTTATTAAGATAGTGCCTAAAACACTAAATTTCATTTGTGTCTAAAATAGCCTTTTCATTTTTGATTCAACAGGGACAAATCACCTTTAGCATTAAGCATTATTGTTTTTTAAATCTTGCTCCTATTACCGTTTGATAGAAATTTTCATCCTAAAACTTGTTGTGCAAAGTTGAAAAGATGAGAAAAAAAGGTAGCTTTTAGATATCCAAATTGGAAATGCAAAACTCACCAAACTAAAAGAAATACATATTTACCTGTCCTAGCTTATTTTTAAAAATAATACATGAGTTGATTAAATGATTTCTCCCACCTTAGCAAATTCTGTTCATTGAAAACTCCATCAGAGGTGTATTGGCTCTGAGTTATATTTATAAATGTATTTTCTGAAATTAATCTTAAAGGAAACATTTGTTCAGAATACTTTTTAAAAAGAATTTAAATAAAATATTTAGGTAAATTTCAGAAATGACTTTGTTGTTTTGAAATAAAGTCATTTATATGTTGGTTTTGTTTTGTTCCTTGTTTAAATTATTTACGTTTATTTGAGTGGGAAAAGCCTGAAACCTTTATCATGTGGTTGCTGATATGTGTAATTATTAATGAAATGCTCACTCTTAGTCCCTCTCGAGGCTTAGAATTTCAAGCACGTGTCAGGTCTAACAGTATTATGAACTGTACTGCAGTGCGTGAGACAGCACATTTGTAAGTGATGCTTGCTGCCCGCCATTTGTAACCTATTCTCTTTTATGAGTACTAGGTACCAAATTGTAAAAGTTTCAGTTTTTAGTTATATTACATTTGAGGCTGGTGAAAAATTAAAATGTAGCTGTGGGAACACTATTCATATTAAGAAAATGTAAATATCTGTAGCACTTTCTTGCAGTTAATTTGAAAACTTTGAATGCTGAACCTTATTTTGTCAGTGGTTTAGATGATTTAAAAATGCACGTGTAATTTTAATTTCGTAATTGTTTTGATGAGCAAAATTTACTTGGACGACTTTGTAGGTAGCCTTAACTTCTGGCCAAGCTTGTTTTTTATATAAATATATATACATATATATTCTGTATGGTTGTAAATTCATACACTTATCACATGAATGTGTTACTGTATACAAAACTCTTTTAATGCTTTATTCCCAAGTGCTGGGTTGAAAATGTTTTGAAAGCCTTTTAAAATATATATCTTTATAAAGTAATATTCAGGATGATGATGGAAATTGTTTATATTATGATAAAAATGACAGTATAATGTTAACTCAGTGTATTTAATGATTTAAGAGGAAGAGAGGAGGAAGGTTCTTATACCACTTTCTCCTTTGAAATTTTCAGTTTATTGGCTTTTAAAAAGTTAATACTTCAGGCAATAGACATTTTTTCAGTATCATTTAAATGACACCCTGTGTGCAAAATAGTTTGTGGCACATAATTTGGTTTGAGCATTTGATTTTTATTCCTTTCAACTTGACGTTCAGAGCATTGAGTAAAGGAAGGAGGCTCGGAGTAAAATGGTTGACACTCTGGTAAGTTTATTTACAACTTTTGCATATCCCTTAAAACTGCTCTTTGGATTCAGTGCTGATGTGCGAGTCCTCTTTCAAATATGACCTGTTCATGTGGGAGCAGGGCTACAAAATGATGCATACATAGAGGTGAAACATTCATTTTTAATATTTAAAGTTACATAAATCTTTTCAAAAATTGTTTTATTATAGAATATACTGTTTGTACTCATCCCTGCCCACTTCTTGTTAGGCTCTATATTCAGATAGATAATAGTGATCATTCTTGCATGAAGTGTAGGTGGGGAGTGGGGGAGGAGCGCAGACTTCTGTGAAATCAAAGTATATAGTGAAATCCATTCCTTATTTGGTTGTTTTCTTTGCTGTGGCAAAATGTGCTATGAAATGCATAAAAGAAATTCTTCATATGTGCACCCTAATTACTCACCCTCCCCTTTTCTCCCTGCATGCTGCGAATACACCAGACCACCGCACTTCTGCAGGTCCAGCTCATAGAGCTTGTTGCACCAGGCTGCCTTTCCTAGTCCTGTCAATCCATAGTTGGGTGTGAATTGCTGAAATAGCTGCTATTCTATATGGAGTAACAATTAAGCTTTTTCTTACCCTTTTCTATGGGGAAACTGTAGGATAGATAAGGAGGAAATTGAGTGCTTATACTTTGCTGAAAATATTAGAACTTTCCTGTGACAGGATACAGCAAATTGTACTTAAATATAAACCAGAACCAGAGCTACCTCTAAGTAGTGTTTCCTCAAGCACAAAGCTCTCAGGCATATGAGACCCAATTTAATGGAGGGTCTCTGATTTCTTGAGCATCAGCGAGTTTCAGAAGTGACTTGTCTTTTGTACTCTTCTAAGTTTCCTTGTACCTACACACTTTTTCCCATTCCACACTGTGCTTAAATGACAAAGTCCCTTCTGAGAAGCCAAATTCTGTCAAATGATTAGCTAGAGATATTATTGATTAAAGAAAAACCTAGAACTGAGGTGGAAGAGGAGAGTTAGTTCCAGTTCTAATAGTCTTCTGATTACATGAATCTTTTCTGGGAAGTGATCTTTTATAGGAAATAGGATATTTTAAATGCTTATCTTACATTGAAGGCACAATAATTAATGACTCTATTGTTGCTTTACTGTGGCTGACATGGTTTTGATATAGCTTTAAAATTTCTGCTACTAAGCTTGGGATAGAATGTTGTACCAGTTTTAAATGTTGGCTGCAGCTTTTTGTGATCCTTTGATTTGCAGTGTAATAATGTCATAAGCTAAATTTTCAGAATTTTGTTTCAGATTATGCCTCTTGTCTCCTTGGGAGCAACATGTTTTTCAAACATGGGATTGACAAATGAAAAATAAAGTTATTTCTTAATCTATTTTGAGAAGCAGTCTTTTATTGAGAACTGTCAAAGCTGGCTTGTCCTGCATGAGAACATCTTGCAGCTTTTGTGGTCCTGGTTATATTTTAACACTTGCAGTCCTCCAGGTCTTCTGTTTCTTTCAGACTTATTACAGGTGCTTTAAATATTCCATCGATGTATATATGTATACATATTTCCTTTCCCCCCCTTGAGATGGGTTATTTTTCTCATCAAGCATTCCACAGACCATATGACCTCACTTTTGCTAAAAATAACCTTTTTGTCATTGATATGTTCATGCAAGATTCAGCAGACATGAAGCATCATTCGGCAAATGTTCAGCTTAACTGGAGAGAGGCAAAGCCTGTCATTTTCTCATCTAGGAACATTGTACTCTATTGAGCTCATTCTTAACCTTTTAAAATAGAAACAAAGAGGCTCAGAGTCATTGTCATCCAGCTGAGGACTTACATATGCCCATCTTCTTTCTGGGTTCTGTCCAGAGAAGGTAAGCAGGTTTGGACTTTTACCCTATTTCACTTGATTGTAGAACTCTATGAAGACTTTTGGAAGGCTTAGGAAGGTAAATCTAGTAAGAAGGGGAAAACTCATCCGTCTGGTTAATCAAGATAAGACTCATTAAAGGGCTCATAATACTCGAGCCCTTGAAGCTACTATTATAAAACTAAATGAATTCAGCCTTTAGGTAAAACTAAAATATTAAAGAGGCACAATGTAGTCATTTATTATACTCAATAAGTTTTCATTAGACAGTAAAAAGTTGTTTAAAATTCTGAAGGTTTTATGAATTCAATCTTTAGAATTCCCATTGATTCAGAGCAGGTAATGATCAGGATATAATAAAGGAGGCAAACAGACAATGTAGAATGTTTGGTGCTTGACTAGTGGTTTGTGCTAGCAGTTGTTTGCTATAGTAGAACTAAGTAGTGTGTTTTTTCCCAGGATAGTATGTGAGATAATCAAGAGAGACCACATGGAAAATAACCCAGTCTTTTAGAAAAGTAGAGGTGTTGAAGTAGATTTCACTTAATCCCAGTTTAAATTATCCAGCAATTGAGTGTCACAGTTTGTAACCAAATTCAAAAGTTGAAAAGTATAGCCTGAATTTGCATGTCTGATTTTTACTGTGCTTTTCTGTGGGGCATTTGATATTTGTGCATTTTCCTTAAGAGTTTTGGTATTCCATATTACTATCCCTACCATTATAATTCCTTTGCACCAGGATAAATCACTACATTTACTGAAAATCTTGTTGCTCATCTGTTCTTTCAAGTAACTTATGCTTAGGGAAATTCTTCAGATGCTTTGTAATGGCCCAAATTGAGTTATTAGTTGCAGATCAAGGTCTGCCTTTAATAATCGCAATAATTAAAACGTGAGAAACTGTCCCAAAATACAACCAGTTCTGCTTTTGTGTGTTTGTAATAGTGTTTGTTAGGGTCAAACCCAATTAAATAGAAATATTTTCTCTCTTTTTTACTTTGGTTAGATGGATCACATTACACATATTAAAAAAGGGGAAAATGCTTTAATTGGAAATTTTACAATTGAAATGACTTTTCATCTAATAGACCACGTTGATTTTAGACATTGAAAAGTGCTTAAAAACCAACTGCGCCTAGTCCCCAGTGTCATTTCCTAAGTGCAGAACAGAGGTGGCGTCTCCCCAGCAGTAGGTATAGTCTGTTTTCCCTCCTTGCCCTTCCTTTCCTCTTTGCTGTAGTCTAGTTCTATAAACTCTACAATGGACCTACAGATAAAGATCACAGCTGCAATGAAACTTTCTAAGCAGGTGGGAATATGATATGTAGTTAGAATAACTACTAGAAACCCTGTCACCACCTTCAGGGGAGGCAAATTTCTTAATTTTTTCAGTTGTAAGGGTTGCTTCTTAGCCAGCTCTTTTTCGTGACTAGAGAATGTAGAGTGAACAGGGGAGGAGGAAGCTGATAGCACAGCTTTAAGGCATTAACCAGGACATATCCCCTGCCAGGTGTTGCCCCCAGGAAGACACCCCCTTCTATCCCCATCTGCCATTTTTTAGGCAAAGCTCAAGGACTCTTGGCTTCTTTTTTTTTTCTTTTTCTTTTTTTTTTTTTTAATGTCACTGGCTTTCCTAGGCTGGGGCTTGAACTAAGTGTTAAAGAAGCCAAGGAACTCAGGTCTAGATAGCAGAAAAGTCAGTCCCCTCCTACAGCACTGCAGCCATGCAGGTCTGTCTACCCAGCGAAGCTGTTTCAGATTGTGTCTCTGGCTGAATTATTTATATATAAAGTTCCAGACTAAAATAAGTTCTAGCTGACTGTTTGGCTATGCTATGTCAGTAGGATGTTGAGACTCCAGCTTCCACCCTTTGGAGAGATTATGACCAAAGCACTGTAAGCCATTGCAAGAACTGGTCTGGAGGCTGTTCTGCCCCGGGTGGCTCATGGCTTGACAGCAATACTTCTCTTTCTCCGTCCAACGTAGACTTGGTCACCTGAAAGAAGAGTAAGAAATTATAAAGTAAGTATCTTGTGGCCTGTGAGGACTTTAGCTCGGGCAATTATGACAATAATGACTACTGTAAAACTAACTTGAAAGATTAACTCTTGTAAAGCCTATTGATTTATTTAAATCTAACTTGAAAGATTAACTCTTGTAAAGCCTATTGATTTATTTAAATTGTTTACCCTATTTTATTACCAGATTGCTTCTCCTTCTCCTCCCCAAATTGGCATTCTCCTTTCTTTCTCACTAGCTGTTTGTTTGATTATTATGCAAATCATGTTGTTGGCAGGGTCTGCCTTTAGTAATTAGCATTTGCCTTATTTTTCCAGGCTCCTTATGGAACAAATTGCCTGCCTGCTAGTATCCCAGAAACAGGAAGTTGAGGCTTACCTTTGTCTCCTTTTTCTCCCTTCTGCCCTCTAGGGCCTGGTGGCCCAGGCTGGCCAGGTAGCCCAGCAGGGCCCCGCTCACCTAGGAGGACAAAGCATGCTCAGTAAAAGCACAGTTGCGGGTCTGGAGGAACTGCATAGCACAGGCTGCTTTTCAGCAGGAGGGTGTTGTTACATGGGACTCTGTTGGCTGTTTCTCGCCACCACTTACCTTTCGGTCCTGGGATGCCCACCTCTCCCTTCTGCCCAGGGGGTCCTGGAATGGTTCCATAAGCTGCAAGGGGGAAAAATGGTTTTAGACTAGCAATCGCTCTTGAAGCTGGGGAGATAAAGTGATTGGAACACAGGTGGTGGTAGAGTTTGGGCTTGTAGAAGGAAAACAAAGTTTAAATCTGCCAGATTTTCAGCATCTCAGGTATTCAATGAAGTTTTTCAGGAGACTAGTTTCTGTGGAGCAAGAAGACTAGTTATGGGCTGGGGAAACAGAAGATCCTTACTTCGGAAAAAGTCCATGAGGTCCTCAGTCACATTGCTGTAGGCAGAGAAGACCTTGCTGATGCCAGGAGGCCCCTGGGGCCCAGGCCGGCCTGGCGGGCCCTGGACAGTGTAGGCCATCCCTTGCAGTAGGCCCTGACCTGTAAAAACACAAATATGTGGGCACCCTTTTCACAGTGAAAGTATAGCACCCTATAATTGTCTAAGCCCTGATACAGTTAAACTAGGTTAAGTGACAGGAAAAGCCCTGTGGCTTCCTTGTCCTCCCCTGTTGACTGGCACCAGTTTTCTGCAGCAGTGGGCTTTCATCAAAGGCTTTTTGCCTGCACAGTTGTGCTGCTAAGGTACAGGGAGAAAGGCTTTCTTAGCCATGAGCCTTCCCTCAGCCCCAGCAGAAAACCATGATAGTCATAAAGACTTCTGAGACCCACACAAGTTAGTGGGAAAGCAAAGTACAAAGACACCAACATGCTCTGTTCCCCGTGGCAGAGGTTCTAGTCCTGACTGCGGCCCCTTGAACTAAGCTGGCTGAGAATTAGATGGGAGCCTCCTGTCTTCAGTCCCTGTCCATCAGATTCTAGGATTGCTGGCCTCGCAGCCTAGGTGCTCTGAAAATGAGAGGATGAGTTTCTGGAGCCTAGATGTGGAGATGCTCACATGCTCCTCTCACTGCCCCCCATACCGCTAAGGCCGAAGTGTCCCCACTTACGCTGCAAACTCTCAGACACCCGGACAGCCAGCTCGTTGTAATCCAGACCGCCAGCAAAGCCAGCTCCAAATGATCCGCCATCACCACCGTACATGCCACCTGCTGCTGCCCCATAGCCTTGTCCCAGGCCAAGGTCTGGGCCAAAGGCACCCCCTTCGCCCAGGGAGCCTCCACTGGTGCCTCCTATGCCCATGGAAGAGCTGTAGGAGCTGCCCCGGCTGATGCTGTGTGAGGAGCTGCTACCCCGACTGTAGGAGCCATCCATGGACCCCAGGCGGCTGTCTCCAGGTGGTCCCTGAGGCCCCGGAGGGCCTGGGGGTCCAACAATGAAGCTCCGTACATCAGGACCTGTGGGGAGGAAGCTGCATTAGTGGGAGCTCAGGTCTGGGTGGAAAGAGGTGGGAGTTCAGAGTCCCAACACCCTAAGCAGGATGTGAACTTCCAGGCACTTTTGCAGGTCTGTGTTGGCTGGGAAGAAACTGGGCTTTCCTCACCTAGTGGCTCTCATGTATTTGGCCTCCCAGGGTCCTTCAAGTACCTTCTGCTCCCTTTTCAGGGAGAAGCAAGGTCTGGGAAGGGAGCAGAGGAGGGACAGCAATGTTCGGGGAACCTACTTGTCAGGTAGCTAATCAGTTCACTCCGGAAGCTGTCACTGTTCTCAGCTGCATAGGTTGCCAGAGCTCCTGAGACACCTTGAGGCCCTCGAGGGCCTGGGGGACCAGGAGGGCCTGGAGGGCCTGGGATGGATGACAAGCCAGCAGCTACATGGAAAGCAAGAGAAAGATCAGAGTCACCCTGCTGAGAACACTGCATTCCTAGCCTGGGCTCAGGGCCTCATGTGGGCCCCTCTCTGTAAGGTCCCCTGGGTGAGGGGAGGAGGAATGACAGAGGCCCAGAGCAGCACCCAGGAATGACTGCTCCTTATTGGCCCACTACCAGTTCTGAACCTTATTCAACCCAAATTATATCACCTCCCCCTCAGCCCTTCTGTCACTGAGAGTTGGAACTCCAGCCCTGGTACCTGCTCACACCCTGGCTCATGAGTTCTCTAAGGACTGCACCTGGGAACACTCCCTGTTTCTCCCTTTGCCCAGGCTGAAAGCACCTCAAAGCTCATGCACCCCTTACCAGGGCCCTAGTGCCCAGCCGTGTGCATGCTGCAGGAGGACGTGGTAGCTGGTGACTGGCTTAAACACATGGCTGCCCTTGCTGAAACCCATGGCGGCCTGAGGGCTGGCTGCAGCCCTCTGCCCTCCTCACTCCTGCTCCCCACGCCTTACTGTGCAGGTAGGATGAGAGGTCCTCCGTGCTGATGCTGGACCACGCGTTGCCTGGGATCCCCGGTGGCCCCGGGGGACCTGGGGGCCCGACGATGCCTCTGAATTCAGACCCTGAGACACCAAGAAAAGCAAGGAGTCTGTCGTGGCCTGGGCCCAGGGCTCTGCCTTCTGTCCCAAACCACTTGGACAGATGTCCCCCGCTCAGCCTTACCTTGGAGCAAGGAGAGGAGCTCTTCATAGGATGTCCCCGGCAAGCCAGGGGGTCCGGGGGGTCCGGGAAGCCCAATGCTAATTCCAGAACCTGAGGAACAAAACCTCAAGTTGTCATGGATTCAGATCAGACAGAGAGACACCCTGTCAGGGAGGGGGCCAGACAGACGCAGTGTGAACAGAAGTGGGGCTGAGAAAGGGAAAAGGGGGGCGGCAATAAGGGACTGGCAGAAAGATGGATGGAGAGACACAATCCTGAGTTAATGATGCTGAGGAAGAGGGGCCCCAGGTAGATAATGGGAAGAATGTGCATGTTGAGCAGTGTATGTGTGGTGTGGGGGGAGGTGTGCATGTGTAGAGAAGTGTGTGTGTGGAGAAGTGTGCATGTGAACTGTGTCTCTCTGTAGAGAAGTGTATGTGTGAGTTGTGTGCAAACTCCAAGCAGGATGGTGCCTGAGACACTCATTTTGGCTTCCCTCGCCAGGCTGCTTGACCTGCCTGGGGCTGCAGGTTTGAATAGCTCTGAGTGCAGCTCTCTCTGTCTGGGTTTGGTGTGGCTTGACAGGAGAGGGTCAGTGGGCCATTCTGGAGAAGTTTAGCCCCATGTCCTTACCCCGGGCCCTCCCGATCACCCTTGCCTGCAGAGGACAGACACTCACTCGACATGTAGCTGAGAATGCGAGTGCTCAGCTCTGCATAGTCCAAGGACTGCAGGGACCAATCTCCGCCTGTTCCAGGTGGCCCTGGGGGACCCCGAGGGCCCATCAGGTATTGACGCAGATACTGACGCACATCATCGCCTGAAAGGAGAGAATGCACTAGCATGGACCCACTTAGGCCGTGGGGCAGCCACAGCCTGGTGTCCCCACATGGCCTGGCTGCTGAGTGACATGCAGGTTCACCCTCAGGCCCCCAGGAGGAAATGAGCAAGTCTCCAAGTACCTGAAGGGGTGCCTGCCTGGTTACCTGGCACGGGTTGTGGGTATTTGCTGCCCCTTTCCAGTCAGCTGCTGACTCACTAGTGGCTGGGTGCAGTTAGGGAGTGGCCCCTTGTCCTGAAGAACCATCTACCCTTTGCAGCCCACAAGACTCAGAGAGGGACAAGGTGTGCCTGACAAGGGGGGCCAGGAGACAGCAGAGGTGCTCCCTCGCTCCCTCCAGCCCACCGCAGGCAACTCACGCTGTAGCGCAGCTAGGATGTCTTCGGAAGAGATGGTGGCAGAAGACGAGCTGATGCTGTACCCCGAAGCTGTGGGAAAGGAAACATGGGGTTATCCGTGTACCTACTGAAGCAACACCCCCATTACTCCAGAATCCCAAAGGCCTGGCCAACTGGCTGTTTCCATTTGGGGGAGGCAAACTGAGCGGGGCACAGGAGGGTATTTTGAAAGCACAGAAAGGTCAACATTTTGCTTTCATTTGGTAAGAAGTGCAGTTTTCGGAAGTATGCTTTAGCCTAACTCCTACAAGACCCTGCCAACCCAAAGGACCCCTTTTCACACGCTTAGGACACATTCATCCACTGTGAGAAGGCTCGTTAAACAGGGCTCTGCAGTGTTGCTTCATCCAGATAAACCCTTTTTGAAGCTAGCTTCCTCCCAAGGGCCTGATGACCAGGAATTGGGATTTGAACATCATGTTCACAGGAAGGGCCAAGCCAGCAGTGAATTAAGAGATGAGACTCCAAGAACAAAGGTGAACCCTGGAGGGAAGGGTTGTTTCAGGAGCGAGAGGCTTACTCCGTAAGTAGCTCACGACGAGGCTTGCCAGCTCCGAGTAGTCGAAGGTCTCACCCGTGATGGTGGTGACAGGCCCGGGGGGACCAGGTGGACCTGGAGGACCCTGAACTCCAGACAGATATGACCTAACACTGTCACCTGCCAAAAAAGAAAGTCAAGCCTTTCCCCAAGTGGACATGTCTTCCCAATGTAGGGGACCTAAAGAACCTGATGAAATACACACCCTACCCCACACACAGACCCAAGGCAGGGCCAACAGGGAGCCTAGATACCCCTTGTTACAAATGGGGACACTGAGGCAGGGGCCTATGTTGGGTCAGGAAGTACTCGAGGGCTAAGGGCCACCAAGACTCTAGTTAGCTGCACATTTGACATAGTGCTAGTGCCCACATTTGCAGAAATCACACACTCACGCCCACAGGGAGCACAGGGATGGGGTTGGGGAGTGCACATGTGTGATAGTATGTGTAGCTGTGTGTACATGTGGACATGCATGTGGGTAAGCATGTGGGTAAGCAAGCCTCCTCTGGGGCGAGTCTGAGGCCATGTGTGTGGACAGCCAGGAAAAAGGCGGCAGCTCACGGACCTGCAGTCCCAGCTCCAGGGGTAGAAGACCTGGGCCTGCCTTAGAAACTGCTGTGTATGCACGCACATACGCACACACACACAGACGTGCACATGCATGTGCTCACAAACACACACACACACACACACACACACACACACACACACACACATACATGCACACACAGCCCCACTCCCACCCGGGCACTCACTCTGCATGTACTCAGAGATGTACTGCTGAATCTCCAGGCCAGAGCTGCTGATGGAACCTGGAGGCCCAGGGGGCCCAGGGGGGCCTGGTGGGCCTGGCATGAACATGGTGCTGGATGATGATCCCTCTGGAAGAAAGAAAGCCTTCTGAGCTGGTTTCTCTACCCTAGGGTCAGACAAAGGGGCCCAGGCACTGATTCCATGGTCTGGGGAGGGAGGGTCATTCTCAGTAGGAGAAAAAGGACAGTGACAAAGAGAAGGGCCCCCCAGAAATGAGAGGAAAGGAGTGCCTGCAGCAGTCACTATCTGCGAGGGGCACAGAGATGGGAGCTCTCCAGGCCGACCCTTCAGCAACCTGCTCATTGCCCCAGAGTCTCCCTCTTCTCTGAACACCCCAGCTTCTGGGCCTGCTGTGTCTCCATCTTTTGTCATGTGCATAGTTAACCATCTTTATCATGCAAGGGTCCTTCCCTCCTGCCCCCACTAACTTGAAACCTCCTTAAAGCAGCTCAGAGATCCTAGCACATGGAGAAAGTACCTAATCAACACTGAATCATGGACCAATGAAAGAGTAAATGAATGAATGAATCAGTGTCCTCATTGGCATCATCAGCCTTGCTTGAGGAAGGGGAGAGGAACTTTGGTAACCTCTGGTTCTTACCTTGAAGGAGACCACCGGGAATGCCAGGAGACCCTGGAAATCCGGGATCACCTGGAGTTCAAAACAAGAAGCCCTGTTTATATCACCTCCTCCAAGAAGCCTTCCCTTATTAAGCCCGACCACACTGATCATCACATCTCTTAGTCCATTTCTGCTGTGACACCACAAGCTCCCTTTGGGTAGAAACTGTGTGTCCCCACAGCCCCATCCCTTCCTCTCTCCAGCCCCTTCCATTCTCTACCCTTTTCTTCCTCCCAAGGCTTAGCACCAATAGGTGCCTGCTGCTCACTAGTCAGGCTCTGGGGCCAGCCTTACCACTCCTCACCACATTCTTGGTTGTTCCCTCACTGACCTTTGTCACCCTTGGGTCCCCGAGGGCCAGGTGGTCCCTGTGGATTGAGTCCGAGAGAACTGGAACCTGCAAGCCAACACCACACACAACACATCAGCCATGGCTGGGAGTGGCTCTGGCCGGAGACTGCAGTGGGGACTGGGCTCAGCACTTACCTGAGGAGAACCCTGGGAGGCCTTGTTCACCTGAGAAACGCAGTGAGAGGGCAGACGGTCAGTTGTGCTCTCCTCCCACCCCACGCCCCAGCCCAAGACACTACCTCCCCCTCCCAAGGCTCCACAAGATTCATGATTGCTAGGGCTGCACTGCGGTTTGGGCAGTACCTAGAGCGGCCATACACACTCACACACACACACACACACACACACACACTCCTCTCAACTGCTGACAGACACACACGCTGATCTACTTTTGCTCAAGTCTCTTGGAAGGTCAGCTTTCCCCACCCCAATGCTCACCCCCCCCCATTTCGTTTGATGCCAGCTCTACTGTACCTTGGTATCCTCGGGGGCCTGGGGGGCCTGAGGGAAGAAGGCAGAGAGTTGTGAGACATGTATGAACCACCTATTGTGACTTCAAGGGGCCCATGGGAAGAGGATGGGGCTCATAGCTTGGGGCTCCTCACGCCTCTCCTCCCACCAGGCCAATGCAGAGGTGGGAATTCTCTGTAGAGCTTCTGAATGCCGAGCCGCCCCATACCCCATTCCCGGCCAGCAGTCGGATATGTCGAAGCACATCTTAATGTCAAGATGCTGTTCTCACCTTGATCTCCTTTGGGACCTGGGGGGCCAGGTGGGCCTGGAGGGCCAGAGACGAAGGTCTCTGCAGAGGAAAGAAATAGCTTTGAGTGTGGGTGCAGTGATGTTCATGAAAGAGTAGCACCTAACACAGTGCCTGACATACTGTAGATGCTCAATCAGTATTTGTTAAATAGATGAACAGATGGATGGATGGATGGATGGATGGATGGATGGATGGATGGATGGATGGATGGATGGATGGATGAATGGATGGATGGATGGATGGATGGATGGATGGATGGATGGATGGATGGATAGATGGATGGATGGATGAATGGATGGACGGACGGACGGACGGACTGATTTTCCACTAGGGAAAAGTTCTGGGATAATGTTTGCTCTAAAGCTATTTTCATATCTTTCTATATTGTACTGTTGGCATAGATCTCATTTCATGTCCATGTGTCCCGTCTATTTTATCAAACCGGGGCTCCCCAAGGACAGGAATCAGGTTTTCCCAGTCCAGATCTCCCCGACTACAGAACTGACTCCTGCCCTCAGGCTAGGCTACCAGGGACTATCAGGGTGGCTGGACAGGCATCATTTACCCTTTCTACAGGCAGCAGGAGGCATGGAGTTTATGCAAATACACCTCCAGTGGAATGTCAGGAGGAAATGTGGTGACTAGGTCAGGAAGGCCAAATGCTGTGACCACAGAAAGTACTGGGGCTAGGACTGAGGTGGGGACAGGTATGACTTGATTCCACATTACCTGAGTTGGTCAGGAAAGATCCTGGTGGGCCCGGCGGACCTGGCAAGCCTTCCCCTAAATAAGAGAACCGTCAAGATTTATTAATGTTGAGAGGTGGGCCAGGAACTCTCTGCCCAGGAGATATGGTAGGAAAGCTCTTTCCTACAAGCCAGCCCAGGAGAAGTCTGGGCTCTAGGTCCCATCATCATCATCAGGCACCTCCCACCAGGGAGCTCTGTTCTCACCTGCTGGTCCTCGAGGGCCTGGGGGCCCTGGAATGGCACGTCCTGGAGAAGAGAGGGAGGAAGAGTCAGTGCTAAACCCAGAGAGCCAACCCCGCCCCTGAGAGCAGGATTTTGGCTTCCTCACTAAGTGCCTCTAATTCCCTGTCCCCCAAGATTCCTAACTTTCCAAAGATCCCTAACATGCTCACCTGGTGGCCCAGGTGGTCCAGGTGGGCCTGGGGGACCTCGTAAATCAATACCCTCTGTAGAGAGAAGAAAATAGAAATGAGCAAAAGCTGACACGGAGCTGCTATCTGCCAGCTTCATCCCTCACCAGGCTACACTCACACCCACACCTCAGGCCCTGAGTCAGAGCACATGACCCTCCGGCACCCCCTCTACTAGGGGCGCCCTTGCTCAGAAGCAGAGCATGGCTGCAGCCGAACTCCCTGATAGCCAATGTAGGTGTATCGAGAAATGGCTAAGAGCGTGGCTTCAACGTCAGATAGTCTGAGTTTGCATCCCTGCTCCACTGCTTCTAGTTGGTGACTTTGGGTGAGCTCTCGACCTTTCAGCCACAGCTTCCTCCTCTGTAAACCAGACGCATATGACATGTGTCACAGGGGCCTTATGAACACTCAGTGAGATGCCATGGCACAATCTCTGGCACACAGGGACTGCTGGATGGGGGCTGGCTATAGTCTTTGCTGTCCAGGTGTCCAAGCGCTCAGGTACCCAAGTGTAGGAGGCCCAGTGGCATCTCTGCCTGGGCTCCTTAAAGGACTTCGGGAACAGGAGGACCTGGGAGTTGGCTCTCCCACGACCTGAGAACCCACAGACACTTGCCATTGCCCCCAGTGAGTGGGGGATGCAGTATTTCTGCTGGGGACACTCACCGTGTCTGACTCACTTGGAGGCCCCGCATACCCCTGGTCCTCCTGGAGTTCTGAGGACCTCACTGACAGCTGCCCCATCCCCAGTGACTCTCACCCACAGCTGACAAAAACCCCGCTGCTCCTCTCTGCTAGCCTTGCATTCCAGAGGAACTGGTTGCCTTCACCCACATCTGGGGCTCCTTGTGGCTCAGTGGTGCAGCTGCCACAGCCCTAGTGCACCGATGCCTCTCCCACTACAGGCCCCACGTCACATGTCCTAGAGAACATGGGGCACTCACGGGCAGAGAGGACCTCAGAGATGGAGCTGCTGCTGCTCATGAAGGATTCACCAGCAAGTCCTTGCTCCCCTCGCGGGCCTGTGGGGGAGATCACAGAGTTGGGGTGGGCACCCCGCCACAGCAACCGGTCAGTGCTTTCCCTCGGGATGGGCTGCAGTGGCCCAGGTGCCAGGGGCAGGGCAGGCCAGCAAGCTGGCTGAGAACTGTCCTGTCAGCCAAGAAATACCCAGGAGGAGGTAGATCAGCTTTTTCTAAACCTGACTGTTTTTTGGTATTTGGATAAATCTCTGGACAGTGGCACAATTGTCAAGATCTTGTCACAAGAGGCCCGAGACCTGTGAAAACAGCTGAACTTGACCCTGACCAGGGGGCCACAGAGCTTTAATCCCCTGTCCTAAGGACCCCTACCTTCTCAGAGACATGAAAGGGGATGAGAAGCAGTGTTGCCATTGCAGCTGAGGCCTTGCAAGGCCCTTGGTGAAGAACTGTGTCACCCGCTCACCCGCCTTCCCCAAATGCATGTCTCTTGCTTCACTTAAAGATCAGAGCCCAAGCCCAGTCTGGGCAGGAAGCCCTCCCGCCTGAGCCCACAGTCATGTGTTCTTTCAGGACGTGACATACCTTGCTGTCCTGGGAGACCGGCTGGACCGACAGGGCCTGGACATGGGGTTGGAAAAGAGAAGACTTTGTCACACTTCTAAGGTCACAGTTCTAGAAAGAACTGAAGAAAGGCAGGTCCTGGGTCTACATGTAGCTTCCTTATGAGGCATGAAACAGTGGCTCAAAGAGGTCAGCTTGCTTATCTGAGAGGAGTAAGCAATCTGAGACCAGCCCTATGGTCCATCCCAGTGGGAATTCCTCTGCCAGGTACCAGGCCCCTGAGATGGGCAGGACTGCCCTCTCTGACACTGTTCAATGATGAGGGACCTCTAAATGCCCACACTGACCTCTCTCTCACTGGAGCTTATCAGAAGGGAAAGCTGGTCCACACTTGCATTGGTCATGTTAAATCATATATCTCATTTACACATGAACATTTTTAAATAATTAAAAAGTAGATACAGTTGACCCTTGAAAAGTGCGGAGGTTAAGAGTGTTGACCCCTTACACGGTATAACCTTGACTGCTCGAACACTTAACTACTAATAGCCTATTGTGACCAGAAACCTTATAAATAACATCAATAGTCAATTTATTTTATGTTATATGTATTATATACTATATTCTTACAATAAAGAAAGCTAGAGAAAAACATTATTAGGAAAATTATAAGGTTTGTTTGTGAGCTTTTTCAAGTTCTCACAACTCTCCAAAAATTGTTCTAATATATTTATTTTAAAAAATCACATATAAGTGAACCTGTGCAGTTCAAACCATGTTATTTAAGGGTCAACTGTATAACAAAATAACAGGCATTCTGGAAAAATAGAAAAAGGTATTATCCATAATTCCTTAACTTGTAGGCATTTTATCTATTTCTTTTTAGCAGTTTTTTTTTTGCATCTAGTAAAAATATTGTTGTAACCACAGAGCACACATCATCTAGCAATCTGCTCTTTTAAATAATACCATTATCTCTTAACAAATTTCTTTAAGTCTTCATTTTTTTGTAACCAATTTCATTATCATTGAATAATTTTGGAATAGTTTCTCTAGATTTCTACCATTTTTGTTGCCCTTGATGCATATTATCAAATTGTTTTTCAAGAGGATACATTTTGGGGACTGAGCGCTCTAACTGGCTAGACACTGACTCTGGAGGCAGAAGGATCTGGGCCAAACCCTGACTCTGCTAATTCTTAGCCAAGTGACCTTGGGCAAGTCATATACCAGCTTGTGCCTCCAGAAGTGCTGTGACCTGTGCAGTGCATGGGATCCTTGCTAATGTGTGATGAGGACTTGCTAGTCTGTGATGAGGGCTTGCTAGGCAGTCCAGGAGGGGGCTTTCTCAGCAACCCCATTACTCTACTCCCCTAGTTTCTGCCCTGGATTTCAGAATTTGGGTGAATGCTGCTACCAAGGCCTACTGCTGATTTGGGACAAAGCAAGAAAATGGACTGACCTGGGGCACCTGGAGGTCCTGGGGGTCCCATGGCTCCAGGAGGTCCCGGAGGGCCCGGGACGGTGAGAGTCGATGACCCCTCTGAAAACAGAAGGCATGTGGAATGCTGAGCCCCAGTCTTCTGGCTGAGGGGTACCAGGACCTATGCCAGGCTGTGGGTAGATCCCACACTTCTTGCTCTTATTACTTCTAAACTTCTCTTCTTCCCCCCACAACTGCCTCCCTGCTCAAAGAGCCCAGCACTGCATCCTGCCCAAAGCTCCCACAGACTGGCACTTCTTGGAGGCTGTTAAGGAAGAGCTGGGTACAGATGGGGCAGATGCTGGGTACATGAGAATATAGAGCACAGGGCCAGCCTACCTGCAGTCATGATCCTGCCTGAAGCACCTGGTTCACCTGCAAGGGGAGGAAAAGGAGAGTGGTTGTTCCCAGGATCAATTAGTGTCCTAATAAATTGCTTCCAAGGCTTCTGATTGCACTTGAGACCCACTCCTGGGCCTCTAACCATAAGCTAATGGCATTTTGAGGAACTAAGGGGAGTGCACAGGACACATGAAGCACCAGTCTCTGAACTAGAGACCCTGGAGGCTGAAGTATTGATCTTCTTGGCCCACATTCACTTTTGGAAGAAGCTGGGACTCTGTGCAGGGGCTTCATTGGTGGATGTCAGAGAGTTTGCCTTTTAGTGAGGCAGGAATGAGGCTGACTCAGGAGTCATTCCCACTTTCACACTTGGTCTTCTACAGTGGGCATCTCAGGCACTTACTGGGAACGGCCTCGGGTGGGTAGGAAATGCACAGAGAGGTTAAAGGACAAAGAGTGAGCCTTCCCAGTAGGGCTTGGTTCCAGGGTGCCCCTTGAGGCGCTAGTTCCCTGGGATTGTAGTAGGAGCTGTACAGAGTTAAAAAGGGGTTCTGTGGCTGGTAAGCTGGGAACTCTGAGTTACATAAATATTAACAGATGTCTTTTCTGCCTGTGGCATTAGAGGGTTGAAAACACACCTGTGTGCGGGGGACTTCCAGGAAGGGAATGTCGGAGTCACACTGTGCCACATGTATTGCCTACCAGTTGTCATCTTGGAAATCCAGACTCAGGAACGAAATGAGCGAAGCAGAGGATAGAAAAGCCCTCCCCTGGGGACTTTCAGTTGCCCCTTTTGTCATTTCCCATGGTCTGTGAGCAATTCAGTCACCGCACATGAGGATGATATTGACTTTGCTCTTAGGGGAAGTGGAGGGTGGGCCTCTCCTGGCCATCTGCCAGCCCCCAGGGTTCATTTTACCAGTATTAGGTAAAATGCCCACCTGTTGTGTGCATTGTCCAGGGAGGGTCTGAAGTTCCCCATGGGCAGGAAGTCACAGGCCCTCAAGGATGGGGTGCCTGGTATCCTTGGGAATCAGCAAACCTATGCATGTCTAACTGAAGATGCCATCAATCCATGAACAGACCTACAGACCCAGAGATCTGTCTGGGAAGTGTAAACTCAGTCATTATTGTTTTGAATTACATTTAAAACTAAATGTTTTAAAAGAACTCCTTGGCCCAACTAGGCACTGGAAATAGTTTCTGGAAAGTGGTTATTTTATTCCTCAGGTCTCCCCAAGGTGACAGTAACTGTTTGTGACAGAGTGCATCTCCATAGAATATCAGGGTTCAGGGATATTAGGTCACAGGGACAGAAGACGTCCCCAAGAACCATTTATCCCTGAACTGGCTCAGGGTTGGGGTTCAGGGATGTGAGATCACAGGGTCAGAAGGAGTCCCCGAGAACCAATTATCCCTGGCCTGGCTCAGGGTTGGGGTCTAAGGGTGCAGAACTGGACAAGAGTGCCACCCTCTGTGTAGGGGTCTCCATGTCAGCTCCAGTCACACCCCAATGATGACTTTTTCTCTTAACAGCATCTTAGATGTTCCTCCCTTCCTGCATTAAAGCCCCCTGTGTGGATAAAACCAGAGAGGGTAGTTTCTGTCCTGGGGGAATGTCACAGTATAGGGACCAAGCCTAAGCGAGGGGGCATAGGGCATTAGGGGGGCATTTTAAAGGCAAGCTAGGGGTGAACTGGCTTGAGGAGGATGGGGAGCACACTTCCAGATCCTCCTCCAGTGAAAGCCTGGAGACGCCCAGGTACCATACTGAGGCTCAGGACTTGGGCCTGGGCAGGTGGGGGCTGCTGGCGCTTGAGGGTTCAGGCTCTGTTGATCACAACAAGTCTCTGGCTTCTCAGCCTCACGGCCTGGGACTGAAGCCACTAGATGCCACTGTTGATCCAGGATCTGGGCAGAGGGGCTTCCCTCCTGCCAGTCCTTCCCCCCCACCCCCTAAAAAAATGACTAGCGAAAGAGACTATCTAATTTTGAAAATCACTCACCTTTAGCTCCTGGTCGGCCGGGGGTCCCAGGAAGTCCTGATGGGATTGAAAACAAGTCAGTCAGGATAAGTAAGGCCCAGCAATTCCAGGCACCCTCTGCTAATACTTAACGCTCCCTACGCACAGCCACAGTGGCCGATACCTGGCTTTGCCTTTTTCTTTAGCCTGGGCGGCCCCTGGGGCAGGGGCCAGGGGCTCTTTCTCTGAGCCCATTCTCAGGAAATGGGGCAACAGCTGGGCTTGAGGGAAGCAAAGGCCCATGGACTTAGCTTGGGGGATCCCAATTCCTCTAGGTTATGAGCCCCGAGCAGCCAGGAAAGTAGCCACTGTCCCCACCTCTCTCCTGCAGAGTAGGGAAGTGGGGGCTGGGCTTCCTAGAGCTGATGCAGCAACCCCTCCTTGCTTTTGTCTGCTGAATTCCACCAGTGACCCGTCCCTGTGCACTCAACTTTGGGGGGGACCTGCTGCTTGATTTCATTTTATGTCTTTGCTTTATTTCCTTTAGGAGTTGTGGCTGGGTGTGGTGACAATTTCTCAAATCCAAATGAGTACACACTGGTCCAACTATAAGACTGACTTTGACATTGAAGCTGTCCCAGAGAAACTGGGCCCTGAGCAAGGCGAGCTGCCGCTCCCGCCCACCCAGTGTGGCTGCCAGCTTCTGTGGAGCCAACAGAATTCCCAGAACTCCCAAACCTGAAGCCTCCTCACAGGATTCCTGCACTGGAAGGAAGCAGGGTGCAGGCAGACAGAAAAGGCACATGACCTAACTTCGCTCTACCAGAATGGCTTTCTAGATTGTTCTGTGGACACTTTTCCTTCCTCAGGTGTTTCTCAAGACTCTCAGTACTAGGACCTGGACCCATTTTTGCTGGGAGGCTGAGGGGAGGAGGAGAGGAAACTCTAAGGTGACTGGAGGAGAGATGCTTGTGGAATCCAGGAAGGCTGGGATGGGAGGCTCTGCAGGTGGCATTTGGAGGTGCGAGTGGCCCAGTGACTCACCCTGAGGTCCTTGGGGTCCTGTGAGACCTACAGAAAATAAAACACAGGAGGGGGCAGTTGAGGGGGTGAGGAGCCACACTCTCGGCTGTAGGAGCAGAAGAGATCAGTGGGGCAGGAGGACAAACCCTGAGTCTGGGGCCATCAGACTCCAGGATCCTCCAGCGCTGGCTGGAGAGCAGGTCCCGCACTTGGAGGTGAAGTGACTCTCTGCTCCATTGGGCAATGGTCCCAAGCCCTTTTGGGACCACAGACCCTTTGTCATCTAAGAGCTATGGATTCAGAAATCTCATACACTCTGACCTCTAGTGCTGCCCCCAGGTCCCCTCCTTGGTGCTGCCCAACTGCATCCCCCTCAAAGGAGCCAGGAGTCTCCTCCAGTCCTCACAGCCTGCTGATGAACAACCTCTCCCCTCACAGCTCTCTCGGTGTGGTTTGATCTGCTCCTACCAACGCCCTGAGGATCTTGCTCCTGTCAGGCCTTCGGCAGAGATGCCAGCGTCTCTGCTCAGACGGGTGTGTGTCGGTGAGGGTCCAGGCACGGCCAGCCCCGGGGAGGTGGACTGAAGCGGAAAGGCTCACAGGAGCAAGGCACTGAGGTGGCGCTAAGCTCCGCGATTTTTAAGAGACTCCTTGCTTCTTCCTCAAACCCCTTGCTTTCAGCTGTTAATGTCTTCCTTCCAATTGCCAGACTTAAGGACTCAGGTGTCAGAACACACACACACACTCACACACACACACACACACACACACACACACACACACACACACAGCCACTACACACAGCACAGGCTAGCAGTCATGGTAGTTTCCTGCTGGGCTGCTGGAGGAAAATGGGATAAGGCAGGCAGATGGACATGTGCATGTGTGTGCAGACACACACACGTACACACACACACACACACACACACACACACACACACAGAGCAAGGTCATGGCTCCCTCTTCCCACTCTGGTACCTGGCTTTCCTGGGTCTCCAGAAGGTCCTGGTGGGCCTCGGGTCCCAGGCATCCCTGTGAGACCTTGTTCACCTAGAGAGAGCACAACCAATGTGCAAATGTTTTCCTTCTAGGAAGGCTGAATGGGCCGGCACATCTTAGTCGATGCTTTGTTTGGGGTTTTGACGAGTGACTTGCAGGCAGGTGGGGAGGAGAATACTAACGAGACCCGGACTCTGCATGTTTCTACATGGCACATGCCCCTCTGGTGTTATGATTAGGGGATGTGTGCAGGGCAGGGGGTGGCAGGCAGGAGGCAGTGAGAGGGAGGGGAGCCAATCAGTGACCAACCTCTTGGGCCTTGGTGTCCGTCAGGGCCAGCGGGGCCTAGGGAAACAGAACCACAGTGCGTCAGTGACTCTGGGAGCTACTTCTGGGATACCTTCCCTCTTTAGCCCAACAGCCTCACATCAGGTTGTCTCCCAGGTAGGGAGCCCATGGGCCCTTCCTCGAGCTGTTCAGCATGGAGAAAGCCTGGTCTCTGTCACATCACCCATATGCAGCTGTCTCCCTGCCCTCTCCCCCTAAACCAGTGTTTATTTTCCTGTTAATAGCTGCTCAACGATGCCTCACTGCATCTCTAGTGCCCTTCACAGGACACAGTACACACCAGATGCTCAATAAATGTCTGCCTCAGGTACTCAAATTCCTGCAAGTCAAGGTCCTCCAAGTTCTTGTCCCTTCTGCTCTGGGCATTATTCCAACCTCTCTGAGGTCCTTCTGGGACCAAGTCTTGCCTTTCCCCACATCTTTGTCTTTCCTTCCTCATGTTGTTGTCTCTACATGGGAATTTCCAAACTGATCATGATTAAAATCTTTCTTACTTTTTAGGACAATCTGAAATGCCACCACCTTCACTCTCTGGTTGAGAGAAATCTCCCTGTGTATCCTCCTAGCACACTGTACTTTCTGTGGCACTTGTCACCCCATATAGGCTTTATCTCCATTTCAGGGGAGTGAAGCATCTTATTTGCCCACCAAGGCAACCTGCATGCCGTCAACACTTCTTGACAATTTGTTAAATGAATGAGAAAGTGAATACACTTTATTCACCACTGGTGGAGCTTAAACCCTTCTAGAACTCGGTGCTATATGACTGGCCTTCTGAGGGCCCTTGGCCAGTTCCCATGTCTTGGCTCCCAGCCCCCTCGGTAAGGGTCAGCAAAAGGGTCGAACCCTGGATCCAGCTGTGAGACCAGCACTGAAGTGTCAGGGAATATCATGGGTTTCAAAGGACCCCAACAGCTTCCTGTCCTCCCTTGGGGCCTGGGTGGCTTAGAGGCAGAGAGCAGGGTGGAGGCCATGTCCTGCCATATCCGCCCCAGCCCTGCCACAGCAGTGAGAAATACACAGTGACGGTTGCCACTCTCTGATCCCCCGTGGCTGTGAAGGCCCAGGAACAGCCTGTAAATGGAGCCTGTACTAGGGGCTGGGCAGATAAGAGAACAGAAGAAGCGGCTCTAGATGTATCTCAACCCTAGAGCCATGACGATGACCCGAATGGGGCAGACTCACTGCCTTTGCTCCTTTGGGACACTCACCCATTGCTCCTTTAGCTCCAGGCTCACCCACAGCACCAGGCAGACCTCTCAAGCCTGGCTCACCTGCAAAGAAAATGAGATGGCCAGTTAGAGGCTTCCAAACTTCACATCCTTGGCAGTAGTAGGACACTGCACCCTCTCTGCCCACCCCAAGCCCACCACCTCCCCAACCAGATCAGCTTGGGGTGCCAACCAGATGTTGGGGATGCAGTGTCTGCTTAGATTCTATGGTCAGTGGCCTCTGGGCAGCAGGCAAGTTCTGGCCCAGAGCCACGCCTGGTCTAAAGGGGCGTGTATATGAGTCTTATTTTCTTGGCAACAGAGAGCTGCTCCTTGTAGGCACAAGTATCATCACTATTAATTTCCTTTTAATCATGCAAGTTGGCAGGAGGTGAGTGAATGAGGGGGTTCAAGCAGTGCAAACTCTCTGCTACTTTGGGAAGAGCTTAATTTTCTCAACTGGATTCACCAAAAAGAATCAGAGGTAACCACGAACTCCCTTTTCTGCCCTAAACATTTACTGTCTGGACTATACATTTGATGCTGGCTTATACTCCATTCGGCACTTTATTTTATCTTGTGGTTTTCCTAGAGTGCAAGTTCTCTGGAGGTTTTTAGACAGAGATTCTCTTTCACACTTTTGTAATTTTTTTCCACTTCTACTGCCTGATAGATTTATAAAATTCCTTTAATGATCAAAGTGGATTCCCGTGTAGGACTGACCTGTGAGGCCTCGTGGTCCTTTCTCGCCCTGGTCACCTAAAACAAAAATGGGGTGGGGGTAGGGCAGAGAGTATCAGTCAGTCAGGAGCAAGGACATCCTCACCCAGTAAGAGGGGCGCCAGACTCCTGACACCTGGTAGAATAGTTCTCATTGTACCTGGAAACTACTGCCAGCAAGAATGTAGGAGAGAACTTGGCATTTATGAAGCCAAAGGGGCACTTTTGATGTCCTTTGGTGTCGGGGCCCACCCCTAAACTGCCCCAGCCCTTGCTGGCATAGAGTGGGTGCTATGGGCACAAGTAGAACCTGACAAGGAGGACCTCATTGTTTATCCTTGTCACCCCGAGGGCCACCCAAGCACAGCAGCTCTGTAATGTTGATGCTTTGTGTCTTCTCTTTGTGCCTCAGTTTCCATATTTGAGAGGTTGCACTAGGATGTCCTCTCAGATCCCACTCAGCTCCAGGGGCCAAGAGCCAGAGTCATCTGCATTCTTGGGCCCTGGGGCGGGGGTCACATTTGGGTTCCCAGGAGTCAGGCAGACTCTGGTAATGTATGAACTGCTAGCAGCAGGAGCAACATACCTTTGGGTCCTGGTGGTCCCATAGGTCCTTTGTCACCTGAAAAGGGGTATGGACAACTTGGTGTTAAGAGCCTTGGCAAGAAAGACCAAGAAGGGCAGTGCTCTGTGTCTGAAGACAGACCCCCAACCCCACAGCCTTGACCACCCCGTTTCCTCATGCACTTGTCAGCCTGCACAGGCTGTTGCTTGTGCCCATCAGAGCCTTGCTGACTCCACCCCCAGACCCTCTTCTTGAGTGAGCAGCACCTACAGGGTGACATTCTCTCCCCTGGGTCCCTCCCTCTAGCTTACCTTTGACACCAGGGAGTCCCACTTCACCTCGGAGTCCTTGGAGACCTACAGGGCCTGCGAGCAGAGGAAACCATGCAGGAGAGTGAGTGCCCCAGCCATGGAAGGGCCAGACACACACATGGGCACATGTAGGCACACACACACACGTACACACGTGCATACAGACACACACCCATCTCCTCAGACTCTTCCCCATGCCCCCTCTACATCAACCTGGTCCAGGTTCTTTGGCCCTGTGATTACTAGGCTCTGGGCATAAGGACACCTCATGGGACCCTGGCAGAGACACTAGCCTACGTTACAGTGTAAGCTGTAGACTGAGATCCCCAGGAGAGCAGGACGAGCTCTGTCTGCCCCGAGGAATGAGGTAGAGGCAGGTGCTTGCTAGGGCAAAGGCAGGGTGGGAAGTGTCTGCTGCTGACAAGGCCAGGTCAGAATTGCTTTCATAGGACCCCTGGTACATGGCTTCAGCTACAGGGGACACAGTGAGTTTTGTACCTCCAAGAGGCTCTCTTTATAATTGCTTCTTTTGCATTTAAAATGTTTGTTTTCCCTTTTAGTATCCCTTTCTTTGCCTCAGAAATAGCATCTGTTTATATGAAAAAGCACACTTACCTGGGGGACCCTGTGGGCCAGGAGAACCACTGGCACCTGAGAAGGACCATAAAAGAATTATCAGAAGAGTCAGGTATAGGCCAGCAACATCTGACCCCATGGTAAAGGTCAAGTGGAAGGGTGAGAGTTCACTTCCAGGTAAGGGCTGTGGATATGGATGTCGCCCACACAGTGTGGGTTCTTGCTAGGACCCCAGAGCCAGTGGGTCCATAATGACCCAAGTCCAGTGCAAAGTCTTCCTCAAGGTGGAAGCAGCAGCTGGTGGGATCAAGAGAGCCCTGTTCTTCTCAGGCTAGAGTAAGACATTTGGGCCGGGGCAGGGGGAGGAAGAGAGGTGAGCAGATGGACGTCTCACTGAGACAGCTCCATACTTTTGGGTTGTCCAGACTTGTTTATTTCTAATATGTGCACCTAGGTCCCAGTCAGGCACGACTTCTGATTTCCTGATCTGTTCACCCACTTGGGGGTCACATGATGGGGCCAACAAAGACAGAAAGAAACATGGCCCTAAATCCTGACCTCCAGGGACTGTCTTGTGGGGGAACTCTCCCTGGGCCTATCATCCCTGCACAGGCCTTGGGCAGGGGCTTCAGGCTGTCTGAGATCCCAGAGTCTGGACCTCTGTGATCCATACTGGACACGGCAATCTTGGGTACCATGCTGGGTGCTTGACTTACCTTTGGGACCCACAGAACCTGGGACTCCAGGTAGGCCCTGAATACCGGCTTCACCAGCAGGCCCTGGGGAGAAATGAGCACTCTGAGAGAGTCCCCCGAGTTTGGTTGCCCACTCAGCCTGGTGGTGTCATTTGGAGGATGGTTCCTGCCCTGTCAGTGGCCTCTGAGTCATTTGGTGCCTCCCTGAGGCCATGAATTAATAAAACACCAGTCTCTACCCCCAGAGCCTGTATACTCCATGAAGTGTGGCACCCAGCAGGTACTCAATAAACATTTGTTGTCTTCTCGAGCAATATTTTAAGAGAAAGAAATAAAGCTTCTAGCTCATGATCTGTTGGCATTGAGAGATTTCTGGTTTCTCCTGATACAAACAGACTCATGGTCAGTAATCTAACTGTGAAATCGTCTCTTCAAGACAGGGCCTTTGTCTTGCACTTTCTGGGCTTTCTTCCTTGACGAGCTCCAGCCAGGAGAGGCTCCAGGGCTGAACCCTACTCCGCCTTCCATCAGGCCCTGCCCTGCCACCAACATTCCCCTCAGCCATGACTCCTCCTCAGCCAGCTCAGAAAGCCCCTTCCCTGTGTTCTCCAAGGTTCTGAGCACCCCCGGCTTCTTAGCCTGAGGCCTGGACCTGCAGCTTGGCCCTCATCCCTCATTACATCACTGTTTCCACAGGTCCAGGCACAGACCTTGGCTCAAGGTGCCCAGCACATGCTAGTGAATAAGGGTAGGAGAAAGATATAAGAAGAAATCATGGATGCAGCTAACCTTTCTGGTGAAAAAATTGCTTCTTACCTCTGTCCCCTTTCTCTCCAAACCCAGGTGGCCCTGGTTCACCACGAACTCCCACAGGGCCTTCACGTCCTCTCTGGCCCATAGGTCCCTCCATGCCAGGCTCTCCTAAAAACAGAAATGGCCATATCAGAGTTAGGACCCTGTGCCACAGCTTAGGGCTCCACAGGCAGCACCTCGCTGGTGGGACTCCTGCCTGGAGCCTCTGTACTGGGCCCCCGCACTCCCCCTTGCCCCTGTAGCCTAGGCTCAACCCAGGAACCATAGCGATCTTTTGAAAATGCAAGAGGGTTGGTTATGTCTCACCCTTGCTCCAAATCTGCAAGTGGCTTCTCATTTCACTGGGAGAAAACTCTGAGTCCTTACAGGGGCCCCATGCGTTCATCCTTACTCACCTACTACCCTTCCCCTGGACTTGCCTCCTCCCTCCTGGGACCCTGCTCAGGCCTCCTCTTCCTCCTCCTCACTGCTCCCTGACCAGGCCAGCCTTTGCCCTGGTGACGAGGCTGCTTCCTTTGCTTGGAATGTTTCCCCAAAATCTCATGCTGGGCTCCCCCACCCACTTCAAGTCTTTGCTCAGATGGTGCTTTCTCAGTGAGGCCTTCCCTGGTGGCCCTATTTTAAATAACCCCCTCAGGATTCCCAATGTCCCACTAAGCTCTGTGTTGCCCATTTCCAATTCTATCCTGCTGTGTATTTTACTTATTTATCATGTCTATTGTCTTTCCTACCCAAATGTAAGCAGGCATTTCTCTGTTTGTTCACCAATGTCCCCCCAACACACGACAGGCACTTAATAAATGTTTATGGAAAGATAGAGAGAAGGAAAGAAGGAAGAGAGGGAGAAAGGGAGAATGAAAGAAAAGAGGGAGAGAGGAAAGATGAAAGGAAGGAACAGTGAATGAAAAAAAGCAATTCTTACCCACATTGCCTTTTTGTCCCTTTGGTCCTTCTGGACCTGGGTGGCCCAAGAGCCCAGGGATACCTGTGGATACAACAAGAATACCTCAGCCCTATATTCCTCCTGGAACCTTGGAGCCAAGACCAAGGAGCCTGCAATACCAGCCACACCATCAGAGGTTACATACCTGGAGTCCCAGGGAGCCCTCGATCTCCTGCGGGAAAAGAGGTAAGAGAGAGAAATGAGCCAGAGGACTCTGGAAATCACCTAAAGGGGACACTACTCAGAATAAACTGTGCACCCCCGGCCTCAGAACCACCTGGGGTGATCAAGACTGCAGACTCCTGGCCCCACCCACACATGCACACCTGCTGAATCAGAGGCTCTGGGAGTAGGGCCTGAAATCTTCTGGCAATTCTCCTATGCACTGAAGTTTGCAAACCCCACTCAGCTAGATCAAGGGGTGCTGCTGTGGTCACTGGGATGGGAACCCTCCCACGTGCCAAACCACTTTTCTGAAAAATATATCTATTTCCTATAGCATGTAGGTGTGTGCCACACAAATGAGCACAAGATTGTCCCTCAACTAACTAACACTGTGGGGGCACCTTTTCCTCTGACTACCATGTCCTGCCTGCCCCCTCAAGGCAGCTGGTGCTGCTCCTGCCCAATTTCCCCCACAGGACTTAAGTCCTGACTTCTGGGCCTTATTTGCCCTGCTTTCCTCTGCTGAGACCCATGAGAGTAGGCTGCTCAGCTGGAATCGTGGCTCTTGACCTGATTCATCAGAATTAAAACCTGGGAGGAAGGAAGAGTCAAACCCCAGAGTGTCTGATTCGGGAGCATGGGATTCCTGGCAGGGCCCAGCAATCTGTGTTTCTAGACATCCCAGTGGCTGGGGTAGGTTTGGGGGGTTGTATAGTAACAGGCCCTCGAGCTGCTCCTTGGAGCTGGGGGAAATGCAGGCGCTTGACGCAGGCCACCTCAGGGGCCTCGTTCTGGGAGTTCCTGGAGCCCTGAGAAGGGGTGAAGGACAGTGTCGCCCCAGAGATGTAGAACCCTGCCCTGTCACGAAGCCTTCTGCTCCTGCCCCTAAAAGCCCAAGGGTCTTACCACAAAGGGGAGGTGGCCAGGGAGAGTGTGAGGTGGCTTCTCTGACACTCAGTGATTGCTGTAAACTGTCAACCCTCACTAATATTTAAGGTAAAAATCTCTGTGTTTTATTACCTTTAGGTCCTTGACTTCCCATGTCACCTAAAATCAGAAAGATAAAAAAATTGTGACCAAGTGAGAACCCAAGGGCTGTTCTCTCCTGGTATTTTAAGACCAGCTGATAGCAGGTGAACTGCACTTGGAGGTGAGTTGGGTGTGGAGTTTGTGTCACCTTGGCGTGTGGCTGGGCCCCTCTTAGAGGATGGCTCCAGTCCTTTCCCATCCTAACATATTCTGACTGGAAAGGCAATTCTCAGCCCTCCCAACAGATACCGTAAGCTCTTTCCATCACTCATCCTTCAAGTTGTAAAATAAAGTTTTCTAAAATCCATCTCCAAGTGCAGGAAATGAGAGCAGGGTAAGGATTCAATCCATCGCCATACCTTTAGGGCCTGGGCTTCCTAGGAGATTGCCTGGAAGAGAAAATGAACCCTGAGTTAGGCGCACATCTGCATGACACATGCACAAAGCAGGTTGCCATGGGAGACTGGGAAGAGACCCAGGCTAGGACTAGCAACCAGGTTCTAAAATGTGCTGGTTGTGTGATCTCGGGCAAGTCTCTGTTTTCCCAACAGTAAAATGGACTGATGATACTGGTTCTCCCTCCCTTTCTCCATCCTAGGACTATGGAGAAGGTTGAGTGCAGAGGGAGTGAGAGAGTCCTGTGGGCAGGAACCGCTCCACACACAGGCCAAGGAGCAGGAGGTGTGTGCGGGCCACCCTTTGCCCTGCGATGGGCTCACCGTTTTCTTGCTCTTTCATCAGCTTGTCCCTCACGAACAGCCAGAGGACCTCCTGACTGGGGCCATCCAGCCCGGACTTGCCCAGGCCCGTGCCTGCCCCGGGTTCTGCCCCCTGCAGCCAGTCCTTGGTGTTCCTCTCTGCCACCCTCTCTTTGTACAGCTCCACCGAACTCCTGGTTCGTTCCAGTTCATCCACGCGAGCTTTCAGCTTCCTCACCTGCTCCGCTGAAATGACAGGTGGACAGGCTGCGTCAGCCGGGGGACAGGGCCACTGCCTTCCCAGCACAGACTTGCTCCTCACAGGAAGCCTGAAATGGGAGCTCTGGGGACTGTGACGGCTCCTTTGTGCCACTGGGGACATTTTGCCAGAATATTTATGTGGAGGCAATCTGTTGTGGCCACCATTGGGATTAACTACCAAAAATTGTCACTGAGCCTCAAAGAAATCTGGCCCAGGGGTCAGTCTTCTCATCTGGGATGGAGACAGCTGGCCCTCACTCCACCTGGGAGCTGGTATGTGAGCCAACAGAGCATGGAGGGCAAAAAGGCAACTAGAAGGGATGGCCTGACCACTAATGGCAATCAGGTACTTAGGGACAGAGGCCTGGGAACAAGGAGCTGTGTTAGAGTCTCAGCTCTCTCACTAGGTAGCCATCGGGCCTTGGCCAGCTGCCTCCTAGAGTCTCGGTTTCCTCATCTGCAGTAACAAGGGGTCTGCACTGCTGATGTAGGTCCCTTATCCCTGATGCTCAGGACACTTGTGTTTGCTGCCCCTTGAATGGGCAGTGGCGTCCACTGCTCTGCCACCATTGCCACTTACCCAGGGCAATGAGGCCGAAGAGCAGCCCCAGGAGTAGCAGCCAGGTGAGCAGCAGGCCCAGCAGCCATTTCCACCAACTACAGCAGGAGCCGCAGGGGCACCAGGATGGGGCAGCCCCCCATGAGCCCCCGCCAGCACCACCGCCAACACCGCTGCCAACACCACCTCCAGCACTGCCGCCTTTAATGCCACTGCCACCATTATGTCGGTCATAGCCGTGGATGTCTGTGGAAGAGATGGGAAGGGGAAGATGAATGAAAATGGCTCTTGCCCTTTTCTCTCCAAACGCTCTGGCTTTCGATGACCTCCTGTGGGCCTAAGTAAACATGAGTGGGCTTTCAGGTTCCTCTGCAGCCCCGTGAGGGATGAGGCTGGCTCCTGGAAAAAACACAGGGCATGGCTGGTGAAGAGCAGAAGTCTGACAATCCTAGGCTTGAGCTGTATGACTGTGAGAAGGCCGCTTAACTTCTGTTTCCTTTATAAAACATAGTTAAAAGATTACGTACTGCACAGGACCTTTGTTGAAAAAAATAAGGCATGTCGAGTCATTAACAGAGGATGAGGCATGCAGTGCTGTGTTTAAAAATCTTGATAATGAATTCTGATCTGCCACAACCTCCTGCATTTTATTCGGAGATTGAGACCTAAGGCGTTCCCATCACCACATCTCAGTATTCACAGCTCTTTCTCTGTATTCCCCAGGTGCCTAGAATTAGACTTAGCACTTAAGGGATACACAGCAATTTTTTTTTTTTTGGTAAAATGGGTTTTTAGTATCTAAAATGGCGTGATAACCTTTGATCTGCCTCTCTCACAAGGCTACAGGCACAGGTGAAGAAAGTGCAGAGGGCTGGAGATGTGTGTGATCTTAGTCACCTGGAAGCCTGTGTTTGTGAGGGGGCGGTAAGACAACAGTAGTCCTGTTATGTTGCTCCTGCCACGTGGGGAGACCCTGGACCTGGGGGAGGTGGAGGGTGCCTAGCAGTGTGTGTTGGGGGAAGCTGTGAGCAATGTTCCCTGAACTGAGCTTCTTTTGCAGCCCACTCTGTCCCCCAGCCTGTGCCCTTAAGCACCCTCTGCCCTGCTCTCTTCGAGCCTTTAGGGACATTCTTTAGAGTTGGGTGGCTCAGGGGTACACTGGCTCCAGCCTAGGGAGCCTTGTTTGTTCCATTCACCATTACTAGCTTGATGGGCTCCTGTCCCTACGGGACCACCTTCTCACCTACCTGCTGAGGTGGACTTGCCCTTTGTGGACATAGTCTTCACATCTCCTGAAAGACAAACACCGAGAACACAGATTTTGACCTGAGCTTTAAAACGCAAGGAGACCACAACATAGCCTGTGTGTAGATTTTGGGCTGGGCTTTAGGAAGACATCTTGCCCCCTCTATCCCCCACCACCCAGGCACCTTGAAGAACAGCAAAACATAGGAATATCCACTAACTCACTCTTCACTGATCTGATATTTGCAATAATTACATTGATGCAGACGTGGCTTGGCAAACAATTAATGGTGGAATAAAGCGGTGTCATAACCCTTTTGTGGCCTGAAAACTTTAAAGCCCAAGACATTTTCAGAGGACCATGGTAGGGGTGACCTTTGCTTTCAAACAATAAATGTACTTGTGAGAAATGACTCTTGGTTTCTTGGTTAAGGGAACTTGAATGTAGGTTCCTAAACTGGCATGGAGGGAATCAGATGGCAAGAGTGGGCTCGGAGCAGGGCTGTTGGTGAGTCCCTGATGCTATTTGACCATTGAGTGTTTGTGAACATGTGTGGAATTTTCTGGGAAAATTGTTTACAGCTTTCATCAGATTCTGAAAGGGTCTTTTGGCTCCACAGCCCCATCTCCTCCCCTAGAATGTAAGGAATCACTAACTTAGAAGACTTAAGGTCAGGCCTTGTCAAGATTATAACTGCTTTCATTCGCATTTATCTAAATATATATTCTATGATGTAACTTTTCCCTTCCTTTAGTGATTTCCCTAAAATCAGTGATTTGGAGAGATTGTACAGGACCCGGAGCAGTGAAGAAATGTGCTTATCCAGGAGAAAACTCAGCTATTTGGGAAGAAAAAAAATAAAGCTAGCAAGTGCCTTGCAAAATATTTTTCTGTTAGTTCTGGAAATTAAGGGAGGACAAGTAAGATGAGGAAAAAATATCACTGTCGACTTTAGACACAGAAGACTTTTGCTTCAATAATGTGCATGCATGAATCAATTGGGAAACTTGTTAAAATGCAGCCCCTGACTCAGCAGGTCTGGCCTAAGGCCTGGGAGAATGCATTTCTGACATGCTCCCAGGTGTTGCCGCCGCTGCTGGTCCAGGGACCAGACTTCAAGTAGTGAGGTCTCAAAAGATAAATAAATAAATGAAATGTGGATTGGCTGAAGGCAAGGTAGAGAGCGACCAAATTTGATCTTACCATTAGCTTCCAGTAACAGGCTGGTTTCAGAGGTGTAAGCGGCTTGCTTTTCCTTTTTTAGGGTATCCTCTGAAAAAGAAGCTGTGCACAAAACCCATGATAATCTGGGATATTCTCTCCCCAGTCCCCACCCCTGCCTCACGTCTTTTCCTGCTTAGGGAGGTAGTGGTTAGCCTGGTAGGAAAAGGACCCAGTTTTTCAGGGGTTAATCCCCCGATCTGTGCTAGTGGTTGGGAGTCTTGCTACTGTTGCCAAAGGCCCCTCCGGGAGCTCTTAACCAGAATTTTCCTGGCTTGTCTGAAAAATTCTGGTAAAGACCTTGGGATACCCTATTCAGGTAGGCATTTATCTTTTGAATGGGATGACTATGCTATCGTTATTAAAACATCTCAAGCTGTCTTGTTAGGACATTCGGTCTCCTCACTGTCTGCCTTTCTCCCAAACTCTGAGTCATGTGGGCTCCTGCATACTTGCAGCAATGCTGGCGGGGGAGGCAGTGAAGACCTTCCCACTGTCCTTGGTCATGATCAGCAGCTCCATCTCCTTCTTGGCAGGCACATTATCTTTCTCCAGGATCAGGAATTTACAGTCTTTGTGCAAGACTGTCTCATCATTCTGGACACTTGTGTTGCAGGCTAAAGAGGAAAGAAATGGGTGAGGAGGAAGGAAAAGGTGCCAAGAGAAGGGAGAGAGAAGAAATGACCAGAAAAGAAGGGGCAAGAAGAGAAGGGTAGGGAGGAAGAGAGAGGTTAGTGGGTGTGTCTCAGGGTCTCCTATTGTCACCTTAGTAACTGTAGATACTAAGAAGCATACTGGGGACCAAAGACACCCTCCCCTCCTGGCTGGGCCTGGTGATGAGGAAGTTGGGTCGATGTCAGAAGCACTGTACAGCTGGTGTATGTGGCTGCCTCTTGCCTGGACATTACAGGATCTTTTGTGAATGGGAAAAAAGTACTCCCTTGTCAGGCAGGCCCTTCTTTAATTAACTTGGTGGGTTCATTTCTGTGAACCCACCTTCAGGTCTCAAGTGCTAATCTCTGGGGCGGGGGTACCGTCTAATATACAAACTCCCTTCTCTACCACCTCAAATTATCTTGTGTACTTTGTCTGCTTGTATACTTTGCCTCTTCCATTGCAATTATCAGTCTGGCAGGGCAGGAATCTCTCCTGCCTTGTTCATGTCTGTGCTCCACGAGCTTAGAACAGTTTCATATGAAGCAGGTGTTCGCTAAGTATTTTTTGAATTTATGAATTGTTGAATGGAAGGAAATACACTAGGATCAGAACAATGGAAGAAACAGCCATGAGCGCAATTAGATAAATAAAGATTCTACAGAAAGTAGGGAGGGTGTGGCAGCTTTGAGCGGCTCCCTGGCTTTTGCGATAGATGACACGTAACAGGAGCAAGTCAGGGGCTTCCAGGCAAGGCTGGGGGCTGGGTGTAAGTGTCTGACCCTAGGCAGGTATGAAGGGTGGAGTTTCTTGCCTCATTTGGACAGGGAGGTCAAGGTAAGGTCGGGAGGATGCTCATCTCTACTCATTCTGGAAATAACCAAGCCATTGGGGTGAGTCTCATTTGCAGACCTTAGGCCACCAATGGGTTATATTTTCTCATCCCATACACCGTGTATCACTGTGTGGTAATTCTCCCTGTGCTGTGGTGTGCCCCTGGACACACCATGCCCTAGGACAACACTCACCGGAAGAGGTGGACACGCCAGTACTCACAACAGCAGGGTTGTGGGGTGCGTTTTTCTTCACACCATATGCTGCAAGAGAGGAACCACTGAGTAAATGGCACAAGTGTGGGAGGGCAGCTCCATGCAACTCAGAAGCAGCTTGACCAGCCCTAGCAGAAATGTAGCCTCCCCAGGTGAGTGGATGGAAATACTGAATAATAATAATGAATAATAAAATGAAGAATAAAGAATAACAAAATCAACTCTCCATGGGGGCAGCAGTGAGAGTTTAGATGGAACTTTCTTAGTATATTTCTTTCTAGGACTGTCCAAAGGCCTCCTCCTCCATGAAGTTCTCCTAGACCCTCCCACATCACCTTCCCTTCCAAACTCTGACAGCCCTAATATCTGCTCTGCACAACTGGATTCATGTTGTCTTATGGGATTTTCTGATTGTTTCTTGTGCGTTAGACTTTCAACTTAAAAGTAAGCAACTGAATAGTAAGTTGAAGGCCAGGGCTAAGGCTCATACTTTGTTTATTCCCCCGCCCCAGGTTTGCACAGAGGGTACACAGTATCATCATCCAGTTGATTGATTTGCGGTGACAGTGGGCTGTCAGGGCAACAGTGAGACATGGGGATATATAGGTGATACCCCACAGCAATGCTCCCCTGAGGTTTCACTTATGTCTGACTCAACATATGATAGAGGTTGGTGTCTCTAGGGGGTAGCTGAGGGGGTAGGGCTATTTCTTTGGTGGGAAAGGTTGATTGATTTTTAGTGACATTTCAGTCCCTCTGATGCCATTGTTGTAAAGGGGTACTGTGAGTTATTGCTGCAAAGAGACATTACTTCCCAGTCCCCAGGCTCCAAACCTCAGCTACTGACCTGTGGAGGTGGTGGCCATGCCATGGGACAGGGCAGAGGAGCTGGGGGCCAGATTGTTCTGCATGCCAAACACTGTGCAAGGAATTGAGGGCAGGTGAGCACAGGTGCATAGAGAAAGACCCTCAGCTTTAAGCATTCCGCTGCCCCGGGAACCCCCCAAACCATTTTCATGATATATAACTTTGCATATGATAGAGATTCCCAAACTTTCTCAGTTTTCCCATTCTGAATGACAGTAATTTTTTTTAATGTCCCACCTCCCCACCCTGGGCCACAAGTTACTAACAGTTCCATTTATTGAGTAGTTAGAGCCACACAACTTAATACTAGTAGTTCACACAGAGTCTGGCAGATATCTCTATATCACTAAAAATTTTTAAATATTCTGGGGATCCTGTTTCCTGTGGCACCCTAGGGTGTCTTGGTACACAGTGTGGGAACTGTGTGCATAGGATACAGACACAGTGCGTCAAGCATTAACTTGGCAGATTTCTCTTTTTCCCTTGAACTCTGCTCCTGACTCAAACATGTAAAGCTCCCCTGATCCCGATTATGATGTCAAAGGCCAGTTGTTTGTTTTTAAGAATGTGCAGAAGCTCATTCCTCCCCCAGTTAGCAGCTTTTCTTCTTCTTTCCCATCTAGTGTTTGGGGTGCAAGGTCGTGGATTCAATATCCTCAGTCAGGACTTTGCAAAACAGAATAACAAAGGCAGAAGAAATACAGCATGAACCAAGTGTCTTCTGGGTTTGGTGAAATGCTAGTCGATGGGAGGTGCTAAAAATCAGAATGCTAAATCTGCATTTGCAGATATGGCAGCCAAGTAAATAGGGAAGGCCCACATCACTGTATTTATTAGTCATGATACTGCAGGGAGAAGGTAGATTCCTTTAAAAAAAAAAGATGTGGCTGCTAAGTTACTTACATACAGGCTATTGCAATGTATGTGGACATAGAGTGAATAAATTTGAGCCCCTAATGAACTATAAGTGTATGAAAAGATCTGAAGTAAGAGCCTTCTAACTTGATGCTTTTCATTTGAACTGTTCTAAGCTATGCCTCACGGAGTTCCTTTGCTTCCACTTTTCCACCTCTCAGAGAAAATAAAGGGACCAGCACAGAATGAGTATGTAAGTGAGGTCTCTGGCCCCTCCCCCATCAGACCTCTCCCTTGGAGATGGTGACCTCTCTCGATCGAGGACAGGCTCAAGGGGCTAACACAGCCCCTTGGCTGCAGCCTCTACATTGGTTTGTGTGCAGGAATGTCCTCACACTCTTGGGCAGAAGGACGTCTTCTCTAGAAACCATCCCTTTTTCCTCATCCCAATTTTTTTTTCAGCAAATCATCTAGAAAAGGCAATTAAAGCTGTGAGGACTGACCTGAGGAGGAGGTGCTGATTCCAGGGTGCAGAGTTGGGGAACAGGATGCCATGTTGTTTGGAACCCCAAAGACTGCAGGGAAGAGGGAAGGCTGGTGAGAGGCACGTCTGGCCCCGAACAGGGGTGGAAGTTCCAGAAGAAACAACAGGGTTGCATTTTCGTATCTTTTAAATTTCTGTTTTAGGAAATCTTAGGCTCTTGATTTGCAGCAGGCAACCATACATTAGTTCTGGTGTGCCTTAGATCCTACCCAAGGGGTGGTCGTAGGTTAGACACTGGCTTTGGCCAAATCCCCACTTGTGAGTGGCCATTTTGCAGAATATGCACTAGAAGCCCATAGCAGATAAATGACTCGCTCAGCGTCACAAAATATATCCACATGAAGTGAAACTAGGTTCCTTGCCTTCATTTTTATGTTCTTTCCTATTACGGATACATGGAGTAATACAGTCCTTTTGATAAGAGACTCCCCCTGAAGAAACACGCTAGAGACTGAATTGAATTGAAGTTCCATTGGAAAAGCCTTGGGACGTGTAGCCACTTTGGCCACAGAAAGCATCTCTAGGCAGCTTGTGGGTCATTCATCTTCAGGTAAAGGTATAGAGGGTTCAAAGGTAGAGGGGACATGCAGTGTGCCTCACGTACCTGAGCCTGAAGAATAGGCATTGGTGTTGAGGAGGGACGAGCTTTGGGTTGTCACATTGTTGCGATAAGTTCCCATGGAGGACCCCACTGGCAAGGTGGAAGACCACATGTGGGAGGGAAGGTTGGCATCCAGGATAGTTGTGTCATAGGTGCCGGACACTGGAGACCAGACAGACAGATGCATACACACCAGTGAGAGACAAATCAGTATTCTGTGCTGAGATGACCCAGTTGGCTTGGTTTGCTGGGGCTTTCCTAGTTTAGCCCCGAAAGTCCCTGTCATGGGACTCCCTCAGTTTAGGGCAAACCAGGGCCGCTGGCCATTCCACTTCCCTCTGAAACATTGGAGTTGGTGCAAACTTTATCTCTTGGATTAGCAATTCTTGCGGGCTCTTGGTGAAATGTGGAGTAGGTAACTTTGTCTCTGGGGTTCGCCCATTTCTCCTTCTAAGCTCTTCTCCCCACTTCCTGGTACGCTGTCCCCACCAATGTCCTCACTGTCTGTTGCTGACTCCACCTTCAAAGATGCCCAGAAGCGGTGAATGAGGCCTCACAGCCAATCCTGACAGAATTCCAGGCACAGGGCATGCACAGGTAGGAAACCCTCACTTCCCGGCCACACCCCAAGGATGACGGCCTTCTCTGGGTAAACTCTCCTTAAACATTCCTACATGCCAACTAGAGCCAACGGGCACTCTGCCCTGAGAGGGGTTTTTGGTGCTCCTTCAATTGAAGCCAATTCTGCCTATTCCTTATATGAGAGGGAGCTAGCCACACAGTTCATAAAGGGCGCAGAGGTTTCAGCTTCATATTAAAAAACAAAAGGAAGATTACAATCTCAAGGGCTTTTTTTTTTTTAGTGAATGACAGGAGAGCTTCACATCCTCGCAGGACTGGCTTCTTTTCTCATGTCCCTCCAAGCATCTTCTCATTCCTCTTTCTGCCTCCCACAGAATCTACCTTGTAGTTTGTAGGCACGTGATACATGAGTGTTGAATGACACTCATCCAACCTGGCTACGATCTCTTGGGTTATCTGACTTCCCCCAAGGGCCCTCCCCTCCACGAGGATAGTGACTGTGCCTGCTTTGTTCATTGCCTTTCCTCAGTGCCTGGTGATTGGCATAGAGGAGGTATATAATAAACATTCACTGAATGAATGAATGAATGAATGAATGAATACACTACAACTTTCCCTAGTATTCTCCATTTGGGGAATCTGGCCAACAGATTTTGGTCATTTCCTGGGAGAGAATCTCTAGGATCTAGAGCCCAAAAGATGGGAGTAAGAAAGGCACAGCCCACATTTTCATGCTTCACGAGATGAATGCTCTGCTTTGCCACAGCTTGAAAGGCTTGCCAGTGGTGTATGGTTGAATTCCTGTGCCAGAGCAAATGTGCCACCTTGCTCCCTTCCCTCCATGCAGCCTGGGGCTGCAGGGCTCACCTGACTGGGAGCTCGCTGTCACCGTTTTGGTCTCCATGGTTCCTTTCTTGGGGATGGGGAGTGTGTTGGAGGAATTCCGGGTGGGGCTCACGCTTGCTGATCGGCTCCCCTTGAGCAAACGTTTAACATCATCCAATTCTGTCCCTGTAAGAGAATCCCCACGTTTTCCAGTGGGCCCAGGATGCTTTCCTGAGTCCAATTGCAGTGGAAGTCACATTTATGGCATTGTGAATAGTAGGGAGGATGGCATCTGCTTCACACCCTGGGACATTTTGGGTTAGCCTTATAATTTTTGCCTTTTGTCAATTTATAGCACTTATCAACATGGCACTTTGTAATATTAATGGCCTTGTAAATATAGTGCCTCTACAAAGAGGTCAAAGTCATCAGTAGCTACTTCCTAATTAAACCCCCTCAGACACCACAGGGATGATGTAGCTGGCAGACACGTCATCCTGGATCAAGGGAAATTTACACCTAGGGCAGTTAGAGAACCAGACCTCTTGAAACAAATGGTTCAACAGTGATTTCAACCCCTGTATAGAATGCCTCAGATTTTGGGTCCCTGGCCTTGTAATCTCTGAAGTGTCAAAAGTAATTTGTGGCCCATAACTCCTAAACATTTTGCTGCTTTCACATGAGTTAATTCCAAGTCTGTCTGGATGAGATTACTTATAGCTAGGTGATCTAGTGGAGCAGGCTCCCTGACTTACTCAGCTTCTTACCCCCACACCAAGCCCAGTGTCCCTGTCACAGAAGACCCTTTGACATGTTTGTGCATGTGCACATACAAGTGGCCCTGGGTTTCTGGATCCCTTTCAGCAAGACAGAGACCACTTACATCGGGTCGACGGGGATGCACTCTGCAGTCGAACTCGGATTTCACTCTCTGTAGAGGGAAGAGATGAAGAGGTCTGTGAATGAAGGGGTTTGGGTCATGGTGCCTGACACGGAGCTGTGTGAGCAGTAGGTAAATCTGAGATGGGTTGCTCTGAGATGTCTGTGTCCCGGGAACAGGAAACCTAGGTGTACCCAGGATGAGTGCTGCTTAAAAAGCAATGTCCCCTCCCCATATAACATCCCGGCCTACCCACTGCACACCTCCCAGGTAGAAAGCCCAGGCCGAGCTGACAGTTCCATCACAGTTGTCAATGACCAACCCCTTTCCCTACTGTCAGAACCAAGCTTCTCTCCGGCCTCCAGAGTCTCTCAGGCATTAGTGAAAGAATTCTAAAACCGGGACCATTTACCTAGCCATTCTGGCCTCCTCAAAGTGGAAGGGGCAGGAAGTGGGTTGTTTAACATTCTTAGTTTCAGGTAGAGAACTGGCATCTTTTAAGGACTGGCCTAAAGTTGTGGGTGGTTAGTTTGTTTATAACTTTCAAGTTACTGGGGCAATAAGGCCTGTGGGAAGTCTGGGCTGGTTGTGGAGAACTCCTGGAGCCTGAGAAGAATTCTGCCTTTTGCATGGCCCTGACGTGTACAACCCTGGCGTGTGTGTGGCATGGACACCTGCTGCCACCCTCACCAGATCCATCAAGGTCAACTTTCCCAAGGACCACAGTCCCCTCCTGTAGCCTTATCCATGGGCAGGTGTGTGGGAAGTGCAAAACTGCCATGGAGCCCTTGTACTATCTTTGCTTGAGGGCTTTGCTCAGTTTTTAATACACAAAGGCCATTACAGCACATCTTGTTAAAGTTAACGAGGAGACCAGAAGTGAAATGAGATGCAGTGTCAGCATCTTTAAACAATCCACAGCAGCAGAACCAGCTCCTTCCCAGGTCATTACCATGTGTTTTCATTCCTGCCTCCCCGTGCTTGTTAGATGACCCTTCCCATCCTGGAAGAGCCAGCAAAAGATTCCCAGAATGCTGTAAGCTCAAGAGAGAAGAAACCATGCCTGATTCATTCTTCTGTTCTCCTCCCATTTCTTGCCTCAAGATCTGAACACATGTTAGAGGCTCAGAAAATACCTCAGTGATAGAACTCACCTCGTGTCTGGCTCCGTCCTCTGGTTGAAGAAGATGCTGAAAAAGAAAAAAAAGTCATTTTAGGAATATATAGGAGATGGCATGCTAAATATTTTTGACATGGAGGTAGGTCTATTTGCAGGGCAGGGAGGTCGTTTTCACAGTGCCTTTTTTCAGGTAGGCATTCACATGGGTAGTGGATGCGTCATAAATGATGACCATATAGCTAAAAGGCAGAGATAGTTATGCAAGGCCTCAGCGCATTGGGAGTGTTATATAAATGAATGTTGTTAATTCCCACTCAAAGTGTTGAGTTAGCTAAGGTAACATTTGGGGGCATGATCCATGTGGACTGGCTGACTGCACACTGAGCAAATGTATCAAAAGACCGCCAGATCTTCCTTTAGTTTTTTGTTAGATTACCCTGGTTTTCCTGCTGGAGGCAAATAAATAAAATTATGGTCACTGTACAATGATCTTATCATCCGTGCATGTGCACACTGAGAATCCAAGAACATGGACCAAAGACTTAAGACCAAATGAAGATGTAGCCTAGGGTTTCACTTGGCATAAAACATGCCCCCACTGAAGCCTGCCATGGTGGAGCTGCTGGGGTGCTTGGCATCTGTGGGTTCTAACACTGCCCCCTGCCCCTTCTCTTTGCTGGGAGGTCTCTGTGCGTCCTGTGGAAGGAAAATTCCTACAATTGCTGCTTAGCCTTAGGGCTTATCTGTTCAAGCCTGAGCCTTGTATAAATAGCTTGTCATGTTAGTAGCATCAGGAGCAAAGGCTTATGACAGCAAGTAAATGTGGTTGCCAGTCCCCTTAAACTGTTTCAGGGTAAAAAGCAAAGGAAAAACGGGTGAGCAGCAGTTACACTCCTTTAGAAGAATTTGTTTAACTCATGATGTTCCCTCCCCACCTCACCCCATGCATTTTCCCAGTGCCTCTTTTGACCTTTTCTTCAGAAAATGAGGACGTACCGAATTCCTTTCGAGGGTACTCTGGAGAAGAGTTGCCACTGGAACTCCCTGGAGAGAGGATAAGACATTTAGTACAGGCACATCGTGCTTTATTGCACCTCTCAGCTGTTGCATGTTTTTGTTTTGTTTTGTTTTTACAGATGGAAGGCAAGATCCTCCATCAGCAAAAAGATTATGACCAGCTTTATTGTGACACTCGTTTTATTGTGGTGGCCTGGAGATGAACTGGCAGAATCTCCGAGGCCTGCCTGTACCAACGGTCACTTAAGCCCAAACGGCAGCTGAGAGGATGAATGCTGCTGGGTCCCTTCTTTCTGCCCCTCACAGCCTGCATGTTCAGGAGGATGACAGGTGCTGCCCAGCAAGCTCCTGGCTTAACCCAGCCAGTGCCTGTGGAACATGGTTGTGGCTCTTTATTCTGGTCCCTGATTTACTTTGGTGAACAAAGAAAGGCAGGAGGTTTTATTTCCTTTTTTACTTTCCTTTCCTTGACTGCTTTGGCCCTATACCTTTTTTGTTACCATGGTGCGGGTACGGGCGACCTATTCCCTGTCAGCACCAGGGTGTCTCTGACCTTGTGAAGGTCGCCCCAAGTGTGGACCCTGTTAGAATGAAGTACCGGCTCCCATGCGGACCTAGCAACAAAAACCTCTTTAGTGACACCATCCTCCTCACATAGATTCGGGGCTCCCTGAGAACCCTCGACAGCTCTGGGTCTTAAATCATTTACTGGGATACCAATCCCTTAATCCTGCTTCACCATCACCAGTATCCTCCATCACCCATTTGCTGCCTGGCTTGCCTGTTTTCCACAAAAATGCTTCGGCAGATCACCAGGAATGCTAATAACCTTAGCAGAACCCAAACGTCTCCCTCTCACCCGCTTCCCAGCACTGCGCACTTTCAATGACGCCTCCTGTTCCTGGCCTCCCCATGCCCCTTGAAGACTTCTTCCTCTCTGTGTCCTCTAGCTTCTTCTTTCTTTCTTCCACAAACTTTTCCTCTGTTCCCTTCTGCTTTGTATACTCTCTTCCTCAGCTGACTCCTTCAGCTTTCCACCTCCTATCAGCATCTCTTGGTGCATGACTCCAAAAGGGATGTCCTGTCTTGATGTCCTCCCTGAGCTCAAGTTCTGTGAGTCCCCCTTCCTGCTTGGTAGCCCCACCCAAAAGCCATGCCAGTGGCTCTACTTCAGGACCAAATAACTGAACTTATCCTCCTGGAGGCTCCATCTGGGCTCCCTGGTGCCACCATGAACCCAACCACCTGTGTGTGAAATCTCAGCGGAATTGCTGACTCTTTTTTTCTCCTGTTAAAATTAAAAAAATAAATGGGGACCAGCTTTGAAAATCTCCTGAGCAGACAAAACCCATTTCATCATTTAAGCAAAGCTTAAATTAACAAATTTTGCAAGACTAATTTAACCTGGGTCACTTCCTGCTTATACTTCTGAAAACCATAAGCAAAACTTAAACCGTTTCCTAAGGTTGATATGAAGTAACCACTGACCAATTCCCTTTTACTTAAGAGAATTCTAATAATATAACCAATCACTATGAAGCATAAACAGTCACTGCTTCCTCACTGCATAAGCTGCTTTGTAACAATGTGCCCTAGAGCCTCATTCCAGGTTTGGTTTGAATGCTCCCAGCCAGCAAATTGTCTTTTTGGTGTGTGCACAATAAACTTATACTAATTATTACTCCAGTGATGCCTTGGTTTTATACTTCTGTTATTTCTGATCCTTTAATACCCACTTTCTTCCAACATTTAATCAATTGTCAAACCTATAAATTCTACCTCTGCAGTACATCTCACCTCCAGCTCCTTCTTTCCTCTCCCGCTGCAAGTCCCACCCTAATCCCAGTCACATTTTCCCTTCCCTGGACTATTGAGCATGGTCTAACGTGTCACCATATTCAGCCCCTTGCCTCCCTCTTCTTGCATGTAGCTAGTTCTAGGTCTCAAATGTGATTGACTATTTTGCTCAAAACCTCTGTGGTTTCTCGTTGTATGAAGAATAAATTTCAAACACCTTAGCCTAGCACCAAATCTGGATCCCTCAAACTCACTTCACATAGTCATCACTGCTGCTTGCTACTGAAGCCTGACTCTCCTTTCTGTCTTTGCTGTGCTGCTGCTCCCGCAGCCCTGAATGTCCCATCTCTCCACCTCCAGGTATCAAAATCTTACACAACATGAAGGCCCAGCTCAGATGCCACGACCCCTCTAGAGTTTTTCCTGGAGACTTAGCTGGAAATGATAATCCCCTTCTACTTTGCATTATAGTTTTTATCTGTTGTCTTGACTTGTCTATTAGACTACAGGTTCCTTGAAGACAAGATCCATGTCTGATTCATTTAAGAGTCCATGAAAGCATTCCGCAAGGTTGAAACATGGTAGATATTTGAAATAATACCAGATGAAAAAGTGACTAAGGATGAATGAAAGAATGAATGGAGGGGTGGGTAGGTTAACAAAATTGCCAAGTAATATCAGTCCATAAAAGAAATGAAAAATGTAGAGAAAGGTAAGGGGTCAGATACAGGTGAATACAGGTGCCAATACTTCAATCTTCAAAGAATGAGTGAAGTTACATGGGGAAGAGAGTGGTTCTCTTTTAAATCCGTGGGACTGATACCTTCGTATGTTCCATGGCGGCTGAAGTGAGTTTTCCTTTCAAAAGTTGAACCTGGTGAGTTGGGCAAAGTGGAGGCAGGTGAATGAGCCCTCCTATAGCTAGAGGTGGAGGCGTTGCCTCGTGTGCTTCCACCTACAAACAGGGAAAAGTGTCAGCCCTCACAGCTTGTCAGTAGGTTGACATCCAGTTACGTTCACTAAGTCTGTCCAGGCTGCTCATGAGAAAAAAGCGTCCTGTGGAGGGGCCCACCTCAGCATCCCACGGCTGCTCAGAAACGGAATTATTGCTCCTGTCCTTACTTCCCAAGCTGACCACTGAAAGGCGGGGAGGTCCCTGACACACCTGGCTACAGGGCTTAGAAATGGAGGGCCTTCGGTGGGACTTTTCTTGAGGGCCTGGCCTTTAATCGTAGATCACTGCTGGAGAGACTAAAACAATCTGATGTGGAAGGTTCCTAAACGAATAAGGGCAGGCGTTTCTCTTGTCATCCTGGCCGTTTGCCTGTCTTAGGTCTTCTTTAGTATCACTCGGAGATTTTTAAATGGCTTCAGGGGTTATGTGTGTGCTGTTTTTTCTTCCTTGCCTTGTTTTGTTTTGTTTCAGTGTGAGAGATACTATGAAAGAAGCTTTCATGGGGAACAATAGGCCTGTGTTGGATGCTTGCCCAGTGAAAAAGCAGCCACCTCCCCATGAAGCCTTCGTAATTAATTATTGTTATTTATAGTGAGGACTTAATGAAAATTGAGCCCATTGTAAGCAGGCATCAGATGCAGATGCCTTTGCTGGGTTGCATGTACTTTACATAGCGCTTTGGGGCATCTGGAATGGATGACAAATAGTTTTGTCCTCTCCTTGCGGGACTCTCTCTCCCTGTCCATCTGCTCTTCCTCCATCCCCTCCCACTAGCAGGCACTTACTTGAGTTTATGTAGCCGCTGCTACCATGTGTCAGGCTCTGTTTCTCCAGCCGGCTCCCTCCACCAAGAGAGCCTGTTTTAGCATAGCCATTGCTGGTCCCCCCTTCTGCAGAAACAAGAAACAGGTGACAATTGATGGGTGGAGCCAGCCCAGAGGATCCTCTCATCCCTTGCCCCGTGGAAACCTTCCCTGGCTTCTCAACCATGACTCTCTTGGTTTGAGATCCTTTTCCCTTCTCTACTGCACAATGCAAACTGCCATACTCTTGTTTTGTTTGTTTCCAATATAAATATCAAGAGCAAATATTCCACCTGATTTAAAAGAAATGCCTTCTGGGTGGAACCTAGCAAGTTGCTTACTGGAAAAATTTAAATATTAGAAAAGATAGCAAGGGGTGAAAAGCATCTTGAGGGCAGCACCTGAGTTGGGTTTGCTTTTTTCAAATGCCTGGTCAGTGCCTCTGACATGGCAACCCCTAGAAGTGTTGGAGGGATGAGTGACAGCTCTGTGCGGCTGGTGTTCTGCTTGGTTTCCCATCATGCTCCAACCTCTAGTCCTGATTTTCCCCTCCACCCCACCTCCCGTCCATGTACCAGGCTTCCTAGGAGGTGCAGGGGTAACTTTAGGGCTCAATTCTTTAACGTAGAATCCACTAAACATGATGAAGAGTGGGTTCAAACAGAAGCCTGACTGGCTGTTCCCTGCTCTCACCCCAAGCTCGGGTTAGATAGGATTTCTCATATTTTAGTGTCCCGATCAGGCACATCTACAGAGATAGAAAGTAGATTTGTGGCATTCAGAGGCTGGGGAGAGAGGAAGGAGAATGGAGAGTGACTTCTAATGGCCACAAGGTTTCTTTTTGATGTGATAAAAATGTTCCAAAATCAGATTATTACAATGGCTGCATAACTCTGTAAATATACTAACAATCATTGAATTACATACTTAAAACTGGTAGATTTTATGGTATATAAATTAATGTCAATATGACTGTAAAAAAAAAAGATTTCAGATATTTTGGATTTGCTCAGCTGAAGTGTGAGTGCCTCTGGGAAAGGTTATATGCAGAGCCCTTTACCCATGACTTACTGAGAAGAAAGCTCTCCAGGTAGTTACTTACTTGGAGGTAAGGATGTAAGTCTTGTAGTTACTGTTTCCGAGATAACTAGAAAAAAAACAAAGAAAAGATGAGATCTTATGTAATGCACTAAAATCTCTGCGTTTCGGCAAGGTCTAATGCCTTTCATAGGCTCAGCACATTAAACTGGGTTCAACAGAGATTTTTGTATACTTGTGCCTTAAAGTCTGTGATCTGCCCCACTACACATGAAAATATGTGCAATAACAATGGGGCTTACTGTACCAAGAAAATAAGTTTATATCCCTTTGAAATCAAAAGTAGGTAGCTACCCATTAATTTGAAAATTAGTTGTCTTGGTGTCAATGTTACTTATCTAAAAATTAGATCCAATTCAGGCCTAAATTTGCCTTTGAAGAAGGAGCAGGCCCCCAAGTCACACTCAAGTGTCTCAGGTCACACTCTTCCTTTGTACTGCCCCTTCCAAATGGTCACCTAGTCCACATGGGGCCAATGCATCATCCTGGCTGTTTCTGCTGTGAAGTAGATAATTACCTAGTACTTTTTTTAAAAAGTGAATTTGGGGGTGTCTCAAAGACATCATAATTCATTCTAAAATCTTCAGAACCATCCCTGAGTATGAGTAGGTGTAGGAAGGAAGGGGGTTGGCAAGTCACATTGGTGCTTGGCGAAATTGGGGATAAATGAACATCAAAGACATACTTGAAGTGCCAGTCTCTTTACTTCCTAAAATTGAATTTCACTAGACTCCAAATGGTGGTGAGCCCATGGAGGTCATAAAAGCTTTGGCATTTGTTAAAGCACCAGTTAGAAGAAAGACCGCTTGTCTTCCTGAGTCACCCTCTCCTCTTCAGCAGCATGGGGAAGTGGGTAGAGCTTCCAAACCACAGTGGGGCCAGTTTCATACTCTAACCATGCCCGCCACTGTTCCCTCCCTCTGTGCTGGACATAAAGCCGCACCTATCTACTTGCAGTTGCTGGTCTTTAAATGCTCTTCGTGGGTATGCACACAAGTGTGTGTGCATGCCCAGGCCTATGTGTATGTGTGGTGTGCATGTGCACATACATATTGTTAAGAGGGACGAAAGGAGAAAAGGATGGAAGAAGATGGTGCAGGATCATTCTGTGTCACTTTAAGCTGTGTTGCTCACAACTGCTCTACTCCACACCAGTCTTACTACAAAGCCCCCTTGCTCTTTCCTTCTTTAAACTGCGTTTTCCTAATGAGCTTTGCTGTCCCAGCAGGAACGTGCGGTTATGAATGCAGCAGAAACAGCATTTCATACATAAAAGGAAATGGTTTTTCAGACTAAAATGGTAGCTTGATTTGAATAACGGTCCTAAGCTTTCACTAAAACCTTTCAATGTATGGACCTATGGGATTCTTTGACACATAAAAATAAATTATTTCTTAACTTAAAGTTCCAAGTCTGTGGAACTTGAAGGATAAGTGAAGGAGTTAGAGCTGCTAAGGGGACAGTTTAAATGTCTTTGAAGTTATCATTCATGCAGTTTCACAAAAGAAATAAATCTGTTTCCAATTTTCATAGTAGATTGCAACTGTGACACTAGGGTTATTCCAACTTCATTGCTTCAATAATGGAGATATTATCTTTTGAATTTCTTTTGTCCTGTATCCCTAAATAAGGAAATGGTTAAATACACTATGACAAATTCATTCAATAGAATATTATGCAACCTTAAAAATGCTGGTTATAGGAACTATACATCAAAAGGGCAGTTTCATCTTCAAAGAAAAAGCAGAGCACATTTTGATTATAAATATCTTTTTAAAAAATCAAGAAAAGGCATATCATGAGAAGGAATAAAAATCTGTTTAGAAACACATTTAAAATAATATTGTTTTTTAAAAAATAACCCAAGCAAAATCTAAAAACAAAAGGAAAACAAAACAAAACAAAATGATACAGTAGAAATGATACAGAAATGATTATTTACTCTTTCCAAATTTTTATTACTTTTGTAATGACATATAGCTCATGCTCTTACTTCTTTCAGTGATTTCGGTGCCATCTCTTTTGTTTTTCTTGGTTGTATCCATACCATAGCCACCTGTGGAAAAAGCCAGAAACCATGAACGGCCATGCCTCTTATCATCACTTTTCCTGAAGAAAAGTTCTCAAGCTGAGAGCCTAAAACCTGATTCCTAAAATTCAAAGAATAATTATTTAATGTGAATATTTTTTACATGTGTCATTACCACTTCTTGTATCAATTATAATAGAGAATAATTTATTAGTCCCACTTAAGATTCTATTCCTTGTATTGGGAAGCTCATTTTTCAAGACCTAACTGAGCAGGCTGCCCCCTGCTGGGCATTAAAGGGATTAGATAGAAGATGTGCTCTGACCTTGACTAGAAAACTATATTTTTTGCCAAACAGCTGAAGGATAGCCGTCAAAGCACTTACTGCTTTCAGCTAACTCATAATCTTCAATGTGCTATATGGAACTCTATGAATATAAGACATTTATGCTTTATTATTTAGAATTCAAGAGTGAAAGTGATGTTTGGTGGGTTGAAAGCAAGATAAAAATCATTATAATGGTCATACTTGTATGGAACTTTACACTTTTTCATCATATGAAACTTGCTCTTTAAAACAAACTGGCTCTAGTATGCTTTTTTGCAGACATTAATAGAAAAATATATTTATTTTTTATTTTTCTTTTTAGGCAAGGCAATCGTTGGTTGACCTCACAGATTGCAAGGACCTTGTCAGCTTACAATCCCTTATTTTTAATTTTTTATGCCTATAGCACCTGGTCTTTTTAGGTGATTTCCCATCCAAGTACTAGCCAGACCCAACCCTGCTTAGCTTCCAGGATCAGACAGGATCAGGCTTGTTCAGGGTGGAATGGCTGTAGATGGAAAAATATATTTAAAAATATGTGTACAATATGTTGAAATATGTAGGATAATAGCTATTTGTATATATTAGGTACATTCTCCCTTCACTCTGCTTCTGGAAAAGAAAATCACAGAGATCTTGTCTACTGTGTCCTGAAGCATGGATGACTGAGGCAGGGCTGACATGAAAGGGTGGGCTGGGGTGGGGTTCAAACCTAAACACGCAGGAGAGCACAGCAAAGATCCTGTCTCAGCTGGGCTCTTTTAGCTGTAGGTCTCAGTCTCAGGTTCTGGGACTTGAAATCTGGCTTTCCCTTTGTTTCTCTTCTCCCACCCCCAAATCTCCCCTTCCTCCCAATTTAGTTTTTGGATGAAGTTCAAATTGGATTCTAGAATTCTGGGGCAAGCCACTTCTGCCCAAGACGCCCCTTGCTTGAAAATCTCTCATTGCATTTTTTTTTGCCTGCCTGGTGACTTTAGTGCTTAATCCCCATCATACTTTTAGGGGCTCACCAAAATATTTTAATTTCTTTTTAAAATCAGAAGGAAAAATGGATACCATCCAACCTGGATTATATTTTTCCAATGAAGTTATAAAACATATATAATTTTAAACTTTTTTTTTTAATGGAGGAAGGAATTCCAAAGGCAAACGTGTCTAAGGCCATGAAAGTCATAATATGGCCCTGAGTAACTTCCACACTGAAAACCAGGGACACATGAGACCAGCTGGTCAATTACCTGGTAGAATCAACCATGATGAGCACAGTTAGCCTCAGGGCCCAGTCGAAAGTGCCAACTTCTTGCTCATCTGAGTTTCTTAAATGCAGCTCTAGGCAAGGAATGAGGCCTCACAGAAAAACTCCTAGCTGGACCAGAGAAACCACAGGTCTTTTGCAGGTATGTGTCCCAGAGCCAAGAGGAGGGGTTCCATAAACAGTTTAACAAGGGAGTCCAACCTCATCGCAAGGCCAAATCTGGCCTGTGATTCTGTCTGCATTCCAGCAATAACCTGTATGACTTATGTCATGCCAACCTACGTGCAACCGACACCCTCTTTGAAATCCTTTGTTTAAGCATTTAATTGCCTTTGGTACCTCTGAAGTTCCTCTCCATTTTTTTTTTCTTAAATAAATTGGTCATTAGTTGTGAACCAGGAGGCATTTTAGTGGGGTGCCACCTAGGATGGCACCTGAATTGATATTAAATATTCCAAAAGGAACTGTTTATAAACAGTCTATGGAAACTTTTATTTCTCACACATTATTGCTTGTTTTGATCCTATAATGAAAGTCACTGCCAACAGCTATAAATCTGGGATTAGCTGGCTTTATTCCACTTGTAGCCATCAAGGCAAACTGATAATAGCTGCCTTTGGTGAGAGTCTCAGAGCCCAAGCAGCAAGACTGGCATGTGTTGTCTTGTTCTTTCTATACCCAGAAAAATAACAGACATTTCTTAGTCCCTCCAACTTTATGGAACCTTGAGATCTGTAGCAAAAAGCCAAATGTTCCCCAGCTTCCAGAGGGCACAGAGGGACAGCTTGCTAAGAAATCAAATGCCTTCCTCCAGGGCCTGGAAATTCCTTGCCGGCAAGTACCCTGAAATAGAACGTGCCCAAGGTGGGTGCGGGTCGATGGCCCCTAGCCTCTCTTTCAGGCTGAAGTGCCTCAATGACTGTGTTCCTTGGCCATACAGAATGATCTGTAGGGCCTGAAATGTACAGGACTGAGCTCCGCTGACTTAGCCAAAGCCCCCTTCCAGACTAAAGAACTGGCGGGAGTGTGTTGGGGGATGAACTCCTTTAAACCAAATGGAAGAGAGAACTTTCTGTGAGTCAGTTATCAAATGGAAAATGAGGGACTGAGGCACAGACCTAGACTGGGATTATCCCATGGGACCTACAGTATTTCCACAAGACTTTCTTTTTAAGTATTTGAAGTGCTGGTAGTTTTAGAAAGTATAACTAACATAAAGGAAAGGAAATTGCATGCCCAGGCACAAGGCCGATTTTCTTCTTCTCAGCCGTGTTCATTGACACGTTCTCCTCCAAAAGCACTACCTAATGGAATGGAAGTGCAGTCAAGTACCATAATTTTTAATTTCTTGGATGTTTGGGCCACTTCACTAGAACTAAGGATGAGAAAGTCACTCAAGTTCTCAATTCAAAAGTATGCTAATTTCCATCCATAGTTCTAAGTGGTTGCTTCATGGTTATTTCATGGTTAATGCTCTGTTGAAAATGTTAAAAATGATGCCATGTCATTTTCTGATGCAGGAAAACACAATTCAAAATCATTTTTCTACTTTCATGAGTTGCTTTTTTTTTCCACTTCATTGAAGTGATGTCACAATCACCTAAAACTATTTTGATAATGATGTGGTGTAACACACACAAGCAAGGACGACTGGCTATTAGCAATTCTAAACAATGGCATTGACCGTATCTTATTCTAAGGGCTCATGAAAAACTTGGTCATTGATACTAAGAAGGGAATGGAGAGGCTGAGTGGTTTTCTCCCTATTTTCTATTTTAGGAATAAATACTCGGCTAAGAAATTGCAAGTATTTTTACAGCTCCTATTACTTTTAATTTCTTTAAATTTTAAAACAAGATGACAATGAAATGGCCAAAGTGTGAGAATGCCATCCACTCGCTATTCATTTGTTAACACAGAAGAACCAAGAAGTTTGACAGGCAGAAAAACCAGTGCCCTGAGGTTGACCGCCCCAGAAGTTTTGTCTCTACCCCGGCAATAGGTTTGCCCCCTTGCTACATTTGGCATCCTCCATTTTTATAGCTTGGGGGAGGGGGAACTTGGGCACTAGCTTTGTGATTATGCTGCTTGTTTAGCACCATGTTTGGTTAAATCCTACTTCTCTTAGTAACAACAATGAATCAAACCACTGAGACACTGATTTCTTTATGTCAGGCATCATCTAAGAATGTGGTTAGCTCTTAGGTCGGGTTGGTTTCACCAGAATGCAAAGTTTCAATCTAAGCTTGAATCAGGATCATTTGTTTTAAATTTCCTCCTATGAATTTTGCTCAGATTTGTGTGGGTGTTTTGAAGAAGCTGAGAGTAAAACAGGCCCCTTCTGATTTCTCCAAAGGGCCGAGATGCCCGTTCTCATTTAGTTCTAACTTAGATCTGTGCCTAAACCCTGAGAGAGAGCAGACAGGGGTGGGAAGGAACAATTCTGCTTTTCAAATAAAACTCTTTTCAAAATCTCACTACATTTCATGGACATAACAAATCCAACTATTAGGCTCCTGATTAACTGCTTCTCAAAAGAAATGATGTGCCAGAGGCTTTGCCTATATTTTGAGAAGTAAAGTAGTAATTTATCAGTTAGCCAGTTAATGTGGGCCTGTAAGACACCTCATTTGGTAATTTTCACCCCAAAATGATTGTGAAGGGCCCAAATTGGCCAGTTAAACTGTGCACATAGACAAAATTTTCTTTCTTTTTTATTTTTCTTGGTTCTAAATTTGACTCAGGAAATTCCTGGATTAATTATATCATTTCAGATATTTCACTTTACTTTAAATTAGGGAACTAGTAATTTTAGAGTGTGATAAACAACAGTGTTCTCTCAGAGCCTTGAACTTAATAAGAACCTGCCAGCACAGAGGCCTGGGCAGCACATCAGCTCTCAGTGCTCAGGGGCGACGTCTAGAAGGCCCCACTTACTTACACTTTAACTTCACCTCTGTGTTGCTGTCTGCTGTCAAAGGGAGAGAGGGAAATAGAGGTCAGGGGAAGAGTGAGAGAAAATGAAAGAGAGAGAGAGAGAAACAGAGAGACAGAGGGAGACAGAGAGAGAGAAATCGAGATTGAGAGGAAAAAAATTATAAAGTCGTATCCTATTCTAAATAAAACAACATGAGCCATTTTATAATACTGAAAATAATACAAACAAATCTGCCCACTAGAGCCTAGTTTATCTTAATTGGCCTTTTTTTTCTTCCCTTTACCACTGATAAATCTTTCTCACTATTCCTTTAAAAGACTTACCCTAAGCAGAATGTATAAACCGGAGTAATCAATTATGATCAGTTAATCATTTCAACCAGAACATTAGAAAGTCAACAACTTCATCTTATTTCCTTCAACAAACATTCAAGTTCTAAATGCCAAACCTCAAATCAAAGTCTCAGGAGAAGTGGGGAGAAAGGTCAAGTTTGTCTTGTTACTTACCTAGTTTGAGATATTGAAGGAATGGGAAACAACTTTGACTTAATCCCCCCTGTCTCTTCCCCTGACGTTTTCTTCTAGATGTTTTCAGTTCCCACTTTTTTTATCCAGACCCAGCCAAGGTGTGTTAAAGCTGAGTGATCTTTCAAAAATGTTCACTTTTCCTTCTCTCCCCCTTGTTTCTTTCAGTTCTTTGCTTCCAGACAAGTCCTGACAAAGATGAGCCGGGGTTTAGGCGTTACTCCGCCCTTCCAATGATCTGACACTTGCTGAATTAAAAAAAAAAAAAAATCTGCCTCCAGGAATCAAACTTTATAGAAAGCAGAAAGTTTATCCTACTAGGTTAGGTGGATTAACCATTCACAAGCCCATAAGGAAAAGGGAACAAAAAGGTTCAGAGGGAAGGACATTTCTTTTTATTACTTCTCCTTAACTTCTCTAGCCAGAAATCTGCCATGACTTGGTATTTCCCTTCTCCACTGCCACAGCATAATCAACATCCCGATGTGCATGATTTAAGGCATTGGTGGTTTAGTGAAAGAATTCTCGCCTGCCCATGCGCATGATTTGTGGTGTAGCTCAGAACATGGGGGTCAAGATGCCATGTGTGTGGTCAAGGTGCTTGAGCCCTAGAAAAACTGGGAAGTTGGCAGGATTTATGTTTGAGACCTTTCCCCACTCTTTTCCCCATTCTGACCGCAGCCAGGTCAAGACCACCTTGAGGAAACAGTGGGTGATCTAATTCAGAACAGATATTAATGAAAATGTGGAATAATTGGTACCATAGGAATTTGTTATTTAAATGAGGTAGCCAGATATAGTAATGTAGACTCCAAAGAGTGACATGTTTGTGACAGAATTTTAGGCATGTAGCCACATAAATAATGGAGAGAGAAAGATACTCTTAGAGAGGGTTAAGGACCTTCTTGCCTCTTGAATAAGCAACCACATAGTCTCCACACACGTGTGGACTCCCAGAGGCATTCCACAGGACCATTAGACTTTACTAGATAGTCAATTTCCACCAGTCTACATAATTCTCATGAATACCTGGAGAACATGTGGCTTTCCAGGACCCCAAAAGACTAGCTTAAGACTTGGTGTAGGTAATATGGAAAAGTTTGAACTTGGGACCCACTCAGATGGTTCTTTGGAGCCATAGCATCTTCTTGGAACCCAATGTCAAGTGTAGATTCCCAATTCTGAGGCATCCCTCCAAGACCCTGGAGGGGTGGGTATGGAATTCCTGCAGCAGAGCACCAGTGCATGTCCGCACCCTGCTGTTGTGGGCACTCAAAACACATGGAAGGGTTTGAGCACCACCCATAGGATTCTCACTCCAAAACTCCCAATATTCTACTTTGGAGTCATACATTTCAGAACCCTTTCAGTGATCTAGAATGTGCCACTATTGGGTTTTTGCTTGCTGAAATGTTCCTGCTTTCCCCAAATAAATACTTAACATGTCTGTTGTCAGTCTCATAGGAGAGCATTAAAGAATCTGGAAGACAGTGAATATGAAATCGATATAACCTTGCATCATTCTTTCACTTATTCAATAATTCATGAATTAAACAAAAATATATTAACTCCTGCTTGGAGCCAGATATTGAACTATATGCTGAGAGTTCAGTGGTGAAATATAGGCACATCCTCTGTCCTTATAGAGTTCACAGGCTAGTTGAGGAAGATAGGCCTTAAATAATGTATTATTCTGCTAAGGCGGCTGTAACAAAATTCTGGTGGCTTAAAAACAGAAATTTATTTTCTCACAGTTCTAGATGCTAGAAGTCCAAGAACAAGGTGTTGACAGGTTTGGTTTTTCCTGAGGCTTCTCTCCTTGCCTTGAAGATGGCTTTCTTCTTGCTGGGCCTTTTCTCTGTGTGTGTGCATTCCTGGTGTTTCTCTCTATATGTCCTAATCTATTCTTCGTATAAGGACACCAGATGAAATTAGGGCCCATTCTAAAGACCTCATAGTAATTTAGTTACTTTTTTAAAGGCCATATCTCTAAATACTGTCATATTCTAAAGTACTGAGGCTTAGGCTTCACCAACTAAATTTGGTAAAGGAGACAAAATTCAAAACAAGTTATGTATATGACAAACAATTATGTGCCAATATATAATTAAGAATGTGGTAACTATTGTAGAGAAAGAATTCTGGATTTTATGAGAGAGTGAAAGAGGAGATGTATCTTGGGGAGGAATGTAAGGAAGAGCCCTGCTAAAAAAATGACATTTAAATAGATAGATGAAGGTTGAATATAAATTATGTAGGTGAAAAGAGGGGTTGAGAGTGTTCTAGAATCTAGACAGAGGAAAGAGTATTTGAGAAGACTCTGAAGCAGAAGAATTATGGTGAGTATGAGGAAAGGTGAAGTTAATATGTTTGAATGCACCAAGCAAAGGAATGGGTGGCATTGGAAGAAAAGCTAGAGAAATTGGCAAGGGCTAGATCATTTGAGGCTGCATACAAGATGACAGGAAGGTATTTTTTAGTAAGTGGTAAGTATTCTCAAATTAGCATTAGAGAACAACTCTATATAGTCACTATATTAGTGTTTAGATTACTAAGAAAGAAAAGAGACTGTAATTAATATTTTCTAAAGTCTATTATGTGCCAGATATTTTATATACATTATTTTGTTTAATCCCTACAGGGTGTACTACTATTATTTTCATTTTATAGCTGAGAGAAGTAGAATTTGGGGAAGACGAGTAACCAGGCCAAAGATCTTACACCTAATAAGCGGCTCCAGAGAGGGATATGGGACTGGAATAGGAATTAAATAATTGATAATTCCTACATAATAAAGCCTTCATAAAAATCCCAATAGTATGGGATTCGGAGGATTTCTAGGTTGGTGAACACATCCATGTTCTAGGAGGGCAATACACCCCAACTCCATGGGGATAGAAGCTCCTGCATTCAAGACCCTCCCAGGCCTCTTCCTATGTACTCATTCATCTGGCTGTTCATCTGTACCCTTTATCATGTCCTTTAATAAACTGGTAAAGGGAAGTGTTTCCCTGAGTTCTGCAAGCCGTTCTAGCAAATAATTAAACCAATTTGTAGCCAAGTTGGACAGAAATTGTGGGGAACCTGGGGACCTACTACTTGTGATTGACATCTGAAATGGAGGGCAGCCTCATGGGACTGAGCCTTAACCTGTGAGGTCTGATCGTATCGCCAGGCATATAGTGTCAGAATCGGGTTAAACTGTAGGACACCTAGCTAGTGTCACAGAGAAGTCTCTTAGTGTCAGAGAGAACTGTGGGAAGTACTCCCCATGCCCCTCACAGACACATATCTGGTGTCAGAAAGGAAGACACAGGAGGAAGACTGGGAGGTGATTTTCTATACTTTGCAGAGCCTATATTCCAACTGAGTCTTGAACTCTTGTTTCTTATGCCTGTGCTTCAGATTTAAGTATCTCCATAACTTTGAACTGAAAGGAAATAGGCAATATCAGAACAGATCAGGCTGAGGACAAATGACAAATTGCAAAAGAACTAAAACTATTTGAATAGTGGGGATATTTTTAGTCAACAGCATCATGGTGTTGGTATAACTGATTAATGATTTTAGATAAAAATCTGTATTGGCAACCATAGACCAATCAATTATTTCATTTATATAACTACTATGTAAAACCAAATATTCTAACCAGCCTTTGAAAACAGCATGGCTGTTTTTTTCCTCCCCTTGGATTCCTGTAATAACTTTGGTATTCTCCAGGGACAATGGAAAACTCAGACCCAAAATAGATAAAACCCAAAGTAATTCATCCAGGATCCTTTAAGCTAACTCAATAGCTAGCAAGTCTGATTATGTGCTCCCACCTGTTTATGTGTGCATATGAGTACTGTTTACAGAGTCATGTACTGGGCCCTTTGAGAGAGAAGAAATTGGAAAGAATCTAAGTGCTTATATTTTAGTTATTCAAGGTTCACAGTTCATTGTGCTTGGCAAAATTCTTTATAATAAGACATGATGGTACCTGGAAAGAATCCTTGGGCTCATTCAACATTCACATATTAAGTTTCTACCATATCCTGGTACTAAGAGAATTGTCTTTAAATGTTTCAAATTAATGAGAAAGCAACAAAATTCTTGCTATAATTAAAGAATAGAGTCAGATTTAGGAGAGAGCAGTGACTAAGACACCGGAAAGGTGTTTCTTGTTCACTGCTCCATTTGGAGCTGTGTTAAATGAGTCACATTTAATCAATTTTTGATGGACCAGAAAGAAAATTTCCTTAAGAGGCAACTGGTTATATAGTCATTCTCCCAAAATTATCTACTGACTTAAACAGGCAGGAGAGAAAGGATGTCCATTCACGTGTAGCCCAGACTGGCACCTGGTGACCAGACTCATCACTTGCTGAGCAATGTGAGTATAGGTGTACCCCATTTTATGTGGCTGATGAGTTTCTGAAAAATGATGTGTAAATACAGATTTTGGTGACTAGGGTGTTTTTATCAAATGACTGTTCACTACCTCATTAATCTTTGTGAACATATTTTTTATTATTTGGTTTAAAGGAATGTGCCCTATAGATGGATTTCTACCTATTCTGTGACCCTCCTCCCATTAAACAGCTTCACATAATAGTAATATGTTTTTATGGTACTCTCATCCAGGGATCTGAACATTTTAGAGGACACATTTTCCTTGCATTCCTAAGAGGCAATAAAAAGTGAAGTTTGCTGAGAAAGAGATGAGAGAAAATATTTTTGTATTTAGTGAGATTATTTCACTATCTGTAGTCTTTGATTCAGCTCTTTTGTTGGATGGTAAATCCACTAATTTTTTAAAGAATGATTTCCTACATATTAAAATAAAAATGATAAAATAATTATTTGTTACAGGTTGCTACTTCATTTCTGACGAGAAGACCGTATTTCCTTCTAGCTTTCTCTTTGGTTAGGATTTACTCCCGGACGATAAGCCTTTCCTGTAAACAATTATGACAAGAGCATATGTCACAGTTTATGGAGCATTTAGCTTTTGGAAGGCTGCAGTTGAGACATAATACCAACTCCTGCCCTTCATATCTGGGCTTAAGGTCTCTATCAGCTTTTCTTGTATATAATGGCTCTTGAACTATTCCCAAACTGTGTTCCTTGCTGCTTGTATTATGATAACAAAACACCCTGGTTTCTTTTTTCTATTTCCAATTTCAGATACATTCATTCATTTATCCATTCAAAACCCATATATAGGTGTTGAATAAATAAACAAATACCTATTGAGGGTGTACTATGAGTAAGGCACTTGACTTATAGATATATTTAAAAATGAGATTTAAAACCTGCCTTCAAGGAATTAATAATGTAAAAGAAAAAAGATACACAGGTGTATTCACCACATATACAAATAGTCACAATGTAAGAAAGAATGTAAACCTGTAGAGATTTAGGAACTATGGAAATTCACTTCTAGCTGTAGGCATCAGCCAATGCTTCATCAAAGAGGTATTATTTGAGCAGGACATTAAAAAATGGGTGGTAGTAAGAAGCTGAGGGTGGAGATGCTATTTTAAGCACAGAGTCCAGTGTGAGAGGCACAGATACAGGAAAAAGTGAGGCTCAGGTGGAGGACAGCAAAACATACTGTGAAAAAAGAGTAGATAAGAAGAGGTTGGAAGTGTAGAAAGTGCCAGCCGGGTGGCAGGGAATCTGAAATGCCAATTTGAGGAGTGTCTACATCGTTCTGTGAGTGATGGAGAGTTATAAGAAGTCAAAAAGTGCAATGATAAGAGCTGAGCTAGACAAAGATTAATTTGGTGATAATGTAGAGAGTGGACCAGAAGAGATGAGATAGTGAGACTGATCAGGACACTATGGCAATAGTTTTGGTGAAAGATAATAAGGACCTGAAGTTTAGCAAGGCAAGGATAAAAAAGAAAAGAGATCAAGAAAAGCATCGTCAGAGAAGCTGGGCAGAGACAAGGCGTTTGGTGATTGCTTTTAGGAGAAAAAGAGGGTAGGGTCAGGATGATGCTGAGCTTTTCTGAGCCAATCACTGACCCCAACAACTTCTTTCCTCTTTCCTGCCAAGTTACCTTCCTCAAAGTTCCACTTTTTTAGAGCTTACACTTCAGTGGAGGACCAAAAATAAAAAAAAATTTTTTTTCTTTAGTTTGAACTCTTCCCTGCCCCCATTTTGTACTGTGTTCATTACCTAACCCACTATGAACACAAAATTTGAAAAATGATTTATTTTATTTCTTGAAGAATTGAGATATGAAGGCAATAAGATAATATTAGAATATATCATCTGTAGATGATACATTTATTAATTTAAAACTTCTGTGTTTTTCTAACACATGCCCTACTAAATTATTTATAACTTATTTCTAATAATTTAACACTTATAGATTAGTTTTATCAAGACAGCAATGAACCAAAAAAGAAGTGAAGTATTATTTCTACCCTTTCATAATCAGAGAAAAAAATATGCCTTGGATTCCGAATGATTCCTCATTCATGGAAGAAATGAAAATCCTCCTGTCTGGGTGGGAAGTCATTTCTAGCCTTATGTTTGGCAACGTTCACCTGCCCACCTTGACAGTGTTAAGCCCCAATTAAGAACTGGGGTAAGCCAAGTTATTTGCTCTTTATTTACTCAGAAATGACATGGGAAGGATCTCAGAAGCATCAAGGAGATGAAAAGTTCAACACTACTCATACAAAAAGATGCGCTCTCGAAAGTGAATTATTAAATAACTAGACCAGTTATTTAAAAAGTGTGTGAAGCTTGATCCTTGCTGAGGAGCAAGGAAAAACAATTCAACAAAACAGCAGGAAGCCACATGACAGATGGGTTTATTACTGGATTTTAAAGGCTTTTAGCCTGAAGTTCTGAAAAGTGTGTGTCAGGTGATGAGCATTCTCTTGCACTGGAGGCCGTGATTCAGAAGACAGGCTTGGTTCTCACAAAACATGTCCACACAAGAACGACCTTCATCAAGATGAGGACCACACCTTATTATCTGGCTCATGGTTACCAATAATTTTCTTCCAGGTCTATCTCTAGTATATAGACCTACGCTGGAAATCAGTTCTCATTGCCTGACATATTCATTGACTCAACATTCCACTGACAACACTCACCTAAGAATTTCTGAACTGCTTCTATACCAGTGATCCCAAGAGTGTGTTTTGGGGACTCTAGTGTTTTAGCCATTTGCCAGAATTGGATATAAATCAGCTAATTTAAATTCAGTAAAATTTGCCCTGTTTAGTGTCCTATGAGTTTTGTGAAGGGTCTATTCAAACCTTTGCTCGTTTTAAAGTTGGGTTGTTTCTTACTACTGATTTTTGATAATTCTTCATATAGTCTGGCTACAAGTTCTTTATCAGATAAGTGTTTTTTTTTAAAAAAAATACTTTATTCTAGTCTGTGGCTAGACTTGCCATTTTCTTAGCATAGTCTTTTGGGGAGGAAGTCCAATTTATTGTTTTTTCTATTATGAATAATATTAATAAAGCCATGTCTAACAAATCTTTGCCTAACTTAAGTTCACAAGGATTTTCTTATTTATTTTTTAGAAGTTTTATTATTTCAGCTTTATATTTAATACTACGAATCACTTTGAGTTAATTTTTGTGTTAGATGAGAAGTATAGATTAAGGTTTATTTTTCACATGAGGATGTCTGCTTGTTCCAACACCATTTGTTGAAAAGATCATCCTTTCTCCATTGAATTACCTTTGCAAATTTTTAAAAAATCAACTACTTGTATAAGAATGGGTCCATTTCTGAGCTCTTTATTATATTCCATTGGTCTATGAGTTTGCTTATATTAATATAATCACGTGATTTTTCTTTTTTAGCCTACCAATTATATTAATTGGTTTTCGTGTTGATTCAGCTTGCATAACTGGGATAAATCCCATTTGGTCATGGTGTACAATTCTTTTTGTTGAACATTGATAAATTATATTTGCTAGTATTGGTTGAGGATTTTCACATCTATGGTCATGAAAGATATTGGTCTGCTTTTCTGTTTTGGGGGAGTATATTGATATATTCTCTAGCTCAGGGATTCTTTCCTCAGCTGGGTTCAGTCTATAATAAGCTCATCAAAGGCATCCTTTTTTGTTACAGTGTTGTTTTTTTTTTTATCTCTAAGATTTCTTTATGATTCTTGGTATTTCTATCTCTCTGCTTATGTTGCCTATCTGTTCTTGCATACTGTCTACTTTATTCATTAGATACCATAGCATATTAATCATAGTTGTTTTAAATTTCCAGTCTGATAATACCAACATCCCTGCCACATCTGGTTCAGGTGCTTGCCTGATTCTTCAAATTGTGTGTTTTGCCTTTTGCTATGCCTTGTCATTTTTTCTTATAGCTGGACATGATTTCCTGGCTAAAAGGAACTGCTGTAAATAGGCCTTTAGCAATGTGGTGGTGAGGTGTGGGCAGAGGGGAAGCATTCTACAGTCCTAAGATCAGGTCTCAGTCTTCAGTGAGCCTGTGCCTCTGGACTGTGAATTTTACGAATGTTTCTCAGTTTCTTCCTACCCCCTTAGGTGGGACAGAATGGTGAGAGTTTGGCTAGAGTTGGGTATTTTTCTTCCCACAGGTTGATTAGGCTCATAATAATACTTCAGCAGGTTAGACTCTAGTTAACTAGTTTCCCCAGGGATAGGCCTTGTTAAGAACAGAATGCTCTGTTGTATTTCAGCATGGCTCCTTTTCTCCTCCTCTCACCAGAAGCAAGAGAAGAACTTTCCCCAATATTTATTGTGGGAATGTAGTCAAATCCATGAAGGTAAATTTCACAATAGTGTGGGGACCCCTAGGGCTGAGTCCCCTGCAGTTTTTAACTCTCAGATTTGTCCCCCTGAGCTTCAGCACTCTGTAGGTACAGTTCAGGTTTTCCTTCCCCAGCACTGGTTCCTGTGGAGGTTCCTGTTGGTGGGTGTCCCCTCCATTAAGCCTCGATTCCCTGTTTTTGTCTCTAATCTTGGGGATAGTGGTTTACCCTCTGTTCTCCCCTCTCTTAAGGATCCAAGAAAAGTTGTTGATTTTTAAGTCTATTTATATTTTTACTTATTAGGATGAAGTGGCAACTCCCAAGCTCCTTACATGCAGAACTGAAAGATAGAAGTCTATTATTTTTAAGTTCTCAGTTTTATTGATTTTTGCTCTTACTTTTAATATTTTCTCCCTTCTGCTTGCTTCTAACTTTATTGCTTTTTAAGATGGAAGCTTAGATAACTTGAGATATTTTTTCTTTTCTCATATAACATTTACTGCTATAAACTTCTTTCTAAGTATTGCTTTAGCTACATCCCCAAATTTTTGATATGTTACTTTTCTTTTCATTTGACTTAAGATGTCTCCTAATTTTTCCTGTGACTTCCTCTTCTGACACATGGATGTAGCATTTAATTTTAAAATATTTGGGAAAATTTTCCTAATATTTTCTGTTTTTAAATTCCAGGTTAATTATGTTGTGGTCAGAGAACATACTTTGTGTGATTTACGTTTCTTGACATTTGTTGAGGTTTGTTTTATTTCCTAGAAAAGTTTTCTCTCATGAATATTTCATACACACAATGAAATGGGTGAAAATTTTTATCTGAATTCTTCTTACCTCCTTGTTAGATGACTAAAGTCTTTCTCCTGTGTTCTGCTGCAGGTGACAATTACTTATATTCTGTGTCCTAAAAGGCCTGTTTTTCCTTAATTTTAGGATGCTTCATTGCCCTGCCACATCAGCTCTCTGATGTGTTCAAAGGAACTTATGTTTTGTATTTTATCTGTATTTTCAAGACATTGTTATGTCTGGTTATGATGTGTAACTCCTAAATCACTATTGTCACAAGGGCAAAATCATCTCAGTTAAGAGATGAGAATTGAAAACACCCTTGCTCATCAATAACAACATCGAGCTCCTGAATAAACAGCCATGGAACCACTTTACGTCTGGATTCCTTGTATGTGAGATCATAAACTTCCTTATTGTATACGCCATTTTGAGTCGGTATTTTCAGTCATTGGTGTTGAAAGCATCCTCACTGATACCTAATAATAAGTAATAGTATTCTCTAAATATGTGTAAGTATTGCTGTGAATCATAAAATACAAATTCACTTTGAATGTTACTGGAGTCATAGTAGCCCCCTGGCATTGCCTAATTTTTCAATCCAAAAGTATAGGTAACATCACATGGAACTCTGAAAGACATTTTGACCTTAAGCAGAGATGTGCACATTCACAAAGGTTGAGAACGATACACTCAAGTGTAAAGACTATGGTTTCCTCATTATGCGAAGATCGCATAATACATGTACTATGAAGAAATTGTATATTCTCAGAAGATGTTAGAATCTTTGAGACAAATTTTAGGGAAAATGGGCATAGTTCTGAATCTTGGAACTAACAAGATCACCTAATCATGATAAAAATTAGAAAACTGAGACCCAAATAAATTAGATAAATTGTTTAAGATGCTTTTCTAGGCTCTTAACTATATTAAATACTGAATAGCTTTAAAAATCACCCAAAATTTGTAGACCAAATTTATGGCTCTAAAATCCTGTGCAAGTTTTAGAAATTTTCAATAGAACATTATAGTAATAATGAACTTAAACAGAATAACCCTGCTCTTGATGATTTCTACCATCCACTCATTTCTCTCAGAAATAAGAAGTAGACTCAGGCATGCTACACACTTACAGGGTACTTGAAAGGGCAGAATAGTGTAGCATTAAATCAAATATATTTTATGTTTTTTTTTTTTGCCACATACCTTATGTTTATTAGATTGTGCTCATTTCATGTATATTAAATAAAATAGTCACAGCAGGAAGAGTAACTGAAATGGGATACTAAAATTTAAAAGAAAGTGTTGTCATTTCTCATTATATCAAATTCTCCTCCTCTTTCACCTGTAGTTAGAGGGCTTAATTAGATTTTTAAATGGCTAAAAACAGTAGATTCAATAAGCACTTCTTCCTTTTCTCCAAAACTAATAAGAAACAGCTTTGATTTCAATATAAGTATTTCATAATAATCCTGTGTAACTCGCAAGGGTGTCATAAATAAGTTTCAAGAAGTGATTAATTAATAACATATTACCATAAAAAATATTTTAATAGGTATTTAGAAAATTTTTAGTCTAAATTGAAAACTTGAAAAAACAAACCCAGAAATTATAAATACCCAAGTTAATGGCAGCCATATTGATTTACTATATATAGAACCAATGTTCCAGGCTGTTTTCTTAGTGGTAACTTGTGGGTAGAGAGTAATGTCCTCAGCACAGAAAAAACACAAAAGGTGACTTTTCTTTTAAGGGGATATGACTTTTAAAGTATGTGACTTTTGGGTTTCCTTTTTTGGTTTGTCTGGGTTAACCCAGGCATCTGAGAAAGAACTGGGAGAATTAAATTGTTTATGTAAACTTTAATTTATTTAATCAGCCTATAAAGATTTTTTTTTTAAGTTAGAAGAGATAGACATAAATGGGTGACTGATGAAAGACTAGAATTTTCTCTGTGGGTTATATAAATGAGGTTGGGGGTAAGGTAGGGTAGAGTGGAAAGGAATTTCCATTAGTTCCAAGATCTAATAAGTTGATAAGAGATTTCATTGCAAAAGCTGCAAAGAGTTTCTGAAATAGAAAGTTAATTTCATCAGCTCTCATAGAACAGAAGAGCTCCATAGTGATGACTTACTTGTGTTCCCAGAAAATTCTTGCAGCCAATCAGACTGCCGGCTTTGTTAGAGTCAGTGTTCTCATCCTGGAACACCCTCAGGCTTGTTCTAGGGCCCAGGAAAAGCATGAGACAAAATGTAAGAGATTATTGGCTAATTTGCAAAATCAACATAGTGCTAAACCTGACGATTAAGCTAAAAATTTCAGGTTTCATGTGACAACTTGGGGAGTCCTCCCAGGTAGCCATAGATTTCTCTTCCCCGTAGAGAGATGGAAGCTGTTCTGACACTGGAGGATCAGTATCTTGTTAAAGAAAGAAGAACACAAATCAGAAAAGCTAACATCCAATGGATGAGACTGGCTGGAACAATTTTGTATTAGTAGAGGAGCTTTGAGGGCCAACCCCAAATTTAATGCCTACAGGTACCACCATGGCTGATCTGCTTAATGAAACTGAGAGGCTGATTTCCCCTCATTCCCTTCTCTGGGGTACAACTGATCACTTTTCTTTTGTATCTCCTCAGAATCTTCCTGCCCCTTCCTTTATCTCTGCACCTCTAACACTTGAATGCACTTGTTTGTTTTCTTAAAGTCCTTGGAGAAATGGGCTGAGTTTTTTTTTTTTCACCATCTTCCCAATACCAAACATAGTGCCTCTTGTATAAGAGAAATTTGATAAAACGTCCTTTTTACCGAACTCCTGGTTAGTATTTCCAGCTACCACTGTCTGCCTCCATGGATGTTCTGCTGGCACTTCAAACTCAACATATTAAAAACCAGATTTGTTACTCCCCCTTCTGCCCTTCCCTAGGCCATGCCTCTGGTGTTGAATTCATCCGTGTGACTGCCTGGTGTACATAAGGCTCACTGTGAGTCTTCAGAAAATATTAATTCAAAGTGGAATGAGAAGAGAAGGAAAGAGAGAACAAAAAATATACATATGAGAAAAAAAATAGTAAAATGGGATCATGAAGGCAACAAAGATGAGAAGAGGAAAGAAGGAAGCGAGGAGTGGATAGGAGAGTGAGAGGATATTTTTGGTTGGTTCCCCAAAATCAGGGGGCTTAGGATGTACCTACAACCCTGAAAGGAGAGCTAGAACACTTTTCCATCTTACTCCATCTTACTTCACTTCCCTTCCAGTGTTTTCTTATCTGCTTCCAGTTAAACTCTCATTGTTTTGTTTGATGAGAAAAGGGACTTAGGGGCATGTCTTCACATTTTGGGCCATTCCTGCACACTCAGGTATCAGCAGCTGGGCTATTTTTCACTATGGAACATGTTTTTATTTAACAGTTGGCAAAAATTAAAAGTGTGATTACACTCCTCGCTCCTAAGCCTCATAGTTCTTAAGATGAGGCTTTGAAATGAAGATCTGGGGTTGCGGTTCACTTGTTTTTCCCATGGGGAATGATTCCCTATTTTGCCTTAGGTAGGTTAAGGACAAGATCTCGCTTGCTCTTCTGGTCCTGGAGTTTTTACAGCTTTGCAACTTATTGTATGTTTTCTTTTTGGGGTTCTGTTGCCAGCTTATTTTAAGTCAGATGCTCTAATCTCTTTGAGTGGTGACATGTCATAACTATAACCCAAAGGCATATTCAAGTAAAGGCAAGATGCAGGCACACCTTGATTTTATTTGTGGGAGGTACATATAGCCTGTGGGGAAAATGTGTAAGGAATATTTCGCCATTTAAAGGGACTTGGTAAAATCATGCTGACATCTGGTAATTTTCAAGGGTGGTTCGATCTATTAAAAGAGCATTTTCCAAATAAATTATTATTTTTTCTACACTTGTTCCAAAAAGAGGCTTAAAGGACTTCTGTGATTTTTTTTTTAACTAGTGAAAGTACCTGCTATTCCCAAGGCAGTTACCCTCAAATGCTGAGTATCAGTCTATGCACCCCAGATTTCTGGCATCTCTGAGAGGGGTTTTTCTTTAGAATGGAGATTTTTACCGAAATATAAATGGGCAAGAGTTTGTGAACTAACTCCTTTAGTCAGCCCATGAGGCAGGATGTGAAAACCAACAACAGGAGGTCCCTTCCTGCTGCAACCTCTGGCCTAGCAACTTGGAACATATTTTCTGCAGTCTTTTAAACAAAGCAGTACAGGTACTCATAGAAATAAATTAGTTATATAATTCAAACTATAAAGAGTTTTCTGTAGGTTTGTAATATAAATGAATATTGAAAACACAAGGTAGCTTGTTGCCTTCAGGCATGGTGCTCACAAGGAAATTAGGCAACAGTATAGATTAGGGTTCAGTACAACTCCCATACAACTCAAAGTTTTGTGCCAAGAAATTGGAGTTCATTGGCAAGGATAATTTTTATGTAAGAAGGACATTACATTTATTCTTTATAAAGCAAATGATATCCACCACACAGCTCACTTTTAGATAAGTCCTGATATTTCATAAATCACTAACACCATAAATGAACTCTGCATTCCACTACCAGTGTTTATATTTGTGCAGCCCATTTACCTAAACACGTCTGAGAACCTTGCACTTCAGAAAGCAGCTAACTGCATTTGAAGAGAGCAGACTTGACCTCAGAAAGGGGAAGCCTGTTGGTATCTCAAAGACCTTTCCATTCACACCTGAACCCACAGATCACAGGATATAATTGGGTAAGAATGTTTTCTGAAAACAAGAATAAGTCTATATATTTGCTATCTTAAAACAAGATTCGTGATCTGGTGGATGAAAATCTCTAAATAACAACAAAGATGGGTGATGGAGAAAGAAAATATAGTTCAGGCTACTTTGTGACCAGCCATGAGCTTCATGAAAAGGAGTATGATATAGAATTATCATAATCCTGAATTATCATAAACTTGTATTAATGAATGTAAAAAGTTCACTTCTCACTTGGTAATAACTCAAACTCATATAATACACTACTTTGTTGTAGCTGTTGAAGGCACTGTTTTATTGAATAGGTAATTATGGCCATGATTGTAGGTATACAAATAGATATTCAAGTGTTTAACAATAGTTTTATTTTCCTAGAGTTCTAAAAAATTCCCCCAAATATTTTTGTTTTAATATTTTCCATGAAGAAAAAGTTCATTAAGCCTAGAGTCATTAGTTGTCCATCTAACCCTTCCCAATGTTTTGATTTTAGTAAAATTAGTATTATAATAAATGTTAGTGATAATTTTGATATGTTCTGACTTAACATGTTGGTAAACCTACCCCGCCTTGTGGTAACTTCAAGCTGTCTTTGATGCTATTCTTGACTTTGGATTTCATTTCTTCTATTTATGGATTGTGTTTATGTAATAAGATTTTTGGTTGCTTCTGAACACATTTGAGTATATCTGCTTCCTCTTCTTTCAATATATAATCAACACTCCCAGTATGTTGTTCTTTTCAATGACTAAAAAGTGGCTTTATTTTTAATCCAGTGCTCATAATTACACATCCAACAAAGCTCACTCTAAGACCAAAATGCACTCAAGGTTTCTGCCATTAGTCTTGAGTGATTACTAGAAGCTACTACTACCTGCTTCTTCTTTGTAAACTAAGGAAGGTGAAAACAGTTATCTTCCTATCCTGTTATAATGTTAGTCATTACTGAGATGCTACCTTGAGGAATACAGAGGGAGGAGCAGAGAAGAAATCTGCTGTCCAGACCCTATCCAGGTTGTATATGGTCGATATTCATATATAAGCTGTACTAAGCCTTTTAAGATGACTCTGCCAGGAGTTAGAACTTGCATAACCTGACATCAGTCTTTTGTTGATTCAGAGTGTGACTAAGCAATCATCAGTGTCAGGGCTGAGGATAGAATGGCCCATGGCAAATCGTCCCTGAAACATTATAATAGAATCTTTTTACCAAAATGTTGACACACCTTCTAACTACCAAAGACAAGTGGAAGGTAGGCTAACCCTAAGCAACTTCTTTTGCCTCAAAATTTGGCCCTAAATCCTTAACTTTATATTATTTTACTTAAACCATTGGCTAAATGGTGTAAAAAAGATTTATATCCTCTCTGGGAAATAGTTTTAGTTATAAAGAAGACAAAATCAATCAGCAAAGGGAAAGAATAATCATTATGGAAACTGTATGAAGCTAAGAAACCTAATACCAATTTAAACTAAAAATAAATTTAAAAATTAATTCAACTGTAATGGTGGATACATGTCATTATACATTTGTCACAACCTATAGAATGCACATTACAAAAGACGAACACTAACATAAACTACAGATTTTAGTTTATAATGGTATATCAACATTGGATTACCAATTCTGACAAATGTACTACAGTAGTGATGCAAAATGCTAATAACAAAGGAAACTGTGGTTTGTGGGGAGAGAAGATGAGGAGGTATATATCAACTCTGCATTTTCTGCTCAATTTTTCTGTAAACTTCAAAGTGCTCTAAAAATATAGCCTATAAATAAAAAGATTTTAAAAATTCAATAATATGACTAATATGTAGAAATGCTTGTTGCTGTCTCAAAACTCCTCAATTCAAAAATGGAGTAAAACTAGAGACATGTAGAGAAAGTTCTTGATTCAAGGGCCGCTTTTGTTGTTAGGTGTTGAGGGAAATCAACACCTAAAAGTAATCTTCTAATTAATGAGCCCTGTCTATACCTCCATTTATTTAGGTCTATAATGTCTTGAAACAATGTTTTATAGTTATTTGTATTTTATAATATATATGCTTTATAAACATAATTATTATGTTTTAATGTTTATACTTTATATGCTTTTATGTTTTATAAACACATAGTTTATATGTTTCATAATTTTATAGTTTATACATTTCATAGTTTTCTGTGTAGAACTTTTAGGTCTCCAAAGGTATTTGATGTTTCTAATGCAATTGAAAATATCTTTTAAAAATTCACTTTCCATTGGAAGTTTAATAAATTTCTTTTTACTATATCAACCTTATGTGTAGTTATCTTGCTATAGTCACATATTATTTTGAATAATTTATTTGTAGATTCTTTTGGAATTTCTATATACTCAATCTTATCTGCAAATACTGAATTTTATTTTTTTCTTTCCAATCCTTATACATTTTCTTTTTTTTTTTTTACCTTATTACACTTTATAGTAAGAGGTATATCATCATTCAGCACAATGATTAGAAGTGATAATAGAAAGCATCTATGTTTTTCTCAGTTTCAAAGAAAAAGTTTTCAATATTTCACCATTGTATTTATCATAGTTTTAAAAATTAAATCCACTATTAGGTGAAGAAGTTCCTTTTCATTACTAATGTGTTTTTTTTTAGCATAAATTAATGTTGAACTTTATCAAATGCTGTTATCAACTGTTAAATTCAATGGTCGGATGATTTTTTTCTGTTAATATGATAAATTATGCTGATTATCAAATGCTAAACTAACCTTGTACTCCTGAAATTAACCCAGGTTGGTCATTCTTTTTATACATTTCAGGATTTGACTTGTTTGTTTAAGAATAAAAGAAAAAACATTAGGATTCTAATTCCTTAAGTTCAAAGTTGCTAGAGTATAGAAAAAGAGATTATGGACTTAAGGATTTGTCTGTGGTATATTTAGCAATTTCAGGGGTCATATAGCTACAATAAAAAGAATTTTCCAGAAAATTTTCTCAAGAGGGTTCTGAATTCTCCTTTTTAAAATTTAAAGCTAGCCATTAAGCTTTACTTATAAATTCAACTGTGATCTGGCTACAGAAGCCTTAGAGAGACTGCTACTCTTAATTTTTGTTAGCATGTTAGATTCACTTGATAGTGGCATAAAAGCCAACACTTGAGATACAAAATTAACAAAAATACAAATAATCAAATTTATGATTGTGATAGGTCTTTGAATGTGAGCATTATTTGCAAAAATCAAACTTGACTAATCCTGGCCCTCAGCGGTATGAGACTACCTGGAAAAGCCTAGACTTGGATCCCAAAATTCATGCCATGTTCTTTAAGCCTTTTTTTTTAGTCTGAATATTGAGATTTCCAGATCCTTTTCTCCCATGCCTCTGAATAAGCATAGAAGACTTACTAGCAACAGTGAGCCAGCCACACTCTGAGATGAGGGCTGCCCAAGGCTATTCAGCAGATTGGCTTCCTGCAGTCCTCACCAATCAGTCATGCCAGTCAACACCTAGAAATGTGCTAGACTTGCACAAGAACAAGCAATAGATAAGTTACACAGAGCCTCAGAGGTATTTTTGAGAAGATGAGTCAAAATTTAATCATTCGCATTTTCTGAAGTTTGAACAGCTGTCTTGTTCAATCTTGAGCTGTGAACCGCACAGTTCTCTCTTCTTGAGGATGACTGGTGTTGAGCATGGACATATTTCCTCTATAATTCCCATTTCTTCTTATTCCCACTCTTTGGGATATCTTTATATACAGTAACTCTAGGAGGTACAGACGTACTCATGTATTCAGAGTGTATACTATAAATTACAGAAGTGTGCAGCAACCAAGATTTTGGGTTTTTTATTATTTTTTAATTCTGTATTTGTAAGGTAGTGCTCCTCTAATGTAAAAGCATATTAGAAGAGGAACAGTTGGACCATCTATGGATATTTTAGTAATGCCTTAAGGTGCCCTAAAAACCAGGACTCTATAGCTTTAGAAAATGGAATGCTGGTAGTAACAGACCAGGTGCTTTTGCAAGTGGTCAAGCATGGGAGTGATATGGTGCTTTTTATTGAACTGCATAAGACAAAGTCGTATTTAATTTTGTCTTATGAACTAAAAGCATTAATACTAGCAAGAAAAGTGACCAAACTACATGTTCAAAGTCTACTAAAAATAAAACCTTTTACTAAAACAAATTTTTGTTGAATATTGAATAAACATTTAAAATAAATTGATTTATTATTTTCTCTTAATATTCATTTACTACCTATTCATTCTGTTATTAGCAGACACTAAACTTTTAAGAGAAGTATTTAGCAAAAAAAATTTATAATTGAAAGCATTCTGCTTCAATTATATATTTTTTTAAATAATTTTTTTCTACAAATTTTGAAAAGATCACTCTAATTTTAATTTTACCTGTGAAATACCTTGGACCAACTCACAGAACATTGTCATTCTACTGGAACAAAATTTGAGAAAATTTGGCTAAATGAGAGAGATGAGGAAAGATCTCTCATCAGGCAGCTTTCTTGTACTGTCCCTGCCACTTGCCTCCATCCTTGGGTTCAAGGTAATCACCACCAGCACCACTACCTTCACTACCATTACACTGGGTATGACTATCTGCCAAGTTCCATCTTAAGCACTCTATCTGCATCATCACATTTAATGGAGGAGATATTATTGCTCCATTTTATATATGAAGAAACACTTCTCTTATGGCTTATAAGGGCAGAGTTGAGATTTAAATCCAGGTGTATCTGACTCTACTGAGCATTTTCTTAACTGCTACCCTATACATCTTTTATGACCCAATATAGGTAAGAGTGGAAAATAACAACCCATTGTATTTTATAATCCTGTTGATTATAAATAGCCTTTTAATCAGCTATTTAAAATCTTCTCAAGAATAAATCAATCACTGTATTGCCCATGGAGTATCTGTCTCCTGAAATCAGGTTTATATACTTGTAGAATATATTTTACAGAATTAGTTGTAAAAAAAAATGTCAATTAAAAATAAAAAAGGAAGAGCCTATTAGAATGGTTGTAGAGATAATAAAAATATAGCTGAAATACTACCTTTTTCTTTCCCCATGAAGCTTTCCTTGACTCACCTTTCTCTAACTCCCCTAGCACTATTCCTTACCCTTAGTACTTTATCTCCTGATTGAATCCCCCAAATCTGCTAACCCTTTTGTGTAGTTGCTGGGGATACACACATCAAAGACACAGTTCTTGCTTTTAAATAGCTCCTGATAAAATATGTATTATGATATCTACAGGGTGCTATGAAAGAGAAAAGAGATCTAAATAGCTAGAAGACCTGGGAGAGGAATAAAAGAAGAATATGGTCCACTGGGAAGAAAAATGAGAAGAAATGGGGGTTTTGATTGATCCTAGTCTTGAGGTGGGAGTAGGAATTAGGTAGAGAAGATGTGTATGTATTCGTGTGTGTGCACACATGCACATGTATCTTTTAGGCAGAAGAACCAAGCAAGATGATAAGAAGAAGAGCCTGGCCTGTCATGGGAACCACAAGCACATACTCTGAGAAGGCTTGTGTAGGGGGTGTGTGCTGGGAAATAGCACCAGATGAAGCTAGAAAGGTATGTATGAGCGATTTGGTGAGGAGGAGTTTGGATTTGATCCTGACAAGGGTTGTATATCACTGGACAATTTAAAGATCTTTAGAAAGATCCTGGCAACCGTGTCAAGAATGGATGGGCCTGGGAAATGGGATGGCATAAGTGGAGTGCAAGTCAGGAGGCTCTTGCAGGAATCCAGGCCAGACCAGAGCTTGGGCAGCAGCAGGGATGTGGAAGAGGAGGAGTGAGAGACAAGCTATATTTAGGCAAATAAAATGAATAAATGGGGCAAAATAAAACAGTAATATCAGGTTTTCAGTTAAATATAACTTATTTACCTTTTTATGTTATTCCTGAAATGATTCACATTTCTCTACCTTTTCTGGAGATTGTACTACTGGTATGGTTAGCAGAATTAATAGAAGTAGTATTTTTTGTATGCGGCTCAATATATATTTACTTCTTGCTGCACTATCTGACTGGTTTTCTTGAAGCTGAAGTTATGAGTTGATTTCCATGAACTCGATTTAACTTCTACTCCATTCCCTGGCTATATAGACTGCAAATTATGCTGCCTCTCACAAGAGGATAAGGATAAGTTGAAGGAAAGGTAAACCTGTTAAAACCCATCCCATTATAAACAGAGCAACTCAAAAGGCACCACTTCCAAGAGGGCTGGTTGCATCACTATCCAGAAAGAAAGCCCACCTTTAGTATATATTTCTATGATTCCTTGATCCATTGACAGAAGCAACGGTAAGAAATAATAAGAGACATGTAACTGAAAGGCGTAGATTAGATTTGAGGAACAATTTTCTCCTCAGAGAAGCTGTTCACTATTGATATCAGTTATGCCAAATATTCTTCCCTGGAGATTTTTTTGGGGGGATGGTAGTGAAAAATATAAGAAATTGACCATTTTAACAATTTTAAGTGTACATTTCTATAGGATTAAGTACGTTTACTTTGTTGTACAATCTGAACATCATGTGACCATGTAACTCCAGAATGTTATCATCCCAAACTGAAACTCTGTACCCATTAAGCAAACACTCTCTCTTTCCCTCTTTCCCCAACATCTGGTCACCACTATTCTACTTTCTGTTTCCAGGAATTTAACTACTGTAAGTATTTTATATAAGTGGATTCAGGCAATATTTGTCCTTTTGTGCCTGGCTTATTTCACCATAAATATTGTCAAGGTTCATCCATGTTGTAAAATGTAACAGAATTTTATTCCTTTTTAAGGTTGACTAATAGCCCATGACATTTTGTTTATTTTTTAACAAAAATAAAATTAAACTTTTTGTTTATCTATTAATCTTTTGATGGATATTTGGGTTATTTATACCTTTTGATTATTGTGAATAATGTTGCTATGAGGATTGGTGCACAAAAACCTGTCTGAGTCCCGGATTTTAGGTGTATACCCAAAAGTGGAATTGGTGGATCGCATGTGTGTTAGGAAAAAACCTAGTTTTTCCTTCTGTGTGTCTCTCCTTCACTTTCACACTACATCTGACCCTTCTGGTCACCAAATGTGTGAATTTATTTTTTCACACCAAGTGATTTTCTGTGATACCAGTTTGATGTCTTACAATTGAGCTCAATTCTGACACTATCTACCTGGAGATTCCACCAGCTCCTATAAGGTAAGGGCTCAGCCCCTTCAGACTGTCCTCTCCTGCTTCAGATGCCAATCACTAGTAGTAGGTCCCCAGGTTCCCCACAACTTCTGTCTTATTTGGCTAAAAATTAGAGATTCCCATGACCCTCTCTCCCTTGGATTTTATTATTGCTCAAGAACTCAGGGAAACATGTTTACCAGGTTATCAGAGGAAATGATAAAGGACACAAATAAACAGCCAGATGAAGAGATACATAGGGCAAGGTCCGGGAGGGTCCTGAGTACAAGAGCTTCAGTCTCCATGGAGTTGAAGTACATCACCTTCCCAGCATGTGGATGTGTTCAGCAACCTGGAAGCTCCTGAATCCCGCACTATTGGGATTTTGTGGAGGCCTTCTCAGGTGGGCAAGATCAGTTATTAACTCTGTTTCCAGCCCTCTCCCTTCTCTAGAGAAGTGGGATTGGCAGGGGTGGGGCTGAAAATTCCAAGCCTCTGATCATGGCTTGGTCTCCTGGTGATAGCCCCTATCCAGGAGCCATCCTGGAGCCCATCCAAAGTTGCTTCATTAGAAGCAAAGCCATTCCTATTACTCAAAAAATTCCAAGAGATTTAGGAGCCCTGTGTTAGAAATTGGGGTCAAAGATCAAAATTGGAACCAAGGGTGGTCATAATGCTCTCATTATGCTTTCCAAGGGTTTCAGGAGCTCTGTGCCAGGAACTGGGTGTGGGGACAGGGCTGAGACCTCTCTCTCTCTCTCTCTCTCTCTCTCTATATATATATATATATATATATATATATATATATATATATATATATATATATATATATATATATGTAATCTCACAATGCGGTAACTCTTTAATTTTTTAAAGAACCACTGTACTGTTTTCCACAGTGGCTGTAACATTGTACATTCCTATCAGCAATGGAAGAGCTTTTAGAAAGTAGGATTTTGCCTGGAGCTTTACAACTGCTTTCCCCCAAACCCACCCTTCTTTCACCAAGCCATTAAATTCACTAACCCTTTTGCTTGTATTGCCTGTATTTAGTTTACCTTTTATCAGCTATTTTTTTAAAAGAAGGATACATTCAGTAATTTATCAGTAATTTGAAGGGCACAGTGAAAGTTCTGCCTACTGTTAATGTTCCCTCTGTCCCCTCCCTTTATTAGACTGCTAAGTACCACTTTTCTTACCTTGTTTGGGATTCTCATCTTTCAAGTTACTGATTAAATAATTAATCCATTTGTATTTAAATCTACCCATTCAAAACGCATTTATTGAGCGCCTGTGGTAAGCATCAAATGTTAATAAAGAAACAGCAGTAAAAAGGAGTGTGTCCTGTCATGAGAAGTGGTGGGTGATGGGACTTAGCCTGAAGCCCTGGGCTTGGGAGACTGAGACTTAGATGACTTGGGAGGTCTGATATGAGGAAGAAAAGTTCACTGATAGAAAAAAATTCTCTATATAACAATTTTTTCCCTCCAGGGCTGGTGATGACTAAATCCATGTGATAAATACCGATGTGTCCAATTTGTCTTTGTAAACTCTTAAAATATATTTACTTTTCCATCTTCAGCACCTAGAACATCTTCCATAGTATCATCATAATGGTTGTTTATACTGGGAATTTTATCTGTAATTTTCACTCTCTGTGAACTAATGGTGGGGTTGGTAATTTCAGGTGCACCAAAATGTACCAAGACTAAAATTAGAACAACTTGGAGCTGGAAAAGATTGCTTTTCTACAATTTACAGATGATGTAATAGAGACTATAAAATTTAACCGAATCTGCCAGTCACAAATCTTCTAGGTTGTTAGTGGCAGGGTCAGTACAGAATTCAGCTGCTCCCACTTGGTTCTATCCCCTGCTGCAGCCATGTTGCCATTAGCATGAGCTGTAAACATCAACGTATGTCATTGTATTCACCAAAATTTGTATTCAAACAAAAATCCCAAATGACTTTCCCATTTTCCCCAATTTAAACTGACAACCCATGATTATGTCATGTTTAGTACGGATTTAACCAACCTCACTTTCATCATCTGTGACCACAGACCACTTCATCCTCAATTCACTGCATAAAGCAACAAAAATCAACAAAGAAAAGGTTTGGAATGCTAAAGAAAACTCAAGTAAGTAAGGTCTGTGGCTTTACAGACTTACTCATTTAAAATTTCACCTACTGTAAAATGTGGCTTATCTAATTTACAAGATATAATTAGGTTTAACTTATAATATTCCATTAGTCCCATGAAAATACACATAAATCTATAATGCATGTTTACATCTTTATTAATCATAAAATCTTATATTTCTATAATTCTTTTATTCAATTGTATTAAAGGCCTTAATAACATAAAGTGTGTATTTCTCACTAAGGAAAAAATTAGGATTTTCTCAGAATTTAGCCCCAAATAAATGTGCCCAGATTTGGTGGTGTTAGATCTGCTACTTGGATTTCAAAACCTAGGTTAAATCTACAGAATAATTTATAACATGAAGTAAACAAGACTAGTAATCAGTAATCTGTTATAAAAAATAGCGTTTTAAAACACAAGTTTTGTTCTAGTTAAGGACACATAGTAAAGAAGTCTCCCTCCCCTCCCTCCACTCCCCTTCCCTTTCCTCCCCTCCCTTCCTGTCTCCTCTCTTCCCCTCCCTTCCTTTACCTCCCCTCCCCATCCCTCACATCCTATCTCCTCCTCTCTCCATTCTTTCATTCTTCCCCTTTCTTCTTCCTTCCCTTCCCTTTCCCTCTCCTTTCTTCTTGTCTTACAAAATTCTTGGCAGTGAATTTTGAACTCTTGAGAACAGATTCTGTTTTGAATGTAGTTATCTTAGCTTAAGCAGCTATGGATTGGAAAGTGATGGGTTTACAAGGCTTGCCTTGAGAGCTACTAATTAGTATGCAAATTTTCAATTTCAGCCTCCTAAGTACTCTCATTAGTCCACATAATTCTTACCTGCGGTCTTTCAAACTTGTGATAACATGCCATTTTCACTCCTCAAAATCAAGTCACTTCAGGTACTAGCTTGCCACATCTACTGTTTATAGCCATGACATTCTTTTTCTGAGATAATTTTTTTTCCCCTAGAGTTGGTTTTGGGGACTTAATCTCATCCTGATCACAGAATTTTATCTAGGCTGAGCACATTCTCCTTAAATACTTATAGCAGACAGGGTTGTATTGGTGGATAAAACTGGTTGATCGATTCATCCTGAAAACAAATGACTGAAAATAAAACTTCCATATCCCTGTAGACAATTATTGAAATGCAACAAAGTCAGCTTTATATACTTTCAAAACCTGAAGAAAAACAGCTTTGAGTGAAAATAATATATACTTGTGAAACTGCTTTTTTTTTAAAAGAGAAATATCTTGTCAAAGATTCAAACTCATCCTTTTCAGGGCAGCGCAATTTTACAAGCTTGATGCTAATTATTATTACATTAAAGATTTGGCAGCTTCACAAAAATTTTAAACTTGTACATACAGGTTCAAAATACCATATTTCAATGGCCCAGAGTTAGGCTAGAAAAGCATTTCAGATAATGTCAATCTGTAGTAATGCTTATTTTTTTAAAACATATGGGCAGCTTATAATTTATAGTTTTATAAGAATTTGTTTAACAAATGTAGATGTAAATAGGTGTCTGCCCTCCAAAATCTAAACCTGTGTTCTCTGGTATCATGGGTGGTATCTGCCAAATGACACGCTTTCAAAAGTCTGAGACCATCGGTTGATTTCTTTACTGGCACATCTTTGCTGTTGAGTTTTATTCCTACATTTGGTATATTTGACCTGAGTGGGATCTGATCCCACTCAGATCAGATCTCAGCAACATAGAGGTTGAGTTTGCAATATCCAGCATTCAAAGAAAGGCATAGATTCACAAGTTATAACAGTGTAAGAAAGAGAGTAAACAGCATGATGGAGATAAAGACTAAAACCATCATTCTCATGTACTATGGAGTACTGGAAAACAAGTAACTGTCTCTTGATTTTAAAAATGAAAAAGAGAGGCTCATAAGTGACTGTAAGAAAAAGATAATTTGACTCAAAGCTAGTAGCTTACATCAAGTGAAAAATAGCTGAGATTATGTAACTATTTCAGGTACTGGCTCTTTGCATCTACTATTTAATATCTATTAATTCCTTTTCCTGATATTTTCTTCCTAGAGTTTATTCTGGGGACTTAATTCCATTCATAGATGCTATATTAATAACCAGAGTGGTCCATAAAGGGAAATTTAGGGAAGTGGGAGGGTTGGGAAGAGTTTGAATTAAAGATGTACATTGTTGAAGGAAAAGTATTATCTGTCTTAATCTTGTGTTAATGAAATCTAAATAGCTGGGTGAAGTCTTGGAGGACCATGTCAGAGTGACTATAGCTGTATTCTATCCATGGGAAAGATATATGTTCATTATAAAAAATAGGGATAGCATTTGTCACTTGAGGGTCACCAATACCATAATTAAATCAAACATTATTTTTGCTACCCAGACAGGTATGACACAAGTGGAGAGCTGGGTAACATTGATGTCACTGAGGAGCTGTGTAATTTGAAGACAGTGTAGGGGGCATGGGCTCTAGGCACAATCTTGCAGGTGGAAGGGAGAGGATCAAGGCAGAGATGCCTTTGCTCAAGCCACCTCTCCTATCTTTGATCATGCCTCTCGAGTGGATTCTCCCTGGTGATTCAGACCTGTGGGTCAGGGGGTCTGCATTTGGTGGGTTTGGTACTGATCATTAAAGTTCTATGATGAAAATCTAAGACATTTTATGTTGACTGGAAAATGGATTAAGTTTCAGTCTAGCTCTCAGATCCTGAGCTGGGCCAGAAAACTGGTTCTGGCTGATTCACGAATTTTTCTCTACTACTATACTTATCACCAAAGTTTGTCAAGGGATGGAAGAGCAGAAGCAAAAAGACCAAAAGGATCTTAGAACATGGTAGAATGGTTTCTTAATCCTTTATTTTCTTGGTACCATTAGAAACCCTTGCTCTTCCATCTAAAAAAACATCACCAAGAAGAAACCTTTTATTTTTTTAAGACTGAAACAATATGAGAGGCAAGGATTGAAAGTAAACTGAGTTGACTTCTTTACCGGCACTTCAACCAGATTTCAAAACAGCACTGTGAAATTATCTTGGTTTTTATCTTTCAAATTTCAGGTAGTTAAAGATGATTATAAGACATGTTCTGTTACTTAAGAATTTACTAACATCTAATTCCTTTTTTTTTCTCTGAATGAATGCAGTGGTGACATTTTTGAGTTAATAAAAGATCTGAGAAAGATGTGGCCCTGAGCAATACTTTTATTACCATTACTTTTCCATAATCTAATTCCTTTGCTACGACCCTCCCACCTACACTCACCCTACCCACTTCCTCATCATTATTAATCTAACTTGAATCGCTCTATTCTTCTCTAAGAGAACACACCCTAGTAATAGCAATGAATCAGACACTCTTGCTTCTCTGGTCTCTAACGGAGTTGGCAAAATGCAAGACCTGAGAGAATAAAAGGAAAGGAACTTCAGGTGAAAGAAACTTTTAAAGGGTTGGTTCAGTATATTACCCTCAATATCATTTACCAGATAAATTTTCTAGTGGTGGACAGATTTTTATCACGCTAGTATTATTGACCATTCCCATATCTCCATGCTCCTAAGTAGCCATCCTACTCAGTAAGGAAACTTTTCAAGCATGCCTAATTAGCTAAATCAAGGGCTCTTTCATCTTGAGTTTGAAAATAAAATCTTTTTCTGTTTAATTTGGCTAAATACATAATATTAAATGGTTTACTCGCAAAAATCATCCTATGATAACAAAGTCTTCAACATTCTCTGTGAGTGAATCAATTATACATTATCGAATTTCATATGAGATCTTTAGGTAACAGAAAGGAAGTAGAAATAATCTGTCAATAAATTTCCCTTGAGAATTCAAAATGACAGAGTACTAAAACACATTTTCTTTACCAGGGAGATTGCTCTATAAGATGAGACTTGAACACACAGCAAGAAAAACCTAGAGGAGAGTTTTTGAAGGCAATTTTCAAATTATATACAAATGTCATGAGAAATATTAAAAGCTAATTTTAAAAAATTAGTAGATTTTTTTGTGTTATAGATTTGTTTTAGATTTAGTTTAACTTGTTTTAATGAACATTATAAATCAACTTAATCATATGTATTTTGCATAATTTCTCACCCAAGTGGATTTAAATCCTGGTTTTAAAAATGTTTATTTATAATTGTTTTTTAAAACACCTATGAATACTGCCTATGTCTGCATGATATACATTTTTCTTTTGTCAATACAGAAAAGTCAGTGAAATAGAATTTAGATCATCCTGAGATTACTGTTAAGATTTTTAAAATAATGCTAAAGCAAGAATTTAAGAAATAAATTACTGAAATAAAATTTTAAATTGCGGCGTAAAAGGTGTGTATTCATATGGAGAAAGAGAAAGAGGAGAGGCAGGGAGAGGGAGACACTATTCGCTATATTGTTCTTGCTATTAAAAAAAGAATAAAAAGCCTCATAAAGATTTTTAGGTCTACGTCATCATCCCACCAACAATAATAACAGACAAGAGTGAAGAAGCACTTTACCACTCCCTGATGAATAACAAAATGAATAACTGTAGCCTTGGGCATTAAAGAAGTTTAAAAACACACAGAAAAAGCCTACCTTAGGTTGATACTAAGTACAATTATTATCGAATTCTAGTCCTCAAATTGTTCTCCATGGTAGAGTAAGGAGTCCTTGCCTTCTGGCTCTCTGGGGCAGTATTTTTCCCTGCCCAGAAAGTTTCATATGAAACAATGTTTTATGTCAGAAACACCATACTTTTTAAATATCGATAGATTTTAGGTTCCTAGAGACATGAACATGTTTGCTAGGCTTTATCTAAAAGTACGATGAAAACTATAGGGGCTATACTCCAAATTTTTTATACTAAATCAAGAGTGAAAGGTATGTTTCCATTTTGGTATGTGTCAAGAGTAAGTAAAATATAAATTTATGTATGGGAAGATCATTCCATTCTAACAACACATGGAAGTCAGCGATGTAGGTCAACAAACGCACATTTGAAATACAGGTTTTTCTGAGTACTTATACTGAAGTTCTTTGAAAATCTGGCCAAACCAATCCCATTTTAATATGCCAGTTCACATAATTGGCAAGTCAGAACATTTGCAAAGCAAGATGTTGTTTCTCTATATAGCCAGCAAAAACAGCTCTAAGCTTAGGCTGTAATGATAAAAGGATTCTGGAGCAGCTGATTTTAGGGAATCATAAAAACAACTCAACCTTATGCCCCAAGGTATAAAGAATATGCAGAGTCTGCACTGTGCTTCTAGTCAGGATGAATTATTCTGCTTTTTTCAGTGTGAGTAACTGCCGGTAGATGAGTAAAGGGAGAAATAAATGTATAGACTAAAACCTGTGGCTTGGTTAGGTGAATAACACCTGTAAAACAAAATCATAGGTTCTCTTACATTTTGTAAATTCCTTGAGTTTAATTTATATAATTTTTGAAAAATTAAGAGGGAGTGGAATACATATTATTGTGGAGGCTCCAAGTTTTCTGCAATTCATGACTTAAATTGTGAGAGATCTAACAGATTACAGCACCTTTAAGAAAAATCTGTGCCCTTTTGGGGGGGTAAGTGAAGGGATGAAAGAATTATGTGATGCATTCCTTTAAATCAATTAGGGAATGGTGAATATACTTGCATTTATAAAATAACAACTATGGAGTGCTTTCTAGATACCTAGTGCTATTCTCATTGCCTGCAACGAATTCTCCTTTAATACTCCAGTCCCTAGGTCGATATTATTACTCCCATTTTATTCACAAGGAAATCAAGGCACAGAGACAGTAATTATAAAGCAGATAAAATAATGGTGCCAGAATTTGAACCTAGGCAACTTGACTCCATTTATGTCCAATCTCTGCATTAGATTGTCTTCAGGTTCTGTATTTATATCCGACTTCTTAGGATTTGGTTAAACTCTTCTGGGTCCTGTCTACTTATAAGCCACTGTCAGATAGATGTTAGTAAAGAGACATGTCAACGTTTAAAGTAGCCATTCACTAAGACTGAAAACCCTGGCCCCTTAAAATTCCCAACTTCCTCATGACTCAGAAATTATTCAGCTGTCTTTCCCTAAACGCAGTGCTCCACCCAATTTAGTTAACTTTGTTGTTGCACAGCAACAGAACATCTCCACACAGGAAACAAAGAGGATATTTTAGACTTCGGATGTCGCTGGCCAATATTCAGCAAGAGCCATGTTTGCTTCAAACATCTGAATTCTGAACCAATATATTTTTATTTAGGGGTTGTTCTGCTTCCTGTATCTCACCACAAATTTCTTTGGGCTACATTTTCTCTCAGAACTGACTACAAGATTTAAAACCAAGCCAAGGAATCTAAATTTTGAAGTAGATAACGGTAAAAAACATGTGACTGGACTGCCGAGTTTGAGGCAGCGTAGGCTAGAAATGAGTTCAAGTGCACCGCTGGGTCTCTTGGAGAGATTTCTGACATGTTGGATTCTCCAAAGGCCACACAACTCAGCACTGCTCCTTTGTGGTCTCTGCTTTGGAGAGTGTACAAGCTGTAAATTTAACACACTGCTGGCCCAGCTGCTTTTGATCTTGACAAGTCTGAGGAAAGGCCTTTGCTGTGTGGCAAGCAAGCAGAAGAGCCAGCAAAATAGGAGGGGCATTCTCAGGTGTACTTCATAAACACACAAAAACATGAAAGCCGGAAGGAAGGCTTTTCATGGAAAGAGGAGGGAGGAGAAGCCGCGAAGTGAAGGGCGTTATAGCTTGGGATGCGTCAGTTGTTCAGCTCAGCCCGGCACGCCGGGACAAGGCCGAGGCTCGCAGCTGCGCGCGTGCAGTCCCGCCTCTCCAGGACGCTGGGCGGAGCAGTGCCTGCGCGCGCGTCGGTCAATCTGGCCAATCACGTGCTTCTGCCGTCTCCCGCGTGGCCCCGCCCCGCCCTTGCCCCTTCGCGGAGTCGCGAGGTCGCGCGCGCGCGCGCAGTCTGATCTCTCTTGGGCGCTGGGAGAAGCGAAACTGCGCGCGTCAATTTTACCGGCCAATCGCACGTCTCTTCCTCCTCCCTTGCGGCCCCGCCCCTGGAGCCGGCGCGTTCACAGCCGCGGCTGTGCGGGTTTTTTGCGCTCCGGGGATAACGGAGGGAGGTAGTGTACTGGTTAGCGAGCGGTTGCCCGAAAGCTGGATTGCTTCTGGGTCGGCTGCGCAGTCGAATAGAGCTCCCTTTCCGCGGTTAGGGGACTTTTCAACGGCACCTCAGGCTTGGGGGCTCTTAAGGGCTGGCGTGGGTTTTATGCAATGATTGGAAGGAAGGGAGGACTCCCTGTTTTTTTCCGCCCCCTGTAAAGTTTATGCCTTTGTTTGAGGAAACAAACTTTAAAAGTCTGATATCCTGTTCAGGATCTGTTCGCTGCTTAAACTAAAACGATGCAGGCAGTCGTAAATTTATCTGCTCTTGTTTCTTATCCGTGAGCCTCGGAGGGTCATTGTTTCCAGTCACAGCTTTTGGAGTTTAGGGTGGTATGACAGTTCTGATCATGTTCCGAGTCAAGATTTTATATTTCATTTTGAGGCTGGCGTAGTGAAATTAAAGAATCCCTGACTATCCAAAGTCGTTCTTTTCCCCAAACCCCATAGGCAGATTTTGAGGATATTTTGATAAAAACAGTCTTGTTTACATGAGACGCTAGCTAATTTGAAATGAAAAACATTGTCAGCATGTGGACCACAACTTTAGGAGGGTAAATGGAAAACGACATCAAAAAGCAAGAATGAAACACAACTAAGTGAAAGTTGCTGGCTTACTTGCTAATGTTACAAAAAAAGTTCTTTGGTAAAAATTGAGGAACGTACAGAGGTGTGGGCTAATTTGATTTCCATTTTGTGATTATTTTTGGTTTTTAGAGGTCAACCAAGATTTCATTCTGAAGATGGAAAGCCCTTCAGACTCCGCTGTGATTTTACCTAGCACTCCACAGGCCTGTGCCAACCCACCATCTCCCCATATGAGTAGTTCAAGAAAACAAGTATGAAAATCTTTGTTCTTTCAGTGGATCGATTCTATCTATATTTCTAATTATTGTGGCAGTGGTGGTTTTAAATCTACTGAAGATAGTTAATTAGTAGCATTAATAAGTATGTATTAAATAATTGTAGATATTCTAAGATAATGTATTTGACATTTCCCTATATCTAAATTTTTATCATCTTGAATCAATTATTTCATTTAGTTTCATACTGTTATATTACAAATTGAAGTAGTTTGAGTCTGCATTGTTATGGTCTTTATGGCAGGATCAAGTTCTTTGCCTTAATTTGTAACTGAAGCACCCAGAGTAGGTCTGGCTAGTTGCTGAACAAATGTTTATGATTACTGGGATAAGTGTCTCAACACTGTTTTAGAAGAGTGCTGACTTTGCTAAAATAAAAAGAATAAAAGTAATGGAGTTTCTAGGAATTAAAGACAGTTTGAGATGGTTACTTTAGATATATGGAGTTAGAAAGCCACCTAGTGGTATGTACTGTAGAAATGTAAGGCCTTTATTTGTAGTAGATTTATCTATATCAGAAATGTTTTTCTTGGTTACTATTGTTTGTGCCTTTTACAGCCTATGAGTGCAACACTCAGAGAACGGTTAAGGAAAACTAGATCTTCATTTAATTCCTGTTACAGTGTGGTAAAACGTCTTAAAGTAGAGAGTGATGAAAATGATCAGACCTTTTCAGAGAAATCAGCATCTTCAACAGAAGAAAACTGTTCGGAATTTCAAGAAAATTTTAAACACATAGACAATGAATTTGAAGAAAGTACATATCTGAAAAATACCTTCAAGAATATCAGTGCAAGTGAATCTAAATCACTTGATACTGGGTCTTGCAGTGATCTCAGTAATGACTGTATGAATGAGAGTCTTCTCAAACAAGGATTAAATGAAGAAAAAGCAAAATTGGTGAAGCAGATTCAAGAGAAAGAAGACCTTCTTCGGAGGCTAAAACTAGTCAAAATGTATAGATCAAAGGTGAGAATAATTTCAGAATCACTGCATACTCATTAAAAATTTTTTAAATTTCTTTTTTGTTTTTAGATAAATGCTAGAAATGTCATTTCATAAAGAGAAAATTAGCACAATTAGCAATAAGCCAAGTATCCAGAAACCTGAATTCCAAAAACTTTTAACTCAAATATAAGTCAGATTTAGAGTAGAAGAGGCCTCAACACCAGATACAACTTTTTAAAAGTCCCAGCTCTCAATTAATATGCAGTTGAAATTTTTCCAACCTGTAGTAATATTAGAAGTATCGAATGTTAGATGTAAGTATAATGAGAACAGAAATGACAGCTGATAGTGAATGATTTTAAAAAGCTAAAAGTGGGCTCAAAGAATACATAAAAAATATTTCTAGTAACTATCTGTGTTCTTCCAAATTATTAAAAGTTTTCAGGCATTTAGTTTGAGAAAACGACAAATATGTATCAAATATATATTAGACTTTAGATTCCAACCCAGTTAGGTTGACTTAAATAGAACTTGGGCACTTGAAAGAAGAGAACCTTTTCTTACCTAGATCGTTCATGTATATATATGCAGTTGCCCCTTCTACCCAGCAATATGGAATAAATGATGGAATAGAGTATTTTATTAGCTCTCTTGAATTTTTAGGATTTTTCTGTATATAAGTGCTTTAGTTTTATTAGGGAATGTTGAAAATATTTTTAATTTGAATATTCTCATTTTTAAAAAATACAACTGTCATATTTAATGATTGATTTTTGCTTAGACCAAACAAAATAGCCATAGAACTCAATTTGAGTGTCATTGTAACCATTCTATTGAAAACCACCCAATTTTTTTTCTGGTTCGTAGAAGTCCCATTCATGACCAAGTGTGTTACCCTTTAAACCAACTCATTGACTGATTTAACAGCTTTCATTTCCATTAAGTTAAAATAGGATGCCTAGCTAGTTACTAACATACATTTTTTTTTCCTGTTTCAGAATGACCTGTCCCAGTTACAGTTGTTAATAAAGAAGTGGAGAAGCTGTAGCCAACTGTTGCTTTGTGAATTGCAGTCAGCTATGTCTGAGAACAAGAAACTCAGCCTTACTCAGTTGATAGACCACTATGGGTTAGATGATAAGTTGCTACTCTATAACAGAAATGAAGAAGAATTTATAGGTGTTTAATATGTTTTTCTCTAGAATATCTTTGAAAATAATTGAAAAGATACTTATACATTTTAAAGGGAAAATATAAACCATTAGGGCTTATAGAAAGATATCTTGATGAATATCAATTTAGGGTACTGTGTTATGTAAATATAAACTAAGTTCTAAAATGAAAATTTATTTAAAAAATGTAATCATGTTTTAAAAAATAGGCAATTTTGGAAATCACTTGTAATACAGTTTGTTTATCGTGGTAAAAAAAAAAAGATTTAATGTTAAAAAATAGTCCAATATGGTAAATGTCTAAACCTAAACTGTTCAAAAAATGCTTGCCTCTGTTCTAAGTTTATGAACCTTATTTCCATCTATTTACTACATATTTCCATCTAGATGATTGAGCAGGTAATTAAACCCATATGTCCAAAATTATATCCTTCCTGTCTCTTCAAATTTATTTCTTGTATTCCTTATCTCATTTAGTGAAATGAGCATCTCTTTTACAAAACTGCATCTCCTCTTCTCCCATTTCAAGGCATGTTGGCCTACAAGATCTTTCATCTACTTTTCTAGCTTTATCTATAAAATAGATTAAACTTAGTGTGTCTACTTAGTTCACAGGCACTCAGGCAGAAACCCACCTTCATAGGGTTTTTCTGGCTGCCATGTTGTACATAGTTACCTGTCATCCTGGCCATATACAGAAATATGATCCAAGCTGGCCCAGTCTCTGAGAATTTGGAATTGTGCTTGGGAAACAAAAGCTCATCTCCTTACATTGTTCTCTATAAATTTTGGATTAGAAAAACTATTTCTAGTCCTTCCTGAGAGCTTTCTGGATTTCTGCTTTTGGGTCCTTTTAAGGGCCCAAACTATTTTATTTAGTTTAAAACAAAAACAAAACTTAAGTACTTTTCTATAAGTAGGCCTCCCTCCTCCAAGTGCATCTTACTTTTAGACCAGTCTCTCCTTATGTTCTAACAAACTGTTAATATGTGTCATAGCAGGCGACCCATTCCAATTGTTAGTGCCCATATTAGTAAACTCTCTTACCTGGCTCCTATTTCCCCCCAACCCCAAATTCGTGCCTTCTAGGTACTGTCATTGTCATTGGCTTCTGTGAACCCAAGAAGAATGGTCCAGACCTCAAATGTGCCTCCTCTGGCCCTGGGATTCCTAGATGGGGCACGCTTGGGGAGCTGTGCTGTTTTGTGCCTGCCAGCCTCCATCCCTGCTTGCTGCTCAGCCAGAGGACCTAAATGTGGCAGGGGAAGCAGTTTCCCTGCTCATGGTGCTGGCATTTGGCTGCAGCTGCCCACTGCTTACTAGCACATCCCCTGGAATCACCCTTACAGGTTCACTTGGAGGAACCACAGCATCAGCGGGAGTCTGGTTCTGAGAGAGTTGGGGAGAACAGATGGGGGCATAGTAACGGGCATTTCCAAGTCACTGGCTGGGTGCTGAGGGCTCCAGCAGCACCGTGGGCACTCCAACAGCAGGAGGTGGGTCATGGAATATAGATCGGAATTATGGGAGAGTTTGGGGCCTAGGGATGCCCATAAGGTGGTCCCCCCGCCCCTTTTAAAATAATCTTTTGAATTTCAACTCCATTTAATGGAATACATTTACAGGTATTCCTCAGAGATATTGTGGGTTCAGTTCTAGACCACAATAGTGAAGTGAGTCACATTAAGTTTTTGGTTTCCCAGTATAATTTGGTTAACTTTGGCACAAAAACCTAGTTTTTGGCCTGTTTCAGCTTCCAACATACCTCCTTCACTATGCTTTTCTACCTTTTAATTTAAAATGAGAGATGTATGATTTCATTTGAACACTTAAAGGCCATTGAAGGATAATTAATTGGCCTAGTTAAAATGTATCTCAAGGAATAGGGAAGTCCAAGGAAAGGAATAGCTAGTTGGTGGAGCAGTCAGAAAGCTTGCATTTATCCATTAAGTTCACTGACTTTATATGGGCACTCCAAAACAATCATAACAGTAACACCAAAGATTGCATATCACTGTAACACAATAACAATAATGAAAAAGTTTGCAATACTGTGAGAAGTACCAAAATGTGACACAGGAAGGGAGCAAATGCTGTTGGAAACATCGTACCAATAGACTGGCTTGAAGCAGAATGGCCACAAATCTTCAATTTGTAAAAAATGCAGTATCTGTGAAGCACAATAAACTGAAGTGCAATAAAAAGGAGGTGTGCTTATATTAAAAAAACAATAACATTTTATTCATAAAAACTTAATATTTGCTTTGTGTCAGTTTAAAAAAGTATGTTAATGAAATTACCACCATCTCAGTTTTCAAGTTGAGGAAATTGAAGATTAAGTAGTTATTTAAAAAGGTAGTTATTTAAAACTGAAGTGGCAGAGCTAGGATTTGATACCAGGCAACCCACCAGCGGAACCCTGCTCTTAAGTCCTATGCTTAAAGCCAGCCGATGTTTGACCTAATTACATTTCTTAATGATATAGATAATATTTTAAAGGGCTATAAAAATATGAAAATATCTGCTGTTCAGCAGAAGCTAAGAGGAATCAGTACCATGGACAGTATCAAGAATAGGCTGGGGTGCATGACCCATGTGCCCTTCCAAAGCCACACCCCCAACCAGAAGATTCCTCCTGTTGAAAAGTGCTGCTACTAGAATACAGCCTGGGGGGAAGAGGTTCCTGCTCACCTCCACTCTATCCATGCCTCAAAGCTGTAGCATTCAAGCAAGGAGCACTGCCAGAGATACCCAAATTTGCCACTAAGAAATAGAAATCAAACAGACTAGTGGTTAAGACCTGGGAAGACACAGAGCATTATCCAGTGAAATTTTTGGCATTGACTGTTAACAAATGGAGACTCCAAGCAGCTAATTTAAGTGACATGGAATTTGTATCACTGGGGTGGGGGGAGGGAGCCTAGTCTATCCATGGTTGACTCACACCAACAGGACAAAGAACGTCTGACAATCTCATCTTAAGTACAGAGTATTTGTACTCTTCACATCCTCTCTGCCCCTACCCCCAGCCCCGCAACAATCCCTCTGTCAGAGATAATTTTGAAGGACTCTAGATGTAGGAAATATTACTAATGGGCACTTCCCTGCTGAATCATTTGAACTGACTACTTCAGGAGTTATTCTAGTTCTAAGGAGAGGGATCACCAAAAATGTTGGTCCCATAATTTCTCTTACCTTTCTTATACGGCACTGATAAGCTGTGCTACTATCCTGGTAATTTCTAAATAGAATATTTGAAATCTAAAGATTTTTTTTCTAGATAGGTTTTATAATAATTCTCTTGCTTTACCCACACCAGTGTACACTGGACAGGGTGTTGCAGATTAAACTTAACAATTAATTCACAAATTGCAGAACAATAAAACATTAAATCACTTAGAGGTTGTGCTCATTGATCTCAATGGTATTGTCTTGGAATGCAGCAGGCCACAGGCTATGGAAGGGCAAAGCAGTTTTCTGACCAGTTAATCTCATTATTTAATTATTATCATCTACATGAATATAGCAATAAACTTTTCAATGAAATCAGAAAATACTTTTTTCTGTTTGCTAAACTCAATTGGGTAGGACATAAAATTGAGTTCTGTTACAATGAATGTGAAACGTAGAAGATTATGCAGAAGAAAATATGTTTTAACTTACAAATGATTTAAGACTTGGTAAAAGCAAACAGTTCAGCTTGTTCTCATTACTAGAGAATCTTAAACATTCTGGTCAATTTTTTTTCTGAGAATAGAAGAAATGCTTATTAAAGAAAACTTGGGAAATATAGAAAAGTATAAGAATCATCCATAATCTCATAACTTTTCTGATAATTTTATGAAATCAGAAATGCCAGAGTGGCTAAGAATAATTTCTTTTTTATCAAATTAAGACTAAATAAATAAAATATATCTTGAACACATTCTGAGTTAAAATTTTGTTCATTCTTGAAAACAATTCATGATATTTTATATAATTTATTCACGGAGGACAAACATTTAGAGTGATTAAAGCTAAAATCAAATAATTTTCTATTAAAAATATGCAACTGAGAAGAGACTTTACTTAAATTTCCTGATATGAAAGAAAAATAAACATTTTAATCAAATGAAATTTTTCAAATGATTGATTTGGCCTTGTGTTTTTACATTGGAACAAGAGCAGGAAATGTTTTCATCCTTAATCTTTCAACTTCAGCCTGCAGTATTGAAATTTGTTCAGCTTGTTTTTTTGAAATATTTATTAACTTTTGTTGTTGCATCATGTTTTCATATCGTTCTTTGGCAATCTTTTCACAAGTCAGTGTAGACCCTATCCCAAAAATGAAGGAGAAAGGAATTAGTTGGATTATTATTTATACTTTCAAATATAAAAGTAGCACTCAGCATCAATCAAGCATGTGGAAGAAATGCTGGTAGTTTATAACAACTATAGATTTCAGGAATATTGATTACTTTTAAAGAAACTCACAGTTGAATAAAGAAAAAAAAATGCTTACCCAATGCATTACAGATATCTTTTCTCTCAGAGACAGCCACTAACTCTTCTCGTAAATTGCAGCTTAGGGTATAATTTGCTACATCTTTTTGATTGCTGAACCTTCCCAGTTTTTTTAGTAGTTTTTTGCAGTTTTCCACATTTTTTTTGTGGGTCTGAAATGTTTGTTTCCATGACACCCCATGAAAGTAATTTTGAAAAAATTTATATTATAAGGATGTTCTTAAATTTAAAGTTTATTATCATCATTAAGACATCATCTTATTGACATATCCCTAGTGCTTAGCATAATGCTTGCACATGGTAGGTACCTAAATTATTTGTTGAAAGATAGAATGATATGTTAATACTAAATTTTAGAAAAAATCTTGTATATTCTTAAAAATGAGAAAAGCTAAACACATAGCTTTGTGATTACTTCGTTTTCATTTGATATATACTAACACAATCAAAACTGAGCATTTGTTAAGCAGTTATGAAAAAAAAAAGCCTTTACAATGACAAAGCAAGATTATCAACCCTTCTATTACACAAATCATAACCTAACATTTAAAAGGAAATTTATATACACTCAGATATCTCCCAAGGGGTTAATTCTTATATTAAAAGTAACACTTCGATCTACCAGACTTCTTTTGGTTGCAAAGACACCATTCAGGGATCTCTAATTACATTCTGAATATCAGTAAAGGACCAAAATTTTTTTTAGGTTCTGTTTGAATTCATGATTTGGAACACTATTACTTTGTTCAAATGAATCACAACTGTTGGTATTATAATGATAAATATCTTTGAAACCTACCTTATCTAAAACAGCAATGGTTTGCTCCATAATTCCAATCTGAATGGCAATCATAGTCTCATAATTTGGTTCAGTTAGATACTTTGAGAGAAGAAAAAACATCATATATTTAAAGATATTTTTCTCTATTTCTTTCAATAGGTAACTTTATAAAGATTATCTTAGTTTTGAAAGTTACTGTTTTCATAAAAATTATCCATCTAAGATTAATTTGACTTTTTGTGCCCATAATATTCACTTGTATTTAGCCACTGATGTTCTCATCTATGTGCTAATAATTACAAATTCATAGTTTATTTTCTCATTAATTCATTTAATTCACTTATTCAACTCACCAAATATTTATTATCTCATTTGAGTCCCTATTAATAGTGAGCCAGTTAAAGACACTGAGGAAAATACAAAGATGGATAACATGACCTACCCTCAAGAAAAAGAGAACATGTAGAATTGATTAGTTGCCAGAAACTATGTAAAGTGACATGCAGATTCAAAGGGGGTTTGAGATGGGATGTGGATTCTCTGGACTGGGGAAATCAAAGGCTTTATGGAAGAGGTGGTATTTAAGCTAGACCTTGTAAAATAGATAGATTTGGGATGTAAAAAAAAAAAATGAGAAAAGATAGTTCAGGTAGAAGAACTAGGCACAAACACAGAATCCTAGAAAACAGGATCAGTTTGGTTTAAGAATACAGATGATATGAGAGGAACAGTGGGAATGAATTTAAAAATTTTGGTTGAAAGACACTGGGCATGCACCTAAGGATTTCATAATTCATTTGCCAGATAAGAAGCGGCAGTTTAAAATGTTTGAGCAAAGTAGTAATGTTATTAGAGATGAATAGAAATATTAATCTGATAGTAGTATGTAGTATAGATTAAATAAGAGAAGGCCCAAGCTCAAGAGACCAGTTAGGAGATTATTATAAAATAGTCTAAAACATTGAAAAGGAAGTCCCAAGCCAGGGTAAAGGCAGTGTAGATAGAGAATGAGGGAATAAATAGATAACTAGGCAAAACTTGGAAGGCAAGACAAAGAAGGGTCTTAAATATAACTACAACTTTAAGCTTGAATGAATGGCTAAAAAGAATAGAAATAAGCAATTAAGAATAGTTGATGTGGGGAGGTGGGAAATATAGAAATAGAGCTTGAGGGAGGTCAGGGCCTGAGAGACTGGATTGAAATTGGAATTGAATTGGAATCCAGAGAACTTGGATTAGTCTATTAGGAGTGATCATTGAAGTTAGAAAAATAGAGATCATCGAAGTAGAAGTTAGGGAAAAAATACAAACAGAGCCAATGGTAGAATCTTAAAGAATATTTAAGAGTTAGAAGCAAATGAGAAATCAGTAAAAGAAGCAGAGTAGTCTGACATGTTAGAAGAAAATCAGAAGAAAACACAGATAACGAAAGCTGAAGGAATGAGTAATTAAGACTGTCTAATGCTATGGAGAGTTGAGGGGTGGTGATGACTGGGAAAGGGACCACTGAATTTGACAATCAGGAAATTTTGGTGAACTGTAAGATAGAGCTATACAACTGCATGGGTCACAAAGAACTGAAGGCAGCAAATGCAAATTACTGAGAGAAAAAGATAAAATTCATAGACACATTATGAAATACTACTGGTTTAGAATATGCTTGATATCAAAAAGACTTCTTATTAAATATTGGTTGAATGAATAAATGCATTAATGAATGAAATAAAAATTATATAGTGGGGTAGGGAGAACTTACCTTTTGACGTTCTCTTGAAAAAAACAGCATCTGAATATCCCAAGCCTTCTGATTTAGATCTTCCATTTCCATCTCCATTTTTTTATGATCCCACTCAATCTGAAATATTCCTTTGTGGACATCTTTACTTTCCATCATGCTAGCAATTTTCTTTTGTCCTTGAGTCTTAAAAAGAAAGGTACATTCTGATATTCATATAATGTGATTCTGCATAGAGAATAGAACATTTGAAGCTGGATGCTATTTTTAGAAAATACTTGAATCACAGAGGCAATTTTATCTTCTTTTATAAAATGTAGCAAATATTTAAAAAAATTACTTCATGGGAAAAAATCTGATCACTATATAGAATGATAGTTACTAAACAGAAAGAATATAAGATCCATTTGAATGACATAGCCAATTTACTTTATATGTCAATGGTTAGGCAGGAACTCCTTTTGTCATCATCAATCTGCCAAACTGTATGTATTTGTACCTCTATTCTCTGCCCTGCTTCCTGATGCTATCGATAAACTGCTGAAAACCAAAGATAAAGAGAAAAATCCCAAAGGCAGACACATTGCATTAAGGGGAACAAAGATAAAAAAAGAAATGTAGTAGGCATCTTGTTAGAAACTCTGTAAGCCGGATGAAAATGAATACCTTTGTCATGGAATAGGAGAATAATGAAAAATATTTGGTGCGACTAGTGATAAGTTGATTTTTTCTCCTTAGAAAATGATAATTACCCGAATCACAGAATTCAGGTCTTCAATTATGTTCTTGTTGATGAGAATTGCATCAGAATACTCCATCATTAATTGGAAATTCTCCAGTTCTACTTGTCCTTGTTTAAGGAGAATTTGGATTGTCAAATTCAACTGGAATTTTACTTTCTCTTCCTGTAATCTAAATTCAAAAAGACTTCAAAATAAGTAGTTGTGATATAATTATATTTCAAATTTCACCTATTATCTGAGAATATAAATCCAAACTTAATTTTCCTTCAGATGAAGGAAAAACATGCTGGAGATTAATGTGGAAAATATTTTCCCAATGATGAACTTTCCTAGAGGTTGCTATGATACCGCTTCTTATGATACAGAATTACACTTGGGCTGCTCAAAGACTGGTAGGGACAGAAATACATTCATAAAGTTTTACTTTATGATTAAAAAAGATTAATCTAATTGTTATCATAAGTGGAAAAAAAGAGAGATGCTACCCAATAACACATCTATTAAAGTTCTATGTATTGACTTATGATATTCTATTCACAATGTTTAATCTGTATGCTACTTATATCAAATTTATTTCTGGGTAATTCATATTTCTTCTTATAGCCCACACCTGAAAATAATGTATATTGTTGCATTGGAGAATATCAGAGAAGTATTTATTAATGTGGCAGTAAATATGCCCCAGAATAAAGCAAGGATTTAAAATAGTATCTCAATCACTCAGCAAAATACAACAAGCTCCCCTAAAAAAAAAAAAAATTAACTGGTTTGGTGTCTATGTGGAAATTTTTTGGACATCTGCTTAATTTTTCACATAGTTGCTCATGTGACTTGAGCCCAAAAGTACTTAGTAGCAGAAACAAATTGTATTTTTATGTGGAAGGAGATTAAAAAACACTACGATTTTGCCAAAACTTGCCTATTTGTAATAATGGAGTAATGAAACATGTAGGTAAGTTCCATTCTGAAATAAGGCATCATGTAACAAAATGCACTTTTTTAAAGAGAAGTTATAAAGCCCAACAAGATAGATTGATAAGTTTCTGCAGGCGTGAACCGGGGAGGAGGCATTATTTCCCCATGATAATATACCTAACTTAGCCCTAGCTTAGACTTCAAATATATGAGTGAAAGTTTCAAATTACAGAACGAGTTCATGGAATGCTTTTTCCATGTCCTGTTGCACCTGCTCGTCTTCCTCTACTCTCCTCCGGAGAAAAGCCACCATTTCCATTAAACCAGCTGCTTTCTGCTTTACCTGAAGAGACCAAACCACAAGCATTTCAGAACATATGGAGCTTTAGAAATAAAAGCAAACCAATTTTAAAAACTTTTAGAAAACATACATCTTTTAACTTTGTTACAAAACCTCAAGGATCCAATCTTCCTAAGAGATTAATAAAAATTTAAATCTCTGCCATTATATAATATGAGATACATAAAACTTACATGGTACACATTCCATGAATAGTTTTAAAAGTATCTAATTTGCTTCTTGCTAAAAAATCAAATATACAAGCAACTATAATTTTTCTTACATCTTATTTAAAAATTTGTTTTTACAATCTTAGCTACAATTATAAAATCACAGACATTTTAGCAAAAATATGCCAGCCTGATGTATGTGGTACTAAATTTAGAGACTTTGGGGAGCAGAGGCAGCGGGTGGTCAAGAAGTACCAAGAGGAAGGATCCTCCTCCCAATTAAATACACCCTTAGCTTCTTAACCTTTGCTACATTCAAAACAACAATAAAAATATTCTAGCAAAACTATAAAGTTGGTTCTGGTGAAATATAATTCTAATCTATACAAAAAGAGATGAGGACTACTGAAAACGAGAACAGAGAGAAGGGAAGTACGTCGCCAATAGTGCCATCCTGGAAAAATACAATGTGAGCTATAATACAAGCCACATATGTGTTTTTAACTTTTGTAGTAGCTACATTATAAAAAATAAAATTAAACAGGTAAAACTAATTTTACTAATAATATTTTATTGGATACAATATATTCAAAACATAATCATTTTAACCTGTAATGAATGTAAAAATATCGAGACATTTTGAATTATTTTTTTAAACTAAGTCTTCTAAATCTGTGTTTATTTTCCACTTACAGTATATCTCAATTAGGACTAGCTATATTTATTTCAACTAAACAATAACTATAGGTAGCTAGTTACCACCATTTTGAACAGGGTGAGTCTACATAAGCACAGGCCCATACTTAGCCCTCAATCACACTAAGATTAATATTTTATTTCATCAACATTATTATTAATATTACTACCTACTAACCTAGCAGGAAAACCTAATAATTGGCTTTTCTGGAAGTACTGCCACCATGAATATATATATTTTAAATATTAGTACACTAAATGAAATGAAAAGTTATTACATACCTTCTGTTCATTTTCCACTTTCACTCGTCTGGTCATGCAGAAATGTTCCCAGACCAAGGGGTCCAAGCCTTCTGGCATGTTATTAATATTGTCCAAGTCATCCATGGCTTTCATTAACTGGGCATAGGCCTCTTTATTCAATTTCCCAGATCCTGGTCGCTCTCCAAAAGGCACAATACTGGCCGTATCTGACTGCATTTTCTGTTTGTGAATCCTGGTATTATCAATAAAAGCCCATCGACCTTTCATATTCTCACACATATGAAAAAATCAATGTTAAGTAACATGACCTTTAGCATACTTATGGCATTGTGTGACACTTTACTTTGGCACTTGAGGACAGGTGGGTGAATTATTCCAAAGAGAAGAGCACTCGCTTTGACCTTCTTCCATACTCTCCATATCCACAGATGTGACCCTGGCTGGACTATAGATGTCCCTAACTGTTGTCAGTATTGGCAAATTTACTTACACTAGAAAATATCTCCCTTCTTGAAGGAGACAGAGAGTTTCCTGGGCAAGTAAAAGCTAAAGGAGTTCGTCACTATTAGACTAGGTTTCTAAGAAATGTTAAAGGGTCTTTAATCAGAAAAGGCCGTAACCAGAAATCAGAAAATATGAGAAAGGAGAAGATACACCCTTCTGTGTATCTTAAGCTTGGCAAGTAGATGCCCAAGAGGAGGGTAGATGTTCCTTTGTTCTGACCCACACATCCTCTGCTGGCATCCTTTCTGCAGGTGAGCAGCCTGGATGGACTGTGTTCAGATACATGCACAACTAGAGAAGTGGCTCTTTTCATCTACCTTAATAGATTGATTTTGTTTCCCTGGGTTGTAACTGGGAAGGGAAGAAGGGTACAAAGATTTGTGCCAGGCATTCACTATCAAATGCTTTATCACACATCGTGAAGTTGCTATTGCTAAACTCTTTCTCTAGATGAAGAAAGTGAGGCTCTGAGAGAACCTACTGATCCATGGGCACAGGTCTGACAATGAAGTCAGAATTTAAAGCTAATCTTGTTTGACAGCATAGCTATGCTTTTTCCATTGCTAGCACCCAATATATGGGAGGTCTTGCTTCTTTCTTCCCAAGGCTTATAATAACTCATTACTTTAAAAATAGGAAAATCAAGATATGAAGTATATTCTAAGTTGAATTCTTCAGGTTGTATGTATCCTGTCAAAAGTGAGAACGAGTTTGTATCTCAGACACAAATGAGTCTATATCTTTGTGACTAACTCCATGATTTCTAGATTATGTTTGATTGAAAATTTTAGAAATCTGAATTTGAAAAAGACTTTTATAAATCAGCAGGAATATAATTCTAATGCTACTCTCAGTATAGAAATCAGGTATTTTAGAACTTTTGGAATGGTTATTTCCTATCATTTATAGTGGCATTTTTTGAACTTTGTCTTGAACACAATCACATGAGATGCTCTGTGGAAAAGGGACTGTGGTTACATAAGTCTGAAAAACACTGCTTACTCTGTTTCTTGTTTTTGAAGATCCAAAGGCCAAAAACAAGTTCTGAGAAGTTCTTCAGTAAAGAAAACCGCTTAACATTTTTTTTTTTTAACAGTGTTTCCCCAAACTTACTTTGTCCTGGAAGCTTTTTACATGTAATTCCAATTCAAACCACAAGGGACCTAGATTTGCTGGAGCACATCTTAAGAAAAACTTTATAAATCTGTATACCATCTATGTCTTAAGAGGAACCACTTTCTTATATAAAAAAGTACCTATAATTGCACTATGCTTACCTACCTATTTTTAAATAATAGAAAGAAATTATTATTCTTTATTGCCTACCTTAAGATATAAGAATACTTATTTTTAAGAAAACTGAGTTATGATCAAGACACTGAAAATTTTCACATAAAAGATGTTAGACTGAATATTTTTTTCTAATTTAGGAGATAAAGCTGATATCTAATAACACTCCTGTTTATTCGCAAACTTTTTATCAGAAACATGATAGCAAAGGAGAAACAAACCTTGGTCGGCGTTTAAAAAGTTTGTAGAGTATATCCACCTGATGACTGGGAATTTCAGAAAATTCCTTTTTAAAGCTGCGATCCAGAACCTAAGGGCAAAGAGATCATTGCAAGGATTGCAATCTTTTCAGAAACATCTTATTTGTTGACAATATTCTTTAAAATATAAGGTTGTATCACTTTGATTTTTAAAATTCATGAAAACTTGGTTTATAAAGTAGACTTGTTGCAGGGTGACCACTCACTGTGCAAAGATTTCTCAAAGACTTATTTTGAATAGGAAGCACATCAGTGAATGAAAAATATTATTTTATATAAAAGTTCTTAGAAAACATTCAGAACTGAAGTTTCACAAAATAACATTTACTTGTAAAACACATACGATACTTGAATCTATATTATTCTACTCCATTCCATTCCATTCCATTCCATTCCATTCCATTCCATTCCATTCCATTCCATTCCATTCCTTTCTTCTTTATGCTTTTCTATTCTATTATTTTCCATTATAAAACTTTTGGTCATAGTCTACTAAATTGGTATCATGACCAATTAACGGGGCCTGCAATCTGAAGTTTGAAAAGCCTGAAAGTCTAGATGATCTCTCCCACATTTGTGCAAGAGAAAGCTTAAAAAGTTTACAAAACTTTTTTACTCAGTGATTTTCAGAAATAAACAATGGCATAGAATGACATTCACCCATAACTAAGAATTATAATAGTAGAAAACTCTATGAGTAAATTAAATTATATTCCCCAAATCCAGGCAGCAGCAACTCTATTGCACTGGCGAGTGGGTAAAACAATGGCTCTCACTTTGTCTTCTGCCAGTAAGTTGTCATAATGTTCCTTGTACACATCGAGGTCTTCTCTAGATTTCCGGATGGCCTCTGAAGTCTGGTTCTATAACGATATTAGGAATAGCCAGTTGGAACTGGAGATTTTTCAGGATAAAAAAAAAATACTGGGATGCTAAAAAAGAATAAGGAATGTCCTAGTACAAAATAAATGTGTCAGTGAACTATCTGTTGCAGATAACATTTATAGAAGAAAGTAAGCCAATTGGAGACTTTGAAAGAACAAACATCCAATTACCTCTTTCTGAGTATAGACAGCTCTGTATGTGAGTGTGTAAGTGACTATGGGGCATGCTACATTCTTGGCAAGGCAGTATGGATGATGAAATCTCACAGGCGTGGGGGTTGCCTGGACCTGGATTCTGAGAGACTAAATATATAAACAGACAATGGCCAGGTCATATATAAAAATAGAACTGTGATTCACAAACTCTGTAGTGATAAGGCCCGAACTGTCAAGATTTGGACAATAACTTTCGGCTTTCCTAATTTTTGCCACAATTTCCAACTTAAGACAAACCAGAGAAAGCCAAATATACTCCCTAAATCAATCACATAGGTTGTCTGGTTTCTAATTAACTTGCCTCCAGCTTCCCATCAGTGTGCACCTGAAGCTCTCTCTTTTTATTTTAAAGCTTTCTCTTCCCTCTGGCTGCCTTTAAGTGTCTGCCAAACATAAATATGGTGGCCGAGTCTCTTATTATAGCAAGCTTTGAATAAATAGTCCACTTATTCTCATTTGGATGGTCTTTGTTTATTTCCACAGCTCCAATTCCTGCTATATTACATACTAGTGAGTAACCTAGACATGTTACCAGGCTCTCTGAGACAATCTCTGCATCTGTGAAGGAACTCTAATTCCCTGACGGGCTGTTATGAGTAGGATTGTCTTTAGAAAGTGCTTTGCAGAAACTGTTTAATACTCTTAGCAAAAAATAAGTATGCATGTCATATATGATACTTTAAATCATTCATTCATAAATGTCTCTTATTAAAGTTATCAATAAAAATAGAAATCTTTTGAAAATTACTGTGACAAGTATTTAGCCTTTGTTGTCTCTTTAATGAAGCACATTTGTTCATGCTCCTATTTGTTAGTTTTTAAGAATATGGCAACTTTTTATTCTATAAGCTAACCTATTAATTACTTATATGATTAGTAAAATTTAGGGTTACAAAAGATCCAGAGAGAACAATATTCTCTACTGAAGAGTTTGCAAATATCTTAAAAGGCTGTATGTCTTGTCCAAGGTCTCACAGCCAGGCAGAGATTAAAAGCACATCCTTTCAACCATGAAGCTGTATGGCCTCATTTTATAAACCATATGTCATATGAAAGGTATATGATTCTTTTGACTAAATGATTACAAACGCAGAATCACATAACTTTATTAGCGGATTGAGATGAATGCTTTTACTTAACTCTGGGAGCAAAGTTTCAGACAGAGAGCTACGGAACACACACAGGTGAGTTGGAAAGTAGAAGGAAAGAAGGGTCTAGGCATCTGAGCTCTTCACATGGAGCATGTCTATCAAAAAATTCTTGTGCTTAGATATCAGATACTATATTTACCTTCTCCTCCTGCTTCCTTATAATGTAGTTGTTTAGGAATGCTTCTCTAGAGTTTATTTCTTCATCCAACAGTAAAGAAAAAAGAAGGTTATTTATTTTCAGTTCCTCCTGTAGAAATATTTAAAAGTGGGGGAATGAATGATCAATAATCCTACCCAAGAAAGGATTTTCTGTTGAGAGTCACACACTTGGCACTCATCAAGCAAGTTTATGACATATGAGTAATAAATTCTTTTTAAGAAAACAGGGATATAAACTATTACAATACCTGCTCAGTTATTTTACCTTTTTCATCTTTTCAGTATAAAACATATACAGAAAAATACATAAAACACATGTATTGTTTAACGAGTTATTATAAAGGCAAACACCCTTTTTGTCACCACCCAGTTCAAGAAACAACTTTGCCACCGCTGGAAGCTCCTTTCTGTGTGTCCTCATCATAATCTCAATCTCAATAATAACCATTGTCCTGATTTATAGTAATCACTTCTTGTGTTTCTTTATAGTTTTATTACCCAAGTAGGTATTTCCAGGCACTATAGTATAACTTGTCCATTAAAAAAAATGATCATATTCTCACGTCTCTTATACTCTACAGACTCTCTTCCATTCCTTTATTTTCCTTAGATTTATTTGTAGTCATTTACAGTTTCACTTAATCTGGGTTTTACAAACTGCTGACTTATGATAAGTTTATCAGGGTCTTTCATCCCATGTATTTTGCAAAAATTGGCACCTGGATCAGAGATTTGATCAGACCCAGGTTTGGTCCCTTTGGCAAGACCGTAGGTGATATTGTCCTTTGATCAGGAGACATATAATATCGGTTGTCTACCTTTTGAGAGTAGCAAAGTGGTAATATTCTATTTCTCTATTTCTTTTTCATTTATTAATTAAAATTCTGTTTGTAAGAGGTGCTTCTTCTTATTTGCTTTTTGGTTACCTAGTGGTATAGTTCATATAAGAAAGCAGAAAAAATACTTGATGCTTTCTCTTTATCAGTTTTTAGATAATACATTGATTGTCATCCTCTCAAAGTGAACAATTGGCATTTTTTTCTTTTTAAAATATCACAGATTCATAGATTTAAAAAAATTGATGGGTTTTAGTTAATTGCAATAATTATCATTGTTGAATCTTACTTGGTCCCATGTAGGGAAGCTTTTAAAATTGGCTCCTGATTCCTTTTGACATTACCTAGTAGTCTTCAATAGCTTCATCATTATCTTATTTGAAAGATGTTCTAAGCATATCTTTTAAAAATAACAGCCTTATTAAGATGTAGTTCACAATCTATATAATTCACTTATTTAAGTTGTATAATTCAATAGTTTTAGTATATTCAGTTGGGCAACCATCACCACAATCAATTTCAGAATATTTTATCACTCTGAAAAATAAATCCTTTAGCAGTCATTTCATATTTCTTCCCTCACCTCTCAGAGGCTCCCTGCCTCTGCCCCAAGGCAACCACTAATTAACTTTCTATGATTTGCCTATTCTGGACATTTTCTATAAATGGAATCATTCAATATGTGGCCTTGGGTGTCTGGCTTCTTTTGCTTAGCATGTTTTCAAGGTTCATCTCTGTTGTAGCATCTGTTACTACTTTTATTGCCAAATAAGATTCTATTATATGGATAAAGCATATTTTACTTCTCTATCCATAGTTGTTGGACGTTTGGATTGTTTCTATTTTTTGGCTCCTATGATGAATGTTGCTTTTATGGCTAATGCTGGGGCATTCATTCCCCATCTCCTCTCACCTTCATACATTCTCTTACCGCCAGTCATTATGTTCTATGGGAGCAGTGGCCCCTCTCCCATGGCTGCAGGTCTGCCGCATCCTGGTAACAGCTCCCTTCCCCTGCCTCGTTGGCTTCCCATTGTTTCTAGTCTCCATACGTTTCTCCACTCTCTGCTGTTTCCCTTAACCCTGCCTATACCCCAGTAAAGAGTCCCTGCATTAAACTCTCTTACATGTAACCCTTTGGGTGTACCACTTCTTGGGACCTCCTGGAGGTTCCCTTAACTACTCTCATCTTTTTTGTTGGCCCCTTGCTTTGGTGAGACATATCTTTGAATAGCTCCCTGAGAATGGGAGCATATAAATTTTCGAGATCTTGCATTTCTCAAAATGTTATTATTCTTCTCTTATTCTCAGTTAATAGTTTGCCCAGGTATAGAACCCAATGTTAGGAATAATTTTTTTTCAAAATTTAAAAGCTTCACTCCCTTGGTCTTCTTCTTGCTTCTAATTACACTTCATTTGTATTCTTACTGATGGTTGTTTTTCATTTGGTCTTTTGGGCATGTGGATTATTTATTCATTTAACATGCAGTATGAGCCTAGCCCTTTTCAAATAATTGGAGATTCAGAGATAAACAAGACAGACTCAGTCTCTTCCCTTGTGGAGCTTATAGTCTTGAGAGCATGAAAAGTAATCTCACGAAAAGTAAGATCTAGCTGCAATAAGTAATAGAAAGTAAAAGAACATAGTATATAAAAAGAAAATCTAACCTAGTCTTAGAAAGTAGCTTTTAAGCTGGTACCTGACAGATAGACAGATATAGGCTAGGGTGCAAAGAAGTTGGTGGAGAGTATTACTGGCAGAGTTGGGAGGAAGGATGACACTAGTGTGTTCAAGGCACCAGAGGAAAGAGTAAATGAGAGGCAGCACAGATGAAGCGGGAACAGGAGCCAGGGCCAGGAAGAGTGTTGGTCTTTAACACCATAACACTGAGAGGCCCTGAAGGCTCCTTAAAAGAAAAAGTCATGTAACTAAAACTTTTATTTACCTGGTTGACAACCATCTCCGCCTTCACTCTCCTTTTAAAAAGCCTTTTCAAATGTTCGTCAAAATTCTGTGTGCTCTCTTGGATTGAGTTTTGAAGTTTCTTCAATTCTGCTTCTAATGACTGAAAGGAAGACAATAACAAAGTTATGTTTAGGAGCATCAAATGCCAGCAGCAAGTGGTGTTTACATTTACCACGAGGGTGGGGCAGGCGGCCAACAAGTCCTTTGAGGTGTTCTGAGACCTCTGCCTGCTAAGGACTGGAGATGTTCCCACCCTGATTTGTTTACTGATTTGTTTATAATGTGAGTCTGAGATTTTTGCTTAAAAAAGATTACACTGGAAAAAAAATGTTAAAAATTACTGGTCATGGCTAATGACGCAGGCAGCAGTAGGCTTAGTAAAACAAATTACAGTAAATCTTTCTAGAAAATTCTGATTCTATACAGAAAAGAAATTTCCAGGTAAATAAATCTTGATATTTTAAAAAGTCATGAATACATCTTCATGGATTTTTTTTTTTATCTTAAGGAAATAAGTGAATATATACGTACTCTTTCTCATTTTCTATATGTTTTGTCCCTCCAAACGGTTCTATATCAGGGGGAAAGTCCCACCCTCTTTTTAAAAAATTGCACCAGGACTTAGAGCTAAGCACACAGTAGGTAAGTGAAAAGCTATAAATTTATATATTTTTTTAAAGGAGAACAATACCTATAGATAAATTCTAGACATATTATACAACTTTTATCTTTAATTTTTTTGGTAACTTTTAAGTTTTGATACAAGTTCAAATTTACAGAAAAGTTGCAGGAATAGTACAAAGAATTCTCATATACTTTTAACCAATTTAAACAGTTGTTAATATTATGCCCAATTTGCTTTATCGCTTGTTCAGTATTTATGCCCCACCCCTCCTCTCTGCTCCTTCTTTATTATTATTATTATTTTAATTGGTAAGAGAGAAATTGGAGACAGTGAACATAAATTGTTTTTGAAGTTTTCTGAGAAGATATTGAGTAGTGGACTGAGAAGAAAGTGGGATCATGGGAGTTTTTTTTCTTTTTTTCTTTCAAAATAAATTCAAACTAACATCAAAGTCACAAGAACAGTAGGACGAACTCCAGAATCCCCTTCAAGGGAGTCTTCTTTTTCTTTTTCTTTTCTTTTTGTACAAGATGAGAGATGTATACAGAGTATAAGATTACAACAATGTGTCTGTGCCGGTGGGAAAAATCCAATACAAAGAGAAATACCAATGATATCAGAAATATGAGCAAATTGCTGGAGTAACAATTTTGATTATATAAGATGGGCTGGATCTAGTGCATAAGTGGAGGACCATCCTTGGGTAGATGCAAGGCCATTTCATCCATAAGAAATAGGCAGGGAGAGTCTATGGATTTTAGCTCAGGTTGCTGGGATGTTGTAGTAGAAGAGTAAGGAAAATCTCTTCTAGTTGCTTCTCTTTGCCCAGTGAAGCAGAAAATAAAGTGAGAGGGTCAGGTGTTGGAAATTCAAGGATCAAGAACATGTGAAGTAGTCCTCTAGGACAGAGGTCCCCAACCCCTGGGCCATAGACTGGTCTCGGTCAGTGGCCTGTTAGGAACTGGGCCACACAGCAGGAGGTGAGTGGCAGGTGAGTGAAGCTTCATTTGTATTTGCAGCTGCTCCCCAGCACTAGCATCACCGCCTCAGCTCCACCTCAGATCATCAGGCATTAGATTCTCATAGGAGCATAGGTCCCTGGTGCCAAAAAGGTTGGGGGACCACTGCTCTAGAACCTTGCTTCTTAAAGTATAGTCAGCTCACCAGAGGCAGCTGAACTACCTAATTGCTTATTAGAAAGCTTGGGATGCTTCCATTTCCTCCGAATATCTGAATCTGAATCTGCATTTTTAACAAGTTCCCCCAGATAATGTAGACTAAGCTAGTGGGGAAATGGAATGAAAGCACCACATTTTTCTTTACCCACTGCAGATGTGGGTGTGGGTACAGAGAAGGCCAAGTACTTGGTTTAATCAAGGCTGCTAAGTTTTATCAGGTGAGTATGACCAAGGTGCAGGGAAGTGAGGGTGTAGGCAGTGCACTGTCTTATAATGCAAGACCATGGAGTAAATGCTACCACCTCATCTGTATTCTAGAACTCCTTGAAATCTTAACTGCATTCAGATATACTCAGTTTGGATTTCAGGTAAGTACTATGTTACGATAAAATGCAAGGGCCCTGTCAGGGGACCACGGTGAATAAAAATAGGGACAGATTAACAATAGCTTTCCAGGAGTTGTTCATGGGATACAGCCTCTTTTAAGCTGGCAAAATGTCCTGCCTCAGATAATGGTGTAATTTTACTTTCTTCACAGAAGAATAAATATTATGTATTTGGTCGTATACCAAAAACTTTTATACCTCTATTATAATTGTGAGCAATTTTAATGTAGGAATGTCTCTTTGTGATGGAAGAAGATAAAAGTAGAATAGCAAAAATCTCAAATTAGAACTGTAAAGTATGTGCTGCACTGATTGTGTCATTCTTTCACGTTCTTTCCTGAAGTCTGAGAACAAATCAAGTATTACTCTGGTAGGTGTAAACAATATAGAGCAGTGCCTTGAACATACTATAACAGGTATTCATCGAACATTTGAAGAATGAATGGAAGATAAAATGAATTGCAACAATGTTGGAAATGTTGAAATCAATAAAAACTTAAAAAAACATTGAAAAATGTTCTTTTTGTTTTAAATTGCTCTAATTCTTTAAATTTATATCCACCTACTTTCCTAACTTCTCTTGAGTATTTAAGCTGAAACACTATCCTTAAGCTACTAAAGACACTGAGAAAATCAAGAACAGTTAATTTGAAAATATACTGAAATAAACCCCTGGATATGGTAGAGTATATTAATTCTTTGCTTGCTCTTCTGACCTTTCTATACTTATCTTTTTCTTCATTTAACTCCTTGACTTTTTTCTCATATTCTTTGAATTGTTTTTTTTCCTCTTCAGACCATACAGCATCAGGTTTTGCCATGAAAGCAGGTTGAGAAATCACCTGAAGATATAAAAAAAAGCATATATTATATCTCAAACATAAATGTAACGGTACAACAAAAGCTCAGTTATCATCATAGTTAAAAAAAAAAAGAGCCCTTTAACTGGGTATAGTTCTTCACATTGGCAAGACAATGACCTGACATTTTGACCAGAAGATATGAAAAAAATGTTACATCTGTTTTTCTGACTTAAGTGAGGGTGGGAAGTTTGGAGTGTACCCAGACTCTTATGTGACAGGTTTGAAAGTGCGTGTTGATATGTTCATACCTAGAACTACGCTTGAGCTCCAAGGACACCTATATGTCAGGTATCAAAGAGAATGTTTCTTGGTGTATCTGGAAAATTACAGGTGCAGTGTTATCCCTGCTTTCTGCAGAGACAAAAAACAATGTGGTTGTTTGGTTTTGTCTGTTTGTTTGCTTTTTTGTCAGATTGGAAGGCAGATTCAGATTTCTTATTTGCCTGATGTGATATGTATATAAAATATTAAGAGCTTATCTATTTATTGGTGTAGAATTTTTAAAACTCAGGTTCATATAGCAAAAATGGCCAAATTTAAGTATCACCCTTCACCCCATTCCACCTTTCACAAGGATGTCCAGAAATCTCACCATTCTCAAAATGTCTTCCTTCTTGACTTCCAGAACTCCTCCCATCATGTCCATCAGGGCTCGGTATCTGGCATCGGCGCTCTGGGAAGGAGTCAGGGGCAGGGAGGGAAGCTGAGACGAAGACCTGACAATCTGGGGGCACCAGGGGCAGCCTGCCACTCAATGTTAGAATGATTGCATTTAGGCCTGGGGAGGGGGGCAGGGGTAAGGAGGGGTGGGGAAATGAGGCCACTGAGATTCCAGTGACCTCTGACCATGACAAATGCCTTCATGTGTTTCTACAATGGAATTCAAGTATAAGACTATTCAACCAAATTTGGAACAGGTATCCCTAAACTTGGAAAGGAGGGTCTTAGGTACTGTTTGAGCAAAAAAGCATACCCGTAATAGAAGCCATTGCTCCATTTCCTGGGTCACACTCACTTCTGTTTTGACTTTTTGCCATGGATTAACATATTTTTGAGCTGTAATCTGAAAGAGAAAATATACTTTCTTGCTGTTACTCTTACAAAATTCAATCAAACTCTCCTTCTAAACACCAAGAGGAGGTTAGCAGGTATTAAGTGGACATAGGGACTATCCAGATTTCATAACCAATTTCCTATTTTGGTCTAAAATGAAAGAATTGGAAAAATAGATCATTATTTCTCTCTTAGTTCTCTAAGTCCATCTCCATCACTAAAGAGATTATAACAGGGGACCTGACTTAGATGAGCGGGGGAGACAAAGAAATGTCATCTAAGACAAATCCTACAGGATGAGTGTCCTGCCTGGGACATTCAAGAAATTGTGAGAATGCAACTGTGGCCATACAGAGTAAGTCAGAGAGAGCAGCTGGAGTGAAGGGGGCCCAGGTTGGCAGTCAGAAAGGGCTTGGTGGGTGTTATCAGGAGTGAGATAAGCAGCCACTGCAGGAGTTAAGCAGGGGAAGGACATATGTTTGGTTTTAATAGACAACTCTCCTGAAGAACAGGTACAGTAGAGTGTAGAGGCTCCAATCTGGAGTTTCTGTTTCTTTCTAGGCTCCATGTCCCCCTCTTACCTGAACTTCTTGGGACTCATTAAAAAATCATCATTATTCCTGAGGCTGTGTCAACTGTTTTTGTTACTCATAACCACGAGTGCTACCTAATACAGTCACTTCCGGTAGTGCAAACAATAAGACGAATAAATAAGATCTTGGGAAAATGTCATGAGAAAGAAGAAAAGGGACAATGTAGCTCGCCAGTACCTCACTACTTTTCACAACAAGGGTTCTCTCTGGCTTCTCCTGGTCATCAAATTCTGGTTGCCAGACTGATTCTTCTAATTCCAGATCTATAATAATTTCTTGAATTCTTATATTTTTTTCCTTCACACGTGCAATTTCAAATTCTTTTTGTTTATATGCAACATCAAACTCATTATTGAAAACAGTTTTTACCTTGTAAATGATATCCTGAAATATCAATATATTATTGAAAACACATTACATATTATATCTTTACCAGTAACATGATCCCACAGTTTTACTTTCCCTCGAAAATCATTTATGAGTTATCAGTAAATTAACCTTTATAAAATATGTTTATATTAAGTCATTTCTTGGCTCAGTAATCTACAGTGACATCTCACCATGGGTAGGATTAAGGCAACAACTGTTAAACTTACTTCCCAGAATGTAAGTTGTAACTCAATATGCAGCTATGTTGATAAAAGCTGAAATAAGTGATAAATACTTGGAAGCTCTTTAGGCTATTCTCCCTACTTTTGTGTATGGTCTAAGAAAAAAAAACCATCATAAATATTTTAAAAGCAATATGCAGTATTTAAATTGGGAAATGTCTTTTCTTTGGAATCATGTCTGGGGGAGATGTGAGGAAGAGATGGCCGATAGTGGACAATCTTCCAGAGAAGCACAACCACACACAATATTCTTCCTCTGTATAGTCAGGACATTTTCAGGTAGGAAGGTGGCACAGGCTGGCTAGTTGGAGCAGCCAATTACTAAAGTCTAATTGGATTGTCCTTACCTCTCCTGATGAGTAGAACATGGGTCAACTCAAAGTAGCTGTTATTTTACTATCAGAGTTCAATCTATATATCTATCCTACTGAAGATTAAACCATTAAAGCAGGGGGGCTAAATGATCTTAACAGCTGGCATCAGAACATTTCTCTTGGGCTGAAATTACTTTTTGTAGGAAAACGCCTTAATAAAGTAACTGGAAAGTGAGACCCTGAGGGTGTGGGTCAGCAGAAGCTGAGCAACAAGAGATAACTAAACAATTTTTAGTATAAATGCACAGGAATTTCAGAGGCTGAAGGAAAAGAAAAAAAGACAGGAAGAGAGAGCAGAGTAACATGGCAGGAGGCTAGAATTCAAATTGCAGACATGACTGAAGGACTTTCAAGATCAAGAATGGCCAATATTAAATTTCAAACTATTTGCATTGATGCAATCTCAGTCACTGAATTTTAAAAAACCTTCAGTAGGCATACACAGAGGTGTCCTGAGACTGCCTTGAGGGACACTGCACCTTAGAAAGAAAATTGTATTTCTCCAGGTTAAAGGGATAGATAAAGCAATCACATCTTGATCGTACAAGGAGGTTCTAATTGACATCAGAGTTACCTAGATGATGGCATTCAGGGGTTTCTTTTATCTTTGAGCTTACAGAAGATCTGAGTAGAAGAGTGGTTTGTTTGTGGTGTCTGCCAGTCTAGAGCATTCTTTGGAAAACCTGCTATCACAGAACTCAGTCCAAATGGATGAAAGTAACTCTTGAACACAAGCTCTGTTGAAATAACATGGACACTAGCAATCTAGATATTTCTCTGTGTACTTTAAAGTCATCATTTGGGTAAAGGGAATCAAATATATAATAGCTGAAGAAAACAACTCTGGGGTAATCACACAATAGAATATACAGATGTCAAATTATAATGTACACCTGTAAATTATATAATTGTAACCAATGTTACCCCAATAAACTTAAAAAAAAAAAACACCATTTGATCAGCATTAGATTTCAATTTGAGCCTTTGCAAGACACCTCATGAGAATTTTTAGAAATTTTTCAAGGATGAAGAAAAAATTCACCTACTTTCAGTAATATAATTTGGTTGATTTTCTCTTCTCTGGAATGAAGTTCCAGTTGGCTTGACAACAATGAGGTATGTACCCCAAAATCAGTACTTAGACTGCCAAGCAGGTAATTGGGTAAAGTGGTATCTTTTATTGCCACTTCTTCTTCTTCTTCATCCTCCTCTTCATGATGCTTTTTAGACAAGGTAATTGCTGACTGAACCTCTACAATTTCTTTCCGTATCTAGGAAAACATAAAAACATGACATGAAAGTTATGTAATAATAAGAATTTTCTAAAGGGCAATTTTGTGAAAACTTAATTATTTCAACAATCATTTTAATTTGTTAACTTGTCAACTACTGAATTCAAAGTGATGAACAGATCCTGAAATTGCTACAGAAGAGATCAAGCTTCAGAAACTGACAAACTGTGGATAAACCAAGAGTAAAAATTATTCTTGATAGTATGTAATAGTTGCATTTTGCTGTCAGGATGACAGCTGCTTGTAAATATTCTGAGTCTTTGTTTGGTATTTCAACATTAAAAGTATACCTTTTCTTCATATTTCACAAAGAAATTTGTTCACATAGGACTGGTGGATGTAGGTTAAGAAGAATTAAGTAAACCTTCATTTTATCATTCAGAAAAAGAATGGATGCAAGATTCTGGCCAAAGCAAAATTACGCCAGTGGGGCAGTGGTTTTTCGATTTTTTTTTTTTTAGTAGTAGTTTTATAGAAACTGCTGCTTTATAAAACAAACAAACAAACAAACAAAAACAACAAAAAAATGCTGGAATTGCTTTAGGAAAATCATAATTCCATCAAAACAGATACTACTTAATCTTTGGTCAATTATCTTAAAATACAATTCCTAGAGATAAGAGAAGATAACCAGAGTATAGGTAGATGAAGACAACTTCTGATCAGGACAAAAACAAAACCTCAAATCTTATTTTAAAGAGTATATCCTCATATTTGAGGGCTAGCCAGTGTTGTATAAGATATAGGTTTCTTGATTTGTTGTGTGGATTTAGCTCCTATATTTATTAGAATATATTCTACAAATTAAGAATGAAAATGTAAATACAAGCAATATCTGAATTTATCTTAAATTGTATCCCAACTCAAATCTATATGGAGACCTTGAAATAAAAAACATCACTTATGTGAACACACATATATTTAAAATTATACTTTTAAACACTCTGTTTCAATCTTCTTTTGCTCCAAAACTCTCTTCAATTCGTTCAACTCTTCATTTGTGCGTTGTTTCATTGGGAAGTTCTCAACCACATAAGGGATGTGAAAGCACTTGGGGAAAAAACACACACAAAATAAATTCATTTTCAGTACCAGTCTGTGTATTTGGGATGGAGTGGGGAATGTTTTTCCTGATTAAAATTTATTCATAGGTTATCATGCATGAGTTAAAATTAAAAATGGAAATTTTCTTTAAAATAAGACAATATATACCATTAGCACTGGTGTGAACTTTGTATAAAAATACTGTGCTTTTGTGAAGCGTTTACTTCTAGAGCAATGGTTCCCAACTAGGAATGATTTTACTTGTCTTGTCCTCCTCCCTCCCCAGCTCCTTGGGGACATGTGGAAATGTCTGGAGACATTTTTCATTTTGACTAACAGGGGTACTGGATGCTACTGGGGTCCAGTAGCTTGAAGCCAGGGATATTGCAAAACATCCTACACCTCATAGGACAGCCCCCACAACAAAGAATTACCCAGTTTAAAATGTGCAGCTCTTGAGAAATGCTGTTTTTGAGTAATGCTCAATCACATAAATGTAGGTTGAGAATATACTTCATTATTCAAATTGAAGTGGGGTGACATACTTGAAAGTAAAAAGGGCACTGTTAAAAGTTACTCTAGGACCACAGTCATAAACTGGGACTTTTGGTCCCCCTACACAAACCAGAAATTTGTGTTGGGAGGTATCTCAATGAAAAAATATGAAAATAGGCCTTTAGAAAATCTGAAGTATAAATGTGAACAATATTATGTTTAGTTTTCAATCTGTGTGGAATGTGAAGTGGCCTTTTCGAATAGACAGATATTAAGACCTAGATGCAGGTAATGTCATAAAGGAAAGAAGGAAAGAGGGAAACAGGTGATAAGACAAATCTTAAGAGATGCTAGCCTATAAGCACACAGGGCCTGAGCAGAGAGGGAAGATGAGACAAGAAAAAGTGACACATCTAGGTAGAATTCAGTATGGAAGGAAGCAAGGCATGCTTTAAATGCTCTTCTATGTACGGATTCTCTTCAAAATATTTTTAAAAGTTTTTCTGTCATGAGACTTTTAATGAAAATTCCCATTAGCTAAGGTGTTGTACCTGGAGTTATATCTATTACCTTAAGAGCTCGACCTTTCACAGCCATTGAATTCCAGCATTCTTCTTTAATAAGTTCAGTCAAATATCTCTTGGCTAAGTTATTCATCTCTGTATCCTTTCTTATCTTGAAGAACATGGATGAAGGGAAAAGTAAAAATAAAAATGTGATCTCTCAAAAAAAAAAATCTCAGTGGTAAATTCACTAAGTCATGGCTGCACTTTTAGTGATAGAATCTGATCTCTCCCCAGCACCTGGTGCTTCTCTGCACTGAGATGCACTTTGGTGGGAGTGCGTCCTTGTCTTTGAGAACCTTTCTTGAAGTTTAGTCTGGAGGCTTGGGATTCCCTTCCTGGAGGACCAGGGTGTCAATACAAATACCTCTAAGGGCAGGTAGGTCCTACAAATGAGCCAAGGTGGGTGTGGGAACAATTGCACAGCCATGATGGGCCGGATGGCTAAGACACATGTTATCACAGATCTGGCTGGTGAGTAGAGGGTAGGGAAGAAAATCCACTGTGCCAAGCCTTTCTGTTTTGTTAGAGAAATCTGAAATTTGTAATTTTATGAAACTGTCAGATATCTAAATGTTGGTTTAATTTTTGTTAACTCATAGTTAAAGTACCAGTTCGTGACCTCTATCTTGAGGCCTTTACTGCACTTCACCAGTGGTTAGTAGGTCAGCAGACCAGAGAAGTGGGGGTATGGGGCTGGGTAGTCAGACATGAGTTTGAAGAGCAAAAATATACTAGAGTGAGGATGGGGGCAGGCACCTAATCCAGATTCACTGCAGAGTGGTCCAGCTGGATAGCTGAGAGAACCCAGTGCCAGAATAGGAAAGGGCATTCCAGGCCTGAGTGAAACCGGGGCTAAGGAGAAGAGCCTGAAGCCTGGTGGACAGATCAAGAGCACTTCCTGCCTCAGATCTGAGTTGTGGGTTCTTAGCCATGTGATCTAGCTCCAAAGCCTGTTTCTTCAAGTGAAGAAAACCATTATTTACCTTTTTGGACTGTTGTGATAACCAAAATAAATAACATTTAAAAAGCCCCTAAATTGATGCCAATTTTCATAGTAAAGAAAAAAAATAGGATCATTCCTAATAGCTTCCTGTTGTACATTTAATAACAAAAGCCAAATTCTTTACCATGATACTCAAGGTTGTCAGAACTGGCCCCTGCCCACCTCTCCCACTTCATTCCATGAGGCTCTCTCCTGTCACCTCATGTGCGACAGCCTTTCTGTTCCTGGAATTCTCCAAGCCTTTTCTATCTCAGGGCCTTTGCTCTTGCTGCTCGTTTTGCTCAATCAACATTCTCCTCCCCCAGATCTTTGCATAGACAGCTCCCTCTCTTCTTTTAGTTCCCAACCAAAATGTTACCCCTTTAAAGTGTTTTTCTTTGACCACAGAAGTAGATCTTCCACATCTATCACAGCATTCAGTTTGTTTTCATCACACAATATAGAGGTATTTATTTATTTATGATCTGTTTTCTCCACTGGATTAGCCCCATGTGGGTGGGGACCTGTTTATTCATTGTATTCCCAGCACCTACAGTAGTGCCTGGAATGTAACAGGTACTCAATAAATGTTGTAGAATAAATGGATGGATGGACAATGATCATCTAGGTAAATTTTAGCTCTTTGAATCAGTCTGTTGAGGTCCTTTTGGTCATGAATCAGTTATCCAATATATAGCCTCTCATTCTCAACTTCATGTCAATCACGAATTTGACAAATCTGCCTTATTTCTATATTTTCACCCCAATCATTAATAAATATGTTTAACAGGACAGAGTCTGGAGCATATTGTTGGAAAACTCTCTCCTAGAGACATTAGTCAAGTAATCAGTTTCTTTTTCTATAGTTGTTTAACCAACTATAATCCACTTAAATGTCCTTGAATCAAGCTATATTTCATTCTTATATTCAGAGAAAAAAAAGTGCTTATACTTGCACACTCAAAAATTCAAATGTACTGTGCAGATTGAAAAAGAGGTAGCTTAAGAACATTCTGTGTAAAACAATTAGGGCTTTGACCTAAAATAAAATTAATATGCATAAACAATGTGATATGACTGTCACAAAAAGATGCAAAGGCTGAATTAATAGAAGTATAGAATCTAGAAAAGTGGAGGTTTAAGTTTATGCTTTTCTCTACACTGGACAGATAATATTTGGAATTCTTTTGTGGATGCCAAACTCAAATATGATAAAATCAGATGAAAATTGTGCGGTGATGATGAAGCTATTGAAACTACATTACGTGATGGCTGTAGGAGCTAGATAGTTAGCAAAGACAAGAGGAGATACATAGGGGACATGGTAATTGCCAATCTTCTCTAATCATTTTTAGAGTGGCCATAGAATAAAAGAATCAGTGAGTATAAGGAAAAAGATTTCAATTCTAATTAAGAAATGAATTAATAAACCAGAGTGTCCAAAGTTGACATGAGGTGGCTGAGGGGATTTCTAAAAATTTGATGAAAGATATTTGGTGTGAATGTCAGGAAGGAGTGAAACACCAGATATCAGGCTGGCCTAGATGCTCTTCTCTTTCCTAGTCCTCAATTCAGTATTTCTCTGACTCATTTTATTTACATGCCCTGGGTTTTCTTTCTTCACATTGTGCTGGAAAAGTTTTTGTTTCATTTGCGTAATTCTGGACAAGTTCTCCTCCTATTTTCTTTTTACTTCTTTCTTTATGGTGCTTAAATCATATTTTTCCCATACCTTTTCTATTTCTTCCTCACTTTCATTGTGAAGCTTTTCCAGTTCCTCAAGATCCAGACCAAATTCCCATTGTTCTAATTTTGCAATTTCATCTACTGTTTCATTTTCTTCCATCATATTCATAACCTGAATTTTAAAATAGGAAAGCATGGTGACAAGTAAAGAATTAAACTTTAAAGACATGGTTTTCTGACCCTCTTAGCAATGAATAAAAAAAAGATGTTCTGTTTATCTAAATATAACTATATCAAGTAAAGAATTAGGTTATTTGCTTATTGTGATTATTTAAGTTTTAAGGCTTAATCCTTAAAAGCTCATTCATCTATAAACAACAATAAAAATATATAAATTCTTCTTTGAATGATATTAAGAAATTACTGATATTTAAGAGTGCTAATAATATTGTGGCTATGTGTTTTAAGAGTTATTATCTTTTAGAGATACATACTTAATAAATTAAAGATGAAATAGTATGATATCTAGGATTTACTTCAAAATAATCATGGGAAGGGATGGTGAACAGGGATATAGATGAAATAATATTGGCAGTTGGGTTTATTAGATTATTATTCTCTTACCTTTTATATATATTTGAATATTTCCATAATAAACATTATCTTTAAAATTGTATAACTTCAAAAAGTTCAGAAGCAAAGGACATACATTGCAATAGATGTGACAACCTCCAATATATAAAGAGCCGTTACAAATTAATAAAAACAACCCAAGCAATATGATAGGAAAAGTAAGGACCTCAGTTTCAAAACAGTAGACTGGAAATGGCCCTTACACCTTTTTCCCTCTGCTCCAATTCATATAATTAAAAAAAAATGTATAATGAATAGATAAATCCATTACTTCAATTAAGAAGAAAAAAAGAAAAAGGATACTTCAGTAGTATGGAAACTGCAATATCTGGAAAATGAAAATCAGATGGATCTGAATGATGCATCATACCCCCAAGTTCTCTCAGGACAATATTTAACAGAAGGTAGAAGCTACTTCAGGGGTGAGGCAGTAACCTAGAAATAGCTGGCAGAGTGATTTACTGGAGGTACTGCATCAAAAATAAGCCGTGGAGAACTTGAATGTACATGTACCCCCACTTGGTAAGACTCCCTGGGGCCCAGCAGTAGTAACAGGGTGTTTTCCTCCAGATGGAGGAAATTGGAATGAATATTTGGGTGGGAGAGGTAGGGCAATGTCCAAGGAATCTGTCAGTGGCTACAAGGAATTAGAGGAATTGCTCCTACACACAAGATAGGTGGCAAAGAGATTTCCCAACATCACCAAGAAATTTCCCAACATCCCAACTCAGTTTCCTTTTACTAGAAACAGATGAGAATACCTGCTGAAGTCAGAGCTCCTACAACATTCACCAGCAGACTAAACTGGTGTAGTGGAATTATAACAGGAAGTTTCAATTATGAAGATGGTAAAACAATAATAAAAATAATAGACCACCAAGTGTTTGGGGAACAACAAAACCATTGAAGAGACACAGTAAATTCAACAACAGAAGATTTGCCATACAAAGAAAAACAATCAATTAAATAAAAGTAGAATTTTATAGTAACTATGGATGAAAAATATTTTACTTCATCAAAAGAATCAAGAGATTATGGAACTTAAAAGTTTAATCTTTGAAACATACAAAAAATTTCAAAAGATGGATTGAATAGCAGAAAGGACACCGTTGTAGGTAATTAGTGATCTATAAGAGTCAGTTAAGAATTCTCCCTGCATGTAACAAAGGATAAAGAGGTGGAAAGTGTGAAACAAAAGACACTTGTATGACTTATTTAGAAGCACCTACAACTAATATGACTTCAGAAGGAGAGAATAAAGAGAACAAGAGCCACAGTGTTTAAAGAAATAATAAGGGAGAACTTTTTAAAAACACAATAAAGCATGACTACTCAAGATTTAAAGGGCACAACAAATGTTGGGCAGGCCTAGATCTAGACTTGCCCACTGTCATGACCACTATAATATTAAAAGCCCTTGCCATAAAACAAGAAAAAGAAAGTATAAAGATTGAATTGGATGAGACATGTGTTTTCAGAAGATATAATAGTCTACCTAGACAACTCGAAAGAATCAGTAACATTCATATATACCCGTAGTAACCAATTAGAAAATGTAATAGAAAACTGTTCCATTCACAAAAATAAAACAAACTATAAGATACCCAAAATAAATAATAAAATTATACAAAGTCACTTTTAAACTGTAAAATTTCACTAAAGAATATTTTTTAAAAATTGAATGAGATATATTTATTTTTATATATTTATACAATAGATAGTATATGTGATTTATATTAAAATGTATATTATATATATAATTTCAGATAGCAAATAAATTCTCCCCCAAATCAAAATATAAGCAATATTTTCTCAATCAAAATCAAATCAGTTTTTTATGAAGCTTGATAAGCCGATTTTAAAATTCAAATGGAAAAATGTGCATAAAAAAGAACATATTTGGAAAAGAAGAGCAAAGAGAGAATTACTTTAAAGATACAAGAATATTTTATAAAGCTATCACAATCAAAATAGTTTGGAATTAGCTCAGGAAAGATCAATAGTCAATTTCAGAATGGAGAGTCCACAAATAATTCTATACATGTGGGACTATAGGAATTGACAGAAGAGTTGCAAATCAGTGGGGGAAAGAATTATATATTCAGCAAAAAGCACTGATGAAATGGGCTATTTATTAAAAAAAAAGTTAGATCTACACTTCATACCATTCATAAAAATAAATTACAGGTGAAATAAGGAATATTAGAAGAAAATATCTGAGACTTTAGAAGGCCTTTAAAAATCAGTTGCAAAAACAAAAGCTACAAAAAAAATGATGGTACACTTAGGTCGTAATTTTTAAATTCTGAATTTAAAAGGCACATTATACACGTTGATACAAGACAGAAATTATGTGTAATATATTAGTTCAAACCATATACAACAGCAATTTTATGTCATTCAATTAAATAATAAGGGCTACCTCTAGATTTACCCCATGCACACCTCCATGCTCTTTTACCTTTCCAGTTGCCTGAGATGAAACAAGAGGACCGTAGAAGCCATGTGCTGAACCTAGCACAACCTCTGTCAGCCTGGGTCTCTGAATGATTGTATGAAACAGAGTCGCTTTTGACCTGAACACCCACCCCAGGACTGTGGTTTGAGAAAGAAAGAAACTTCTCATCTCTATGTCATTATGTTTTTGTAGTTATTATCACAGCTTAGCTAACCCTAATTATCATAAATAAATATAAATCAATAATAAAAATAAAGAACTATAATAATAATTTTTAAAAAGATCAACAACCCAATAGAAAAATGGTCAAAGGATATGAATGGGGAATTCACATAAGAGGAAATACAAATAGTCTTTAGAGTTATGAAAAGATTCTCAACTTCACTGGTAGTCAGAAAAATCAAAACAAAATAGAGTAAATTACCAAAGAAAAATTTAAGAACACCTGGACTGAAAGACAAAGGTTTCTTACTGAAATGTTCATTAATGCCTGGCATATGAAAGAGAAAAAAAACACAACCATACAAACTAAGGTCCTGGGATGAAACAGATGACACACTCAAATGGGATAATTGGGGAAAGAGACTTTTAAAAAAGATTTGGCTGGCTAAGGGAAACCAGCAAGGCATGATAAAGCATCTCAGGCTATCACCACTCCTAGGTCTAAAGGGTGGAAAGTGGTTCTTGGCACCTGAAGAAATAGGTAGCTGTAGGACTCATAACACCGCAGAGAGGATCCTGGAGGACTAAAAACTCTGACCCTAGTCTTCTCCCGCCTTCTCACCTCCTGTTGATACCACTGACTGTCTAAACCCAAACAGAAGCCAGAGGCAAGAGTACCCAGTGATGCCATTCACAAAGGCCAGCCTCTTGGGGCTCAAAACAGTGTTGAAAATGGTGGGGACCATATCTGTGCCAGCAAACCAAGAATATTCATCAAACACATCAAGGTGCATGATTGTAAAATTTCCAAATAGTAGGAATAAAGAAAGGATGCTATAAGTTTTCAGAGAGAAAAATCTGGCTACATAGAAAGGACTGAGAATCAGAAAGGTATTGGAGTCTCTAAAGCACACACTATGTGCTAGAAAGCTAGAAAACAATGGAGTGAGCCTTCAAAATTGAGGGGAAATCATTGTACAACTAGGCAAACTATCAAATGTGTGTAAGAGTAGAATAAAGACATTTTAAGAAAAACCATGTCTTAAAAAATATAGTTCCCATGTACCTATTTTCTCAAGAGCCAAAGCATTGTACAACTCTAGCGTGTAGGTGCCTTTCATTTTGTGTTATATTTAAAGGCACAACAGAAGCACAGCTACCTGATAAATGATGTTCCCAAGCAATTCTGCTTAGGAAGCTACTGGAAGAGGAATAACCAAGAAAACAGAGAAAAATCCATGAGATCCCCAAAACAGGGCCTCCAACTCAGGAGGCAAGTGAGAGGATTTCCCAAGAAGATGGGCAAGGGAAGTCCCTGGATAAGCAGCTGTGTGTCTCATCTAGAAAGCAAGATGCTTAGACTAGACCTGGAATATGGAAGCTCTAGAAGAAAGAGCAGAAAATAAAAAAATAAAATAAAATAATTTAAAACTCTGACAGTTTGATATGCTCAGGCATTTGTATTGAAAAAAGGTGGGTTTTTTTTTGTATTTTTTTGTTTCGTTTTTAGCATTTTTAGAGAGTTTGAATAGGTCATAGGTACCCAGAAAGGCTTCATACAAACCAAAGACAGTTATTAATTCCAGGCAAAATAAAGTTGCAGAAATAGAAGTATAACTATAATACACCATGTGGCTCAGCTTCGAAGATTATTGACATAACTATAGTAGTGTGCTTACTGAGTAGGGATTTACATAGATGTTCTAGTGATGGTTGGGGAGGGGTTGTGTGTACAAGAACCTAAACATTCACCTTCCATACCAGGAAGCCTATAGTTAGCGTTACAATAGAAATAACAAGAGAAAGCAATAATAAAAAGACTATTTAGAAAGAAGGAGGTAAACAGCCAAATAGAAAAAAAAAAAGTAGGGCAGATGCTGCTTTAAAATATTAAAATATTTAAATATTAATTATGTAATTCATTAATTTGTAAAAATATAAACATATAACTTTGATTAAAATAATCATTAATAAAAGTAAAACATAGAATTTGGGGGTGGACAGAGAAGAAAACCACTGTTTATACATAGTTTGGTATGGTAAAAAATTCTACCCCATTGATGTACCCTAGAAAACTGAGCTTATGGGCAGAGAAAAAAAATGGGTATAGCTCCTCACGCTGTGTTGAACAAAATAAAATTCAAAAAGCCATTTTAGACCAAGGGCCAAATGTATTAGTATGTGAATTCACAACACTTACAGTTCTAGCAAGTGCTCTGATTCCTTTTTTAATCTCTCTCCTTTTGTTGGAAAACAGTGCAACCTCCTTTTTGATGGCCTGAAATGGGACAAGTATATCACTTAAACAGGCACAAGAAATGATAGAGAGGTATATGATGGATACATGCATACCTATATACATACATATATGTACATAGGTATATAGATATACAATTAATAGCCCTTATCTAGAAATAAATTTAAAAATTTTTTAGAGACTAATAATAAATACAAAGAATACATGAAATAACACCACGGCAATACCTTGTTTAAGTCAGCTGCTACTACATAAGTGACCGCTGAAGCAACTTGGAACTGATGTCAATTATAAAGTCAATGTAAATAAAATAATTAAGTTGTGAAAAAAAATAAATAGTGAACAGTTGACAAAGGAAAACCAGTCTGTTTTATTGGAAACTTGAGTGAGACCGCATAAGCAGGCTAAATCCAGACATGAGCTACTACACTTGCCACCTTCCTGCACATCTGGAGCCATGACGCCTCTTCTCCTGCTCCTGGACCACCTCTTTCCTTATGTCGACCCTGCAGCATCCCCCCAAATACATTCCATCATGAGGTATCACATTTCATTCTTTGCTTTGGCTTACCTGGACAGTTTTCTTGGGTTTCATATTAGCTTAAGCACAGTTCTTAAAGCACGTATAACTTAATCTAAAAGATTGGGCTGTGTTTAGGGTGTGTGTTTGCTTTCACAATGTAATGTGTTGTCAAGTAGTATCTCTTTCTACTTTCTAACTTTCCAACAGGTTGTCATAGGAAAATAACCTATATGGCACAACTACAAAGCATTATTTCAAACCTCTCCCATGTTTTATAAATACCTCTTGGCTTTTTTGTTGTATCCAGGGAATTTCCTTTGTATTATCAACTTGGACTAACTCCTCTTGTGATGAGTCAATGTTTAAACTCATATTCTCATTTACCTTAGAAGAAGACAGACAGTTCTTAAATTTAAACTCATCAGTTTTTCTCCTACCCTACTTCATATAATTGCTTTGAATCCCCTTGCACCTGGTTCCATTTTTAAAAATAATACCAAACATTTTGCCTGCCCAAGATGTAGTTTTATTAATTTAATTCCTACCAGTCTGTCCTTAGAGCAGCCACACTTTTCACAGAGAAAGCAGAAATGCTCAGAGAGGTCACATGTTCACCAAATCACTCTCTGCCTTCTTTCTGATACTAGAGACCAAATTCTCCTGCCTATCAAGCCTGCTCCACAATTTGTACTTGGGATCTTCATCTTTTCCTCTTTCTCAAGGCTTTACACTTAAAAGAAAAATTGCATCACCCTTCTGCATCCTCTGTTTCTCCCCACTGCCGAATCTTTTTCAAACGTGCTCTGACATCTCCTGTCCTAGGAAAGCCACTCTTCACTGACCACCACATTCCCCTTTAGCTATCACCCCCTTTCTAATCTCTTTGTAGCAAACTGCCTTGAAAGAGTTTGGAATGCCACACTCTCCTGGTTCTCCTGTAACTTCACCAGTTGCCCTTCCTCAGTCTCCTTTGCCTCCCTAAACTATTCTCCTAGATCTCTAGAAGTGGCTCTGTCCTGATCCTCTCCTGTTTCTTGCCATTAACTCTTCCATGACTTCACCTGGTTTTATGGTTTTAAAATCCAGCCACATTCCCTAGATTCTCAAGTCAAAATCTCCAGTCCTGGCTTCTCCTCAGAACTCAAGACTCATCTTATCCATGGCCTACTTGGTAGCTCTGCTTAGATACCTAACAGGCTTCTCAAAGTTGGCATGGGTAATGGAATTCAGATTCCTTTCTTTCCCCCACAGCTTCTCCCCTCCCACAATACTGCCCGTCTCTATGAATAATATCATCCTCAACATAATTGTCCCAGGAAAAAATCTAGGAGTCAATCCTTAAATCTTTCCTTTCCCTCTACCTTGAATCCATCAGTGAGTTCTATCAACCCTCCCTCTGAATCCTACCTGGAATCTACCCCTTCCTATCCACAACACTCCTCCACTTCCATCATCATTACCTGGGCCTCTGCCATAGCCTCCTAACAGATCTCCCTGCTTCCGCTCTTATGACCCACAGAAGATATTCTCCACACAGTGGCAAGTAATCATTTTGAAAATGTAAATAAGATCTTGTACATCTTCTCCTCAGAGAACTCTTTAACAGGTTCCTATTACATATAAAATTAAATCCAAACTCTCCCTGGTTTGCACAGTCCTTCATTACCTGGCCTCTTCCCACCATGAGGGTCTTATCTCCTACCTCCCTCTCTCTCTTGTTCCCTTCAACTGCACAGGCCTTTTCACTTCCTCAGACATGGCAGCTCTTCCCCCTTAACCTGAGTACTCTTGCCCCATGTTGCATTTTGACACTTCCTTGTAAATCAGATCTCAGCTTAAATGTCTTCTCCCTTTGGATGAAGAGGCTATTCCAGGCAAATCCTATCACACCGAGCCATTTTTATTTCATAAACAGATCTTGTTACTATCTAATCTTTTCTTATTTGCTTATCTATCTCTGTCTTTGCTTACTCCAATGGCCAATTAGAATATAAGCTTCATGAAAGTGGAAACTTTTTCTGTCTTGTTCATGCCTATATCTCCCACAGCTTAGCACTTTGTAGGCACTCAATAAATATTTGTTAAATGATTGAATAAATGAATGTTGTCCTCTAGCTAGATACTTCCTAAATAATGTATGTGACATGAAAGTACAGAGACCAAGCACCAGAACTGGTAGTCAAAATTGCTTTTTAGGCAAGTCTGGATCTTGTACTATGGCTTAAATAAGGTCTGAGGTGTAATATTTGCGATTGCTTCAAGAAAGGCTCAATATTTTCTCTCAGATGTAGCTCATGTACTTTTTGAGAATCATAAGATACCTGGATGAAGAGAAATATTACCAAATATCTGCTAAAAAAAAAAAAAAAAGAAAAAGAAAAAGCCCTGAAAACTGTTATCTCATTTTAAAAGGAAGGAAGGAAGTGTAGCTAAAAAAAAAAGGGATTCTATGGAAAGTAATGTCACAGGGTGATCTCATCATAAATTCCCAACTGGGCAGGTCAAGGTGGGTAGTCACGCTCCAGGCATATAACTTCTTTAGTAAAAAGTTTATTTTTGCCTTAAGCAAGCCCTGCCCATTTTTGCTCATCTAGATTATCACACCTTTGAAATAAGCATAACCACCATCAAGAGTGCACAAAATCTTTACAACTATCTTGTAATCCAATTCCTACCTTGCTTTCTCCCTACTTTCACATAATCTTTTTTAGTTCCTTCATATAACCCTTCTTATTCCCTCCTTAATTTCAAAAGCTTAAAAGAAGCTGTGAAATTGTCATTCTACGGAGGATTTGAAATCTTGCTTCGTAGCAATCATCGTTTAGCTCAAATAAACTCTTACAAAAATTCTTTACAGGTTTGGACATTTCTTACATAAATAGAAGGAGAAAGAAAACTATATTTGAACTCAACTGCATGTTCAGATTCTGATCCCAAACCCAAGGAGTCTCTTTGTGTTATACTTAAATAACTATTCTCCTCCTCCATGGTGTTTTGCAGAAAAGTTAAAAGTTGCTGGCAATATTCAAGAATTTCGATGGCTAAATGTCCTCCAAACCGCCTATATAAACAAAACAAAACAAAACAAAAACACACAAGCTATAAAATCACAATTAAAAAAAAAGTCACATTGTGCAGTATTACTTCCAGATATATAATCATTTCTACGCAAAGAATTACTCAGACAGTTCTCTGTAGTGCCCTATAGTTATTGGGGCTCCGATTCTTAAAACAGGGCCTGTTCTATGGGATCCGGAGCACGACAAGCCTCTTGACCTCTCTGGGTGGCCTCTTCTCAAGTTGTCCCCAGACCCTCACCTGACGTGTCCTCTGTACCTGCCATGGCCATTGCACAGAAGAGCCACTACTCTGGCTGAGCCCTTAGAATGTGCGAGGTGCTGCTCGGCTTCACATGCAGAACTACATTATCACATTCAGTCCTCAGCATCCCTACAACCTCCCCCCCCCCCCCGCTCCCCCACCCCCGCCGCCACCGTCCCCGGCCCCGCCTCACGGCAGCCTCCCCACCCGACCACCAAGGCGAGCAAACATTCACATCCACTCAATCAATATACCAGGGCATCTCAAACTTTGGGAACCTCAGCATTACCTGGAAGTTTTGTTAAAACAAATTCCTGGGCCCCACCCACTGAGATTTTGATTCAGGAAGTCTGGGTGCAGCCTAAGAATATGCATTTCTAAGGAGCTGCAGATGCTGCAGACTCTACCTTGAATAACACTGATAAAGCTGATTTGGAGGTGTTGTCATGTGCCTGAGGTTATGGGCTAATAGGATCGAGGTTTCAAGCTCAACTTTGAGTAGCAGTCCACATGGTTAACCCAGGGATGGGTGGGGATGTCTTTACTTCCATAGATAGGGCTCTAGCACTAGTTTGCTGTTACCTGAGATGCTATTTGTTCACTGACTATAAAAGAATATGTTAGGACTTATATATGAGATACAAGCTAATATTTTTTAAGATTCTATGTATAAAATGGCATGATGATGCAGTCTTCCAATGAGTCATTGAAATAAGTTGCTACCAGAGTTATTACAATATAAAATCTCTACAATATTTAACATTTTCAAATGTTACTGAGAAAAATCATGTTTTATTATTGTTTTGATCACAGGAGGCACTGTGAGATATTATTTTTGTGAAAATGAATTGCATATTGACTAGTGATGTCCACTGGCAGTTTAAACAAGGCGACATTTAAAGTCCAGGCTGTCACCTTTATGCTCTTTATCCTCTGGTCATCCTTCCTCTATATGCTTTGGTAGTATTTATTTAGAATTTTAATTTTAATATAAAAGTTTAAATTAATTAATATCATCTGAGCAAAGTCTAATTAGGAAAGTAAGTCTGTATGTGTATACACATACACTTGATAGATCTAGGTCAGGATTTTTAAGAATAAATGAGTTTTTAAAGTTATCTATTATTCAAAATAGTCCTCATTTCTTGTGCTCCTTCAATAGGTGTTATGAAAGAGAGGACCGATCATCTCACAGGTAATAACCATGCCTTTTTATTGTTAGTATTTTGAAGCTTTGACACCTGGGGCCATGCTGATGCTAGAGGGGCTGCCCCTTCCAGGGCTAGCCAATCTCTAGAGGCAGTAAATAGCTAGCTCAGGAGCCCAGCTTCAAATGTAAACCAACCAATCCAGAGTCCGCACTCAGACCATCTCCTCCACTGGGCTTCCATACTCAGGGCCACCGCTTTTCCGTGCTAATCGCCTCTGGGGCCAAGTGCCAGACAACCAGAGGCAGCCCCGATGCCTGGGAACCACAGATATTTTCCAAACTAACCAGTCCTAAATCTGCCTGCTCCTTCCCATGGAAACCACAAGAAAGGATCTTACCCACAGTTTCCCTGCTTCCTTACGACTCTGGTGCTTCCCCACATGCCCCCCAACCCAAGAGCACGGCATACCCCCTCCTCTTGGAATCTGTGACTATAAAAATCTTTTCAATGGCAATTGTCTCTTGTTATGTTGGCCTTGCTGTACCTAAATAATAACAAAATCTTTATTTTAAAACACCATAACATGTGAGGTTGCTTACTATATACTGCACGTACCTCCATCTTAAGTAAACGAGGGTGCCATCCTCTCTCCCATTCACTAGAATGTTTTGTCCATCCATTGAAATTCTCACTGACTGAATTCCATGCCCCTGGTGAGAATGACTCCGACAGCGGGCAAATGTTTCCTCAATAGTTTTAGGAACAAAGCGCAGAAATTACAAATGCAATTCTACCGCATGGTTTTTCTAAATGGGTTACATGTATTTTGCTTGTGGATTAATCTTTTTTTATTTGTTAACAGCATTTTAGTTGGTATGGAAGTAGTCTCTAGGTAATATTTAGCACTGAAAATCCCTAGTTCATAACACATTCACCAGTACTGATTTGTTCTCCCATTTGTGTGGTATGAAAGGAGAGGAATTATCACTACCAATTTATTATAGGAAAATCAGACACAGAGAAGCAAATGGACTCGCTGAAGACTACCAACTTAAGGGAGAGGCCTTGAACAAGCAGGCAGGGCAAATTCAGACACCTGCATGAGTCAGGCAGGTTCCTTTCATGTGCGAAGAGGCTGAGTGTGCTGAGAGAGGGTGATGGGCTCTGTGAGAAGTAAAAACTAACATGTCCCACATGGAGGGTGCTAATAAAACCAGTTTAATTAGAACTCAAACATCACTAATTTGTTACACAGGGCAATAGTTTAAGCCCTTTAACTAAAAATTTCTGTGTCACACTGGTTCTCAACCTTTGATGCCTTTAAAAAAATTTTAAACTTTTAAGTAGGTAATACATTCAAATGGTTTGAAGTTCAAAAACTGTACAAGTGTGTGCAGTGAAATCTCCTTTCTGTTATCATTCCCCAATCACCCCCAATGACAATACCTTCAATAATATTTCGTAGGGTTTTTTTAGGCATATAAACACATTTTTATACAAACAAGTTTTAACACAAATTATTCCATAATACATATATTATCTTGATTTCCCCTTAACACTATATCTTGGGGTTCTTTCTATATTGTTCCATAAATATTTCCTCATTCTGTTTTACAGCTGCATAACATTCCATAATTTACTTATGTATTGTTTATGTACCATTATTTACTTAGCCTCTGTTGATGGATGTTAGGTTACTTTATAAGCAGTGCTGCCATGGATAACCTCATATGAGAGGTGCTTTGCATAGAATCACTCAAAAAAACTTTGAAGTCTTGCCATATCATACCATTGTCAGTTGTAATCTACATTACAAATCATTTGAATAAGACAGTATAAGAGTTTGCAAATTGTTCACTTAAAAAAATCTCTAAGTAATCTAAGATTTTTTATGTTTAATAATATATAATATTTTACCCAACTGTGTTCCAAATATACTTTCTTACACAGGTGAGCAAGGAGAGCTGGATGGGCACAACCAAGGTCCAGTTGATCTGTGGACCCGTGGGCGTGTGTAATGTGGGTGCCTGTGATGCTTCAGGTGTATGGGGTAGAAACCTGGCTAAGAATCACTGACCATATCAAATTGTACTGATGACCAGTACAACTCGGTTCCAGCATCACATGAAGAGTCAGGTGGGGGCGTCAGCAACCAGCCCAGGGGCCCTTCAGGCCAGGGAGATACTAGCTTTGTACAGTAATTCACTATTTCCAAGGCAGTTTTGCATACACCTTTTTACTGACTCTCACTAGATTTCCACAGGGTTGGAGCAAGCAAAGCTTCCCTAATATTACAGAAGAGCACCTGAAGCTCAGTGAGTTTCCAAGACACGCAGCTAGGTGGTGGTGGAGCTCAGCTGGAGCTCACCTGTGTAGCCCTGCTCCATGCTTTCTTCACAGACCTCAGTCCCCGCTTGGTGTTTCCTCCCTCAGAGGCTCAAACCTCAGCACACGAAAACACCTAATGTTAAAGTCAATACTACCATCAGTAAATAAGTTATGAGTCAATTTACCTAGGAAAGAACTCTGATTACTTTCCTAAGAGTTTTTGTTTCTTATATGAGATCAAGATATATATTCCATGGTTAAAAAAAAAAAAAAAGTTTACCAAAGTATGAATGTCTCGGATACACAGGATTCCACATTGAGCTCTTGATATGAGCCACAATCCATGCGGAGACAGAGAGAGCACTCCAGGTCCATAATGTTTGCTTTGTATTTTTTGGTATGGCTTAAGAATGCAAACACCGCTATGTTCCTGCCAATCAAAGAAAATGACCGATTTATAGAAAAGATCAGGGGACCAGATCTTAGGGTTTGTAATTGAGCATATCCAGTTGGAAATTCAGTCATTGGAAATAAATTGATACATGATAAAGTAGGCACCTGTCTTTCCATCATATTTTCTATCTTTGCAGATAAAACTTTGTTTCAACCAACTAAGAAATGCTTTTTTATATGTTAGCTACTGTTAAAGATCTCAGACTATACTGACAATCTTTATTATTCACTAATCATTTTCAAATATCCCCATGCTCAAGTCAAAATAAATTACTCGATATACCCCCTTTGTGTTTCATGCATTCCTACCTCTGAGCCTCTGCACATGCTGTGACTTTTGTCTGGAATGCCCTTCCCCACCCCATCCCCACCAATCCTGCCTGCTCACTACTTCAGCAACCCCACCCCCCTTCTAAGGTTGTCCACAACATTTTTCTATGTCTAAATCTAACCCATTCTTCAAAGTCTAGTTCAAATAGTGCTTCCTCCATGAAGCTTTTGTGGCAACTTCCTTACTATAAGTAATGTCTTCCTTCTCTTAATTGGTCTCATATCTTGCTGACATTGGCTACTCTGGGACATAAGGGCTTTGATTGAAGGGTTTAAGGAGGAAGGATGGGAGATTAATCTGTGTCAGTGTGTGTAGCAGGTGATGCAATATGGAAGAAGTTTGAAGAGTGTGAGGAAAGAATGAGGGAAACACAGCCCTATTGCTTAGGGCTCGGGTGCAAATTCGACACCTGTCGAATAAATTTCCTAATGTTAGATTATCTTTTCATAGCATTAAACCACTATTGTGTCATCTGCATGTTCATCTGACAAGTATGATATATGTAGCACAAGTGTGAGGTCGCTCAAATGTATTTTATGATGGATTAACAAATTATGCTGATATATATCTAATTCAAGGAAATTATGTTATCATGATAAAGCCATTTGTTAACTAGACTAGAATATTAAAATATGGATCACATCTAATTGATACGATATGTCAATCGTAATTGCTAAGATAAATGATAGCACACTTAAATTTTGGCATACTTTTTCAGGAAGAAGATAGATGCAGATGTATGACACTTCACTACAGAAGCCATATATTCGGTTACTTTCAAAGTCCAACACCGCAGAGGACAGAGCGTGCTCTGTCTCATAGAGGAACTTATGAATGAGTTCCTCTCTCATCTTCCCTCTTTCATCAGTGAAGGCTGTAAAAACTATGAGATTTGGGGAAGAAGAAAGATCACTTGCACCATATAATAATTTTATTTTTTTCAAGCAAACATTATGAACAACTATGAAAGGTAAAATAAAAAATTTAAATGCCCAATTAATAATGCAGAGTCCATTAGGTGATAAAAATGATTTAAAAACAACTTGGCTCTATTAGAATACTTGAGTATTAAATGACCGATAGTGAGTAAAATATCTCTTATAAGGTCTTGGTTAGTTTCATCAATTAAGTAGAGGCATATCATTAAACAAAATTCATGATGTTCTTTAATTAAAACATGGTTAATTAAAATATAAAAGTACTTTGAGATCTTTGGCTCTCTTATACCCTATAATTATATACTTGCAAAATAGGTAAGCAGATATTTGTAATATAAAACAGTATCTATCTTATCAGACCCCTTTATTCAGAAAGCTCTCTATAATTTTATCAGTGAAAGTAACTACACAAGTAACCTATCTGAACTTGACTATGTATATTTAAAACTACGAAAAAGAGGCATCACAAAATGACAAATCAATTTGACAAAAGTATCAGTCGATCTTGTTTCTTTTCTCTGGTAATATGACAGATTCATATGATTAACAAGGCTTAGAAAAAAACCACATTTCATATTATTTAGCCACATTAGTTTCACTTAGTAAGACACACAAAAGGTGGCCATTTTACAGTTTCACATATTAAGAGTGGGAAAAAACGCTATCACTAGAAAACAAAACAAAACAAAACAAAACAAAACAAAAAAAACTATAGCAACTACTTATCTGGGTCCAGGACAGAATTGGTTGTTTATCCTTTCTTTACCTTGTAGTAGCATTTTAGGCAGAGTAAATATTTCCAGCCTGCTTCTTCCTGTTTCTGGAAGTGGGGAAAGCACCATCACTTCCACTATGTCTGTTTCCAAAAGAGACACTGTGGATATTTGTAAAATGTCTTTGCCCACCTCTGAAAGCAAATGAAAATCAATACCACAAGTGATCATCGATAAGTTTAAATCTTATCTTCCCAAGTAAGATTGCCTTCACTCATTCTTTAGATCTAAATGTATTTACTGGATATTTAAAGTGACTTTTAAATATAAGTGAGAAGGATAAACGATGGAAGATTCTCCCGATTAGATATCTGGCCTGGCCAATTCAACCCAGTTCAGATGGGCTTAGCGTTGTTCCCAGCCAGGAAGGACTCCGAGTCTGCCATGTCCACCCTTCCCAGCAGCAGCTGCATGCTCTGGCCCCTCAAATGTCCGCTCTTGCTGGTTTGCCCACTCCCAACATGAGATAAACTCAGGTGTCACTGTTCTTTGCATATGTAGTTGAGGCATTGCTGGTGTGGTAGAAATACAGGAGACCTGAGATTGTCCTCCGGAACCTAGGTAGTGCCTTGTGCGAGGGGTCATGCCTGGGGCCCACTGCGGGTTCTCTCCAGATTCACTACTCCCCCTCTCCATGGGGGCTGCTCTGAGTGTGTCCACTTTCTCAGGCCCGCTGATATCAGCTCCTCTCCTCAGGTGTTTGGTGGCTGACCTTTCTTCTTACTTAGAGAGGGAGATTGAGAACATCTGACACAAACTTGACCCCAGCTTTCTCATTCCAAATCTCATATTTTTTTCTGTTTGTTCCCAACTTCTCCTTTCATTTCCTGACATTTCTGGAAGAACAAAATGTAACCCTTTCCATCTGTGATTTCGAGCCCATGCCTCCAATGTCTGATTAGAACATGTGCTATCAATTACCTTTTTATTTTCTTGTGTCTTTTATGGTTTCTTCTATTCAGCCCTCAAGACTTCCTGTCTTCCAATTAGGACTGTCCTTCAACCCTGCTTCCCCACCACAGTTACCATCTAATTCTCTTTACTGCAGACTTAAACCAGGAATTAACACTTACGGACTTCGTTTTCTGACAGCCACTTCCTTCCTACCCTCTGTCTCTGCACGCTAGAGTAACTTTTGTAACTGTGTAAATCTTCGCCTGTTTAAAATGACTTTTCCTCTTTCTCCTTCATTTAAACTGGCCTTGGGCTCACTTGCTGCTTTTCCTTCCTTATTCTTCTGCCTACCCGCATGACCACTCCCTTAATCATTAAGCCCTTAGGTCAGCATCAAATGGTCTCAGGGAAGAGCCACAGGCTTGTTGACCACAGAAACAGAGACTCAGTAAACTAAAGATAATGTCAGCAGTTCCATACTCATAAAGATAGATGACCTTACCAGCAACCCCTTGAAACCAATGTCATGACTGACATCAGGACCTGATGCAATGATCAACTGCCTGCTACCCTAGCCCCGACCAATCAGGAGAGCCCATGACCTCAACTCTCTCAGCCACTAATGAGTTTTCCCCTGTATAATCTACTTCCTAGAGGCGACTGGGAGTCAGGTCTTTGAGTGCTAGCACACCAGTGTCTTGGGGCTTGGCACTATTTCTCTATATAGGCCAGAAGAACTCCTTGAGTTCGGTAACGCTCTCCCAGGGGTTAACCCTGATTGAAAATTTACGAGGGCCTCCTCCCAGCCCTCATCCCACTCACACTTGTGCTACAGTCTACACCCTCAACCAGCCTCCTCCTCAAGCTCTTTCCAGAGTGGGTGTCTCCCAGTTCTCCCATTACTCTGGTCTGTCCTCAGTTTTCTTCACTGCTCATCCTCCTCAGTTCACAGCTTCAAAGGAAATCGTTTTCCCCATCCCACACTCTGACTAACTGGATATGTTAAAAAATGGAATATTTAGGCATGACTTGCATCCACTCTGAGGTCAGTTATATGTTCTACCACACTCCATGTCATCTAATTTATGTTATTTAAGTTACCTGCTTGGCCTCATTAAGCAATTGGGTTTGTTTCTACTGTCTCCTTAAGCCATTTCATCAGGGTCCACGATTTCAAGATCAGAATTCTGTCATTAAGGTGTGAACAACTCTCCATCTCCAAACTTATGCTAAAGATCCCCAAATGAAGAGCTTATTGGCTTCAAATCTATAAAGTTTGTCACCCTATTCCTCAACCTCCATGACTTTCTTTTTTTCTTGAGCTTTTACTTCAATTGATGACATTACAAACTTCTACCACCTGGATCAGAAATTTTGGAGTCATTGCTAATCCTTCCCTTAAACTTATTGTCAAATACCAAACCCTACCAATTCCATCAGTGATAGCTCTTCCCTCTTTTTTCATGGGTGTGTGCATTGTGGATAAGAGCATGGACCCTGAAGGCAGATTTCCCAGGTTTGAGTCCTGGCTCCATCACTACCTAGAAGCACGACTTTGAACAGTACTTAACCTCACTCTTCCTCAACTGCCTCATTTGTAAATGAGGATAATAACCATCCCTACCTCATAAAAGTTGTCTGTAATAATTAGGTGAATTAACACATGTCAAGTACTTAGACCACTGGCTATCACATGGTAAGGAACCCCTAATAAATGTTGACTATTACCATGATTAATATCAGCTTATGCCTGGGCTGCTAGAATGATTGCCTAACTCATCTTTTTTATTCCATTCTCTTGCCTTTCTGTTCTATCTTTCTCTCACTTGTACCAGAGTCGTCCTCTAAAATCCAAGTCGAATCACACTAGTCCCATCTTGAAAAACTTTGATATTTCATTAATCACAGAAAAAAGTCCAGACTACTTGGAAAGATACCCAAAACCCTCAGTCTTCTCTCAGACTTCATCTCCATAATCATCATCTAGTAAACTCTTCTATTTACCTGTAACAGCGGTCTCCTTACCATTCTAAGTGCCTTTGCTCAGACTTCTATCAAGAGATGAAATACTAATATGCCCCTTCCTCCACTACTTTAAACCCTCAGGAAACTCTCCCCTAATCTTCTGTACCCTCCCTTATTTGTGCCCCCCTTTTTCTCCACTCTTTTCCTCATACCTGGCAGAATTAATTACTTCTTCCTCTGAACCTACACAGCACTCTGCTTATTTCCCGTCCACTAAATTGTTTCCTTGAACTTTCCATGCCCCACAGGGCCTAGGTTCAGTATTTTATACCTAGTAGGCACTCAAGAATTTCTTTAAAAATCAATAAATGGATTTAAAAATATATTTAGGTGGAAAATATACATATGTATATGTTAAAACCAGAGAGAAATGTATTAATTTGGACTACTGATCACATAAGTGCCATCTTGCCTATTACATCTGTGGTTTACCTGGGCATTTGGATGAACATTACTGAAAAAGCTAGATATCACTTTGCTTAAAAAAAAAAACATTAAAGTTGATTCATGTAATAAAACTTTCTTTAGGTACCTTTATTAAATAGAGATCAAATATTATTTTAAAAAATATTTCAGAGATAAACAATCCAATTTCCTTTTGTAATAACATTAGAAATATCTGGCCATTTTATTAATTAATTCATCAATTGATTCAAGAAAATTCATTTGACATCAACTTTGTACCAAGCAGATGTGCCCCGAACCTCTAAATACGATGGAGGAATCCTCCTAAGTAACTTTTAATGGTCATCTAAATGTTTCTCTTTTAGAAAATACACCACAAATAATTGTCTCACTATAGCCCCACTTTCACAACCTTAAATAAAGTGATTGATATTTTAAATTAATATGCATTTTATGTAGTACCTACGAATCCAAGAATCTGAAATAAGCTTGATGGGTTGGCATTGATAATAAAGAGGTAGCCTTGTGATGTTCCAACTAATAAGTACATTCCTCGCTGGTCATAACTAGAAAAAAAGAAATCTGATTTTACCCATTTCACTAAAAAGATGGTAAACAAAGTCATTGATCAACAGCACAGTGATACATTCAAAACTAACCAGTCTGTGATTTTTACTATTACCTGACGATATAAAAGCCAAGTGATTACATGTAAATATACTCAATACATTCTAAGCTAATGCTATTGCAACTTGTAAATACACAGTCAGAAAGAGTCACCAAGATGAGCAACTATTTCATCATAAGTGAATGGAATGTGACAACAGAGCTTTCTTGATATTTCAAGTGGAAAAAAGCAATACTCAAATTAGCAATGAGTGTGACATTTCAATATCCTTCAGGACCAGTACCTGGCAGGAGGAAGAATAAAATGTTTCTACACCTTCATCAAATTAGAAAAAGTGGGAAGATAAAAATTAGGGTGAAAGAGAAGGATCTAAGAAAAAAGAGGTACCCAAAAAATATGGTTCAGAGGAGCAGGGTGTAAATGGAAGGAGGTTATAGTTCCTTAGGGAGCAGAGCTTGCAAGAATAGCACAGATGTCAGAAAACCAGCTTCTCCAGGCACAGGCTGGCTAATCTCGGGTCAACACTTCTCTTAACTTTTCTAGAGCTGAATTTCCTCATTTGTGGAGGAGGGACAAGCATAATATCTTTCCTACTGGTGGGGTGAAAATTACACTCAGTAAGCTACAATGTGTGACAGCACCATGAAGCAGGGCACAAATGTCAGTTCTTATTAATGTTTACTGTTATTATAAGTTAACAAAAGAAAGAATAGTACATGAATCCAAATCCAATATCTCTGTTATCTTCTTAAATATATTGCTTCAAAAGATTTGAAATCATTTGTGCCCATTAACATACTGTCTTTTAACAAGTGATAGTGTATTCATAAAATAGAACACTGTGTATCAGTAAAAAAGAATTTGAAAAGTCTTTATTTATGGATAGAAAACATTCTCCAAGATATACTATTAAGTAAAACAGAAATGAGGTACAGAACATTGTATATAGTTTGCTCCCTATTAGAGCAAAGGAGCCCAACAGCCTGGGTTCAAATCCAGACATTTGCCATTTACACCTGAGTAGTATCACACAGGATATCTAAACTCTTTGTGTCTCACCTCCCTCATCTGTAAAATGGAGACAATACAAGTATCTGTCTCATAAAGTTAATACAATAGAAGTGCCTGGGACACTCTAAGTGCTTGATAATTATTTGTATAAATAATTTTGAAAACAAAACATGTAACACTTAAAATTTAAAGGAATAATGGCTTCACTGTCTCGGTAGACAGGCCTGACAAAGCTGCTGCTGGAAGCAGGCAGTACTTACAGGAGGTGCTGGACAGAGGTCTCAGAGAGAAAGGCCTTGTGAACTGCCTGAGGGGATTTGGTCCTCCGGATGTCAATGAAGTGGACAGAGCCATCCACAGTCCCCACTGCCGCAGAGAGGGAGGAGGGAGAGCAAGCCATATCCGTAGCCTGTTTAAAATAACCCCCCAGATGCTTAATTTAACTTCCTTGTTCCGAGAAACAAAGCCTGCTCTTCTTCTATACGTCAGAATTCTACAGTTTATTTGAAAAGCCTGCATAATGATAGTGTGCAGGATGACAAATCATACACTCAAGATTCTCGAGCTACTCAATTGCATAAGAAGTCACAGGAATTTGTATATCTTATTCCTTACTCCTAATGATGTCTTAGAGAATAACTTCATTCCTCTATAAATTATACTTCATTAGTTGTTTTGAATAAAATCATAGAATGTTAGAAATAGAAAGTGTCTTAGAAGAAAATCACTTTGCAGAATAGAAAATGGAGGCCAAGAAAAGAGCAGTAATGTGCAGCCAAGGATCCCATAGCTGGTAATAAAGCTCAGACGAGAACTCAGGTGTCCTGCCGCATTAGAATGCAGTTTCCCAATTGAGCACATTTTTATTTTATTTTTAAAAGTGAATTTTCCAAGGCTTAACCTGATTGAGTCTTTAGTGGTATCTTAGTGCAAAACTGGGAACAAAATAATGAGGGTTTTAAATTTATTTTTATTTATTTTATTTTTTACTGATCGACTTTATAGGAGTCTCCGTGTGTGTGTGTGTGTGTGTGTGTGTGTGTGTGTGTGTGTGTGTGTGTGTTTCTCAAAATAATCCATTGAAATTACTCTCCATTCCAGGGCAATAGTGGGCTAGGCTAAAAATAAACAGCAATATTTAGAGTGGTCTTATGTACCCTTGCAGGTACCATCAACAGAAGCTACTAGCAATGTTCAGGAAACCAGTCATCATGGTGCTGGGCCAGGTTCTCTGAGGAGCACAGACTAAAAATGTTCATAGGGAACACAGTTCCGGGCACAGGCAGAGAGACCTGGCCTCGGCATAGTTGGGTTGGTCTTACTTATCACTCTCCACAGGACAGCAGTATTCTCCGGGGAAGAAAAGCCACCTACTTTCCCCAGAGCAAGCTGAACTGCAGGAGTGAATGTACCATGCCTGGTTTGCAGCTCAGTGAAAGTCTGTCAAATGAACGGTGAAAATTGTCAGGTGAAAGGAAGTTGTCTGAAGCAAAAAGCAGGCCTTCTGACTGTGTCCATTTCTCTCATTAGCCAAAAAGAACAAGGTAAGTTCTAATTATACCAGCTCTTGAGTGGGTTGTTAAACATTTATATGTCTCTCTTCTGTAAAAGGAGATGTGATCAGATGAACTTTAAGATCTCTTCTAGTTCTAGTAATTTTAATAGAAATAAATATATATAGCCTTGGCCACATACAGTCATATTTCACAGTCTTTCGGGTAAGAATTTTTATATTAACCTTTTGGGGTATATTTTATTTATCCCACTGAATTATGTATCTTTTGCATTTTGTAATCCTCTTATGTGTGGCATGATGCTTCATCTTGTTTTATCAAAGAGAGTTTAAATTTATAGAAAAAAAGGATTATAACTTCCCTATGTACTACCCAAATCCCTATCTCATCTAGAATTGTATAATACAGCAAATGGTGATAATTTAAGAAAAAAAATAACATTACCATTGTTGTTTGTCCTTCTATTTTAAAAAATATTCTTTTATGTGAAATGCACTGTGAACATGGCAGAAATAATAATTATCACTTTATGGCGGATGTTGTGAGAAACTGTAGTTTGCCACACAGCATTCATAAACCCATCCTTCTTCTAAAAAATTTCTTTACTATCCATTGAGAAATCATCTCTCTCCTACTTTCAGGATTGAGTGGAATAGATTTGACTCTCATGTCTAGGGCTGAACTTACGGCAAATTAACATTTCTCATCCCCCTGTCCACAGTGATTAGTTCAGGGGTGTAATCAAGACATTAGAAGATATTTACTAAGAAGATATTTACTAAATAGGAGAAACTTCTTTTCTCTTCCTCCTCCCACTGCAGGAGGCTTTCTTTCCTGATGGTCGGATATGAGGTTGGCACCTGTGGCATCTGGGTACCACTAAATGAAGCCTAAAATGAAACTAAAGGCATAATATATGGACAGAAAAACAAGATCCTAGGTAATCCTAGGTAATTATTTGAAATGCTGGATCAAGCCACATCTGAGGCCTAACAGGTTTTATACTTTATAGTTTATTAAGCCAATAATTCACACTTTTTAATTTTTGGCATAAGCTGGTTAAAATGGCAATTTTCCTTCATTTCTAACTGATCCACTTGAGGTCAGACGGGCCCATTTAACTAGCTATGGCCAAGGGATGGTTCATTTCTGAGTAGGAGCACTTGATTGCTAATTCAAGACCCCCCAGCATCCCCATCCCATATTATGGCACTGAGGAGCAATTAGTTGGTGGGGCTTTCAGCACCCTGGCTCCCTGAGAGACTGCCTGGAGTAGAGCGCTACCAATCCACAATGAACTTATAGCATGAATGAAAGATAAACTACTAAGATTTCAAAAATAGCTACCAACACAGAAAACCTGCCCTTTCTTATACACCAATGTAATACCTTATGTTGCACTCTTTGGGCTGTGGAATAAATTTTATACACAGGAATTACTCTAAATATATAAGGTAAAAATACAATAGGACATCTGGTAACAAATATTGCCACAGACTATTCACTTGTGACTATGAAAAAGTAGATTGGATTAGAAATCAATATATCTTTAAAAAAATCCATTTATAAGGCACACTTACTAGAGTATTTAGATAAAGCCTGCTGATACAAGTACCATCTTCTAGACACCAAATACAAATTTCCCCTGAATGTGTGAGTGTCTGTAAAAGAAAAGAAAAAATATAACTCTAAATGGAAAACAAGACTCTGTTACAGAGGCATGTTCTAAATATCTTTTCAATATGTCAATCACTCTGATAATTTAGTATAAAATTTCATTTTATTTATGTGGATTATAATTTCACAATCTCAACATCAATATTTCTGATTTGAACAAATATTAACTATTGTCTTTAATACAATTTAAGTAATGTAATAACTAATTAGGATTTAAAAAATGAAAGAATTTTTTATGTAATATAATTGAGATAAAAGTCAGTGGGATTATTGCTTAGTGAATTAACCTAAAAATAGAATATTATACATTGTTCTTTTAATTAATAGACTTTGTTTTTTAAAGCAGTTTTAGGATTATAGAAAATTTGAGCAGAAAGTAAGTTACCTTCCCACTCCACATACATAGAATTTCCCTATTACTGACATTTTGCATTGGCCTGGCACATTTGTTACAACTGATGGTCCAATACTGATTCATTATTATTGACTAAAGCCCATATTTTACATTAGGGTTCACTCCGTGTGTTACAAATTCTATGAGTTTTGACAAATGTATTGTGACATGTATCTACCATCACAGTATGATACCAAATAGTTTCACTGTCCTGAAAATCTCTGTTCGATCTCTTCATCTCTCCCTAACCTCCTCTTCTCACCAAACTCATGTCAACCACTGATCTGTTTACTGTCTCCATAGTTTTGCCTTTTCCAGAATGTAATATAGAGGGAATCATATGGCCTTATTTGATTGCCTTCTTTCATTTAGCAAAATACATTTAAGGTTCCTCTATGTCTTGTCACAGCTTAATAGCTCATTTCTTTTTTTGAGTTGAATAATATCTATTGCATGGATGAACTATGGTTTGTTACTCCTTTCTCCTAATGAAGGACATGTTGGTTGCTTCCTCTGGTGTCCTTGTTTTTTTCCTCCCCTGATGTCTTTGTATTTTCCATGAGACATCTTAAATTTGGTCTGAGATGTGCAGATTTTTCAGTTGTAATCCCCCTGGATTGTAAAATTAATTGTAATTATTATGTGGGCAGTTCAACAAATACTTATTAAATGCCTACTGTGAGTAAGGCACTGTGTAAACACAGGTAATGAAATATTAGAGATCAATTCAGGCCCTGACCTTGAGGAAATTAGAATCTAGATGCTTAATTGGTTTGTTTATTGGCTCATTAATAATTCATAGATCCAGTGGTGGTTTCTACATCTGGGCATCTGCTCATAAGCTGTGATTCTCTGTAACCCTCTGTTTGTCTCTATAATTTTGGGGTTAGTGGTTTTTCCCTGTGACCCTAATTCTCTGATGGATCTAAGAAGAATTGTCGCTTTTAAATTTGTTCGGCTTTCTTCTTGTTGTAAGTCTCCTTACATGGACTGGAAACCCGAAGTTCATAATGTTCATTTTTACAAATAATTTTTACTCTTTCACAAGATCAAGACTGAAAGTAGCTTAAAGTAACTGCAGTGTGGTACAATTTAAATTGGTTTTTTTTTTTTAATTAAAAAAAAGCAGGGAATGGGTAACATGAAAATGTGTATCAAGTATCTAAATCCTAAACATAAAAATACTGTATGGAATTTTTAATTGAGCTAAAACAACTATAAGAATAGACATAATTTTTATCAGAGAACATCTGAAAGAAAAATCACAATCGGAATCTCAAGATTAAAAGAAACCTCAAGAAGTGTCACTTATTCCATCATCTATCTATTATTTTATTTACTAGAACTCCTTAATGGGTTTGTTGATAAATCATATGAAAAGTGAAATATGTTTCTTGAGATAAATAGTTAAACATCCAGAAAAAAAAACCTTTCTTTTCTAAATGTATATGGTGGGGTTTTTTTCTAAGCAGAATTCATGTCTTGTGCATGGCAGCTATTTCATTTTCATCCTCAGATGGGGCTACGTCACTCTGAAAGAGGGTTAATGTTAATAGTCTGAGTGTTGATGACTCATTCACAATGAATGAGTTTAAAGGTCTGGCTTGGAAAGTTTGTACAGTGAAAACAAACAGGATAGCTCCTAAAATTTCAATTGTTTGGCCATTTGCAGACACCTAATATTATGGAGTCCCAATATAATGATGTCATTCTAACTGGGGAGTAGATTTAATGATGAAAGTGGCTGGCATTTCTACCACATCTTCAAGAATACCCTCTGTCTCCTATTTACATCAGGTTGCACATGAACTTCCAAAATCTCATCTTTAAATCTTACTTTGAAAAAGTAAAATATGCCTTACCATGCAGTATTCATTTCCAGGTGTGATAAAGTCAATTGCCTGAAATTTCCCATCACAAGCCTCTAGGATGTTATCCAAGGTTGGATTTTCACCAAAAGTATAAATATAAATAGATCCCTGTTAAATATGTCCCCCCAAAAGAAAGAAAATTAATATAATTGTCATGTGGGCAGTTCAACAAGTACTTATTAGAGGCCTTCTATAAGCAAGGCACTGTGTAGAAGTGGGTAATTAAATATTAGAGATCAGCTCAGGCCCTGACCTTGAGGAGCTTAAAATCTAAATGCTTAATTTGTTTATTGATTCACAGATTCACTGATAATTTAAAATAATCAATAAATAGGACTTTCCTCTTTTCTCTAATTCCAGGTATTTGTTTTTTAAGTTATAAAATGTAACAAAAACTTTTTTCTGACTTTAAAAATAATGTGTCTATTGATGGAGAAAATTTGGAAGATGTGGAAAACCAGAAAAATTGTTAAGAGGAACTAAATCCTATCACATACCAGATCATGGTGGACACTAATGAAAACTTTTAATATGTCTTTGTGGAAACTGTGGAGGTGTGGCAAAAGCCACACATTTGTCTTTGGTTTTTAACAATTTTACTTTGTTAAGTGTGGATATCTTTTTATGTATTCTGCTTCTGATTCACTGGGCCTCTTGAATCTGTAAATTCATGTCTTTAATCAGTTCTGAAAAATATTTCTTTAAATATTTCCTCTGCCTCACTCACTCTCCTCTCTGGGATTTCAATCAAACATATGTTATAGCTTTTCACTGTATCATTCATGTCTCATACTCTCTCTCTGTATTTCCTACCCTTTTGTGGCTCTGGGCTACATTCTGTATAACTTCTGATCTGTCAAACATATTCTTTTAATTTTTACTTTGTTAGTATATTTTTCTTTTTTAGATGTTCTATTTGGGTTTTTCTCTCTTCTGTTATCTTTTTTTGTTTGTTTGTTTCCTATTCTAGATATTTTAAGTATGTCATTTACTTGTAATTTTTTAAAACACAGTTAGCACAGTTGTTTTTACTTATGGTAATTACCAGAAACTAAAGTCTTATCATATTGAAATTTAATTTCTTTTTAGGCAGAAAAATCTTTGAATTTTATTTGTAATTCATCTAAAATTTTTGCCTAACAATATAAACTACTGCTAATCCTGACCTGTGAAGGCCTCCATTAATTAAGAGTCTTTCGAACAGTATAATTGAGATGAACATTTGGTTTTATCCTACATTTATTCCCCTCTCTTCTTCTCCTATTGAATTCATATTTTCCTTAGAGAACCACTCATGATCCCAATCTCAGTCCATGTTTGGGCAGGTTGACTCTACTCAGAGTCTATGGGTAGGCATGTGACTTAGGCCTGGCCAATCAGAGCTTAGAATCCATTTAGAATTAGTGATGTGTCTAGATTCCAAGAAGTATTTTCCATCAGATATCTTTCCCCTAGACTCACTAAGATTATAGAAATATAAACTAGAGTTACAGGAGGCTCTCTTGACATAATAGGGGAGAGTCTGCATAGAAAAAGAGGCAGCAGAGAGAAAACAGAGCCAATAGATAATAGGAAAACAAGGTCAGTGGCATTATGGGAGCTTGCGGATTCAGATCAACTCCTTGACCTTTCAGTTATGTGTACAAAAACAAACAAAAAAACTCTTGTTATTAAGTCCTTTTAAATTGTTTTGTTTTTCATTTGCAACTTAAATAGCCCTGACTAGTTGAGTTTCATTATGAAGCATACTCTGCCCTTCATTTCTGTCATGCCATGATGATGATAATATCTGAAAATTTCATATTAAGAAAGCACCATCTTGCATACCTTTTCTGTTTTGATTAGTAATACTTTGTAACTGGGAGAAAACATCAAATATTCCACAGGCTCTTCAAGGTGAAGAAAATCCTCTACTGTGTAACATAAATCTTTAATAATAAAAGAGTACACAAAGCCATCCTGGAGACCAAAAACAATGAGGTAAGTGCAAAAAATCAGTCTCAGTCAATGCATAATATACTTTCCTCATCGGACAACTAAGACATATTGATTACCACCTGTTGTTTATTTTTTTAATCGTCATCTATATTCACATTATCTAGAATGCTCTGTCTACTTATCTTTATTTAGGTAACTTTTAACCATGTTTCCTGGTCAAGTTTCAATTTTATCTCTTTTGTTACATATTTTTCAATTATCTAAAATTTTACTGACCTCTCCTTTCTTTGAGCTTCTCTAGCATCTATCTTCTTAACACATTCTTTATTATACAGGAAGTGGGGCAAATGAGGTAGAGTTTATTGTGTGGCTTGTATATATACCAGTTTCTTTACTTCTAAAGACACTAGTCTTAATGTGTGTTCTTTAATCATTGTTATGTGCATTTCTTATCTCCCTAAATGACCCAAAGGCAGAGAGTTTCTCTCAAAGTGCTAGAAAATGGCAAGTATCCAATAAAAATGAGTTGCTTGGTTGGTTGATTGTAAATGGATTCAAGATAACTACTTTTAAGATGAATCTGAGTTACTTCTACAATAGTAAAGAGGCTTTGGGCAAATTCATCCATCAATTTTAGATTAGACCCCATTAATAACTAAGAGTAGGCATTTATGAGATGACTGGGTTCAGACACTTGCAACCTGCGGGGAAAATATGCAAGGTGGTTTCTCTAAGCTTATCATCATTCTCTATATCCCTTGTCAGAGCAGATGCTCCAATAGCCCTGACTAGGCCTGGTTAGTACTTGGATGGGAGACCACCCAGGAAGACCAGGTGCTGTAGGCCTAAAAATTAAGAGATTATTACTTTAAATTATGTTTAAAAAAACACCAAGGATGGCCTTAAGAAGGACAAGAGTCATAAAAGGCCACAAGTACAGACTAAATATAGGAAGTTGGAGTAATCTATTGTAAGGTTAGGGCTAGGGGATTACAAACTGAGTGTACATTTATGAGCTCCAGATGGCTTCTCATTGGGGAGCAACATCTCTAACCCCAACATCATTGCCTAACTGCCCTCAGGGTCCTAGAGATGTGATCTGTGGCAACAGAAGAGACAAAGCTAACAGGAGTTTCGAGAAGCTACCAGTAGACCAGAGATTTTAGTGTAGGTTGGCTCCAAACCTTAGCATGGACTACTGCAGTATGGGAAAGTAACATGGTCTAACCACTCTTCATATGTACTGATGTGAACTAGGTAAGACTTAGTTCCTTCATCAATAGTTTCTGCTTGATAGGATTATTGTAAAGAGCAATAAAATAATGCAAGTAAAGCACTTAGCATGGTGCCTGGCACAAAATGAGCACCAAGTAAATGAAGGTTAATACTAATTCCAAGACAAACAATAACAATATGATATAGGTAAGCTAAATGGGCACATGCAAGAGGCTAAGGTGAAGGTTAGAAAAAAGGTTCCATTTGTATCTGGCAACCCAATACATTAAGTGCACAAACAGTCATGGAATTGGGTGACAAATATTAGATGTTTTGTGGGGATAGATGCATGGTAGTTCATTACATTGTTGATCCTACTTTTGTATACATTTGAAATTCTTTATAATAAGTTTTAGAATAGCATCCTAAAAGGAAACAATTTTAATTAATAATCTGACAGGATCTGACATCCTAAATTATGGCTCATGATAGTAAATGGAAGCAAATGGAAAATGTATATTTTCTTCCCCGTCCCCTCTTTAGTTCCACCCCCACCAACTTCCACCACCGACCCATTTCCCTCTAAGGACTGGATCTCTGAAGGTGGGGCGTCTCCTTCCATATGCTCGCAGTGCCCCCCAGAGCCTGGCACTCCCCCCGGGGCCTGGTGTTCCCAAGGTATGGTGCATGGCTCCACCTGAGGTGTGAACCCAGGACCTTCTGCGTGTAAAGCAGATGTGCTAACCACTACACTATGAAGCCACCCCATATATTTTCTTGAGAGCAATTAATTCTGAAGAAAAAGATACATTACAATTCCAGAAGCAAGCACGCCTCCCTTCTGATATGCCAAGGTGACTGGACTAAAAAAATGTCTTCCATCTTTTAAAAAAGAAAAACAAGGGAAAACAGTTGACACGTAACTAAAAGTACAATACAAAGTAATTAATCTCATTTGCTTTCCTAGGACTATTTGTCTCTTTGTAATCTTTTTTTTCTAAAATCAACTTCACATTAGAATATGTGCTATGATGCCTTCCACACAATGAATGATAAAAGCTGCTTAGCAATGATTATTGATGTAAATCACACAAGTTTTTTAAGGTTAGTAGTATCAGATCTATGTAACTATAACATTGTAGAATTATTTAGTAGACATATTTTCTTTTTTAGGGAAGTAGTGTCAGAGACTTTAAGAGGCCAGAAAAAAATATATATTATTATCATCAAGCTGTACTTAGGATTTGTACATTTTATAGTATGTAAATTTATACCTTAGTAAATAAAGCTCAGTGAATAAAACTAAAAAGAGTATTTGTTATTGATAAAATATTGTCCTTGAATGTTGTATAGCTGAAACTAATGAAATCTTATAGGTTAACTATACTTCAATAAAAATATATATTATCCTCGGTGGAAAAAAACAAAAGCACATTACCTGTTATATAGATAAACCACAAGGACTACAAGGTCAAAATCTCAGTTAGCATCCATCAAATTACTTGTTTACTGCATATTACGTGCTTGGCATTTTGCAGGATGCTAAGAAGCATATTGTCCTTTCCTTCAGGGACAATTCACCTCTCAGCGGTCCCTTCTTTCCCAATCCAACTGCCAGTAGAGTTCAGCTTCTTATGACTCCTCCCTAGTCTAGGTGCTGTTTATAGCCACATGCTTCTAGGATTGTCCTTCCCTGAATAATAGCTAAATTAATCTCCTCAAGCACAATTCCATTCAGGAGATTTTGAGGTCTGCCTACTGTCAGCTGAAATAAGTATAAACACCTCAGTTGGACATACAAGGTCAGATATAGTATCGATGTCCCTTTGTTCCCCACTATCCCCGTGTAAAAACTTGATGTTCCAGACAAACTGGACCACTTTTTGTGTCTCCACCTGCCCCATGTTTTTTGTCTAGGCAGATACCATTGCCAAAAAGTCCACCTACCCTTATCTCTGCCTGTAACCCCACCCTTCAGGGGCTATTTCATATGCCACCTTCAAAATGACTTAAGAACAACAAAGCTTAACATGGCCTGTTTCTCTCTTCTGAATTCCCATGGCACTTCATGAAGTTCTCCCTTAGTGAAATCATCCTAATTTATCTGGTTGTAATTAACTGGCTACTTGTCTTATTCTCTTTAATAGAATATAAATCCCTTGAGGGTAGAGATAATGAGATTATATATTTGCCACCTATGTCAACTCTGAAGCACTTTGCTTAGTGCCTTGCACATCATAGAGGCTAAACAATACTTATTTGAAAACATGCATAATATGCCATGAAAATTATTAGAAATACTATTCAGGAAGGAAACAGTGAGCTGTATGAGACTATACATGATTAAGTCCTAAGTTGTCTGTAACATGCTACAAGTGTGATAGGAGTTTGGAAACGAGAAACATTGTTTTACAAGTAATTTTACAAACACATTTTGGTGCTAATTTACTCTGTAGTAATCTCTGGGATTAAATTTTGGAACCTAAAGATGAGTAAAACACACTACTGACATCAAAGAGTTGATGACTAGTGGGAAAGACAGACATGCACATGGGGCATTGTGATAGCACAGGATGAGGCTCTCACAAAGCAGAGTCTGAAGAAACCCCAGGCAGGGGCACCTAATGGTGCACTGAAGGTTGAGGTGAAGACAAAGAAGGCTCCACAGCGGGCAATTTCACCAGGTAGACAAGGGAGAGGAAGACATCCTAGACAAAGGTAACTGTAAATGCCAACAGGTAGAATCTGGGGAGAGCACAGGAAAGAAGAGAACTTCTAAAAGGCTCAAGTGGGAGTCTACAGCCATGCTACCCTGAACAAGCCCGATCCCATCTGATCTTAAAAGCTAAGAAGGGTTGGGCCTGGTTAGTACTTGGATGGGAGACCACCTAGGAAGACAAGGTGCAGTAGGCCTAAAAATTAAGAGATTATAAATTGACAAAGCCCTTGCGATCTGTGAGGTCAACCAAGGGTTGCCTCACCTAAAAATAAACAGACAAACAAATAAATAAATAAATGGCTCAAGTGAGAAAAGATGACACTAGAAAGGCAGACCAGAAAAGAGGCTCACTTTTCAGAGATCTGTGAGCTGATACTGTGGGTGCGAGACTAGAAAGCGAACCAAGCCTGAGACATATGGGTGAGAGTAAAAGGAAGAGAGAAGGGCTGGGGAGGAAAGTTAAACTCAATGGTCTCTGTTTTACCAGTGAAGTGTGAGTCGGGGAATGGGAGAGGGCATAGATGAGGGACACTGCTGTAGGAGGTGGTGTCTGAGCCAGGAACTGAAGAATTCAGAGAGCAAAGTGGCTAGGCAAAATAGGCTAGGAGGCACATCTGTGAAATGATGGGAAGAACTGACTGGCTAGACAGAAAATTTCTACTAGGAAGTAGAAGCAACTAATACTAATGGTGAAGGATCAGATTAAAGGGCTTAAAAGTCATGGAGGAGCAGTCCCTGAGTTTCATGTTGAAAATGGTCTTCAAGAAGGGCTGTTTGACAGCAATGAGCTGCCTGGTTTGGGTCATTTGTAGATTAAGGTCAATGAAATCAGTCCTAAGGTTGCTGCAAAAATCAAGGTGTGAAATAAGAAGAGCAACTGGAAGGGAGAGAGCATTGGGCAGGTTTGGGTTGCTTATGTTTCCTTCTCAAAGGGTCTACACCTAGCATCTTCTGTGACTGAGGCCCAACTCTGGCCAGAGCTGATAAGACCAGGAATGGACACCAGATCTGAAGAGACAAGATCAGGTTTTCTTACAAATTCTAACCACTCAGCATAAAGGTAATTTTCAAGATGGTAGCTGGACTTAAAAGAGAAGACCATTATCGTTAAAAGGGTTGAGAAGGGTAGAGGGCAGGAAAGCATATGATTAGTTTGTTAAACAGAACAGACGTATGTCCAGGGAAGGATATAGCACAGTAGCTAAGAACTTGGACTCAGAAGTCTTATTACCTGGATTCAGATAGCAGCTCCACAGTTTACTAGTTATGTGAATTCGGGATGTTTGTTAACCCCTCAATGCCTCTATTTACACATCTATATCCCAGAGATAAAAATGTACCTCCTTGTAAAGCTGTTTTGAAGATTATATGAAATGTGCATTATAGAGTAATTGCACAATGCCTAGAACGTATTAGATTTAATAAACATTAGCTAGCTAGAAGGAATAAGACTTGGCAACTAACTACAGGATAAAGGAGAAAAAGGAATCAAAAATGTTTCTAAGAAAAATAGAAAACAAAACATATATCTTCAAGTGCAAAACTGTCACCAATGGCTACACTTCTGGGAATATGAAGCAAAGCCATTTCTTACCTAGTGGTGATGTGCCTTCTACCTTATTAAGCACAGTTGCCTTCAGGTTTTCTCCATTAATCACTAAAAGATGACCCTCTTCACAGCCAACGTACAGGTCACTTGTTGGAGTCCAGCAGTGCACAGTTGGGTGAAGCAAAGGATATAGATCATCTTTGGGCTTTAGGAAAAGATTAGAAACCTTGTGTTAAGACAACAATCATGGCTTAAGAACAAGAGAAATATCCATCAAAACAATTTCCAAGAGGAAACAAACGAATATGGACATACAGACATTCATTGGCCCCACCACTTGCCAAGAACTAAGTGAACTTCTTCCTTCCTCCACTTCTCTCTCTACATTTTAATTCACTGAGAAAAAAATAAAACATATTTGCCAACACAATCAGTTCTAGAGAACTTCTACACTGTTTCCTTTTTTGTATCTTGAATCTGAGGAAGTTGTTGTCTAGCTACAATCACCGTTTTTGAGGAAGTCTTCCGTCAGTATTTCTCCTTCCTGGTTCTGCAGGCGGCATGGATGTGATTTTCCTGCAGTGGCTATGGAGAAGTGGGCCGACATTCTTTGCTTAGTTTGCCTTCATGGAAAATGAGAAGAGGACCTTTTGTCTGATTCTGGCGGCCTTTCTAATTTGGTTGATGAAACATCCTATGTGACTTTGATTCCATGGAAAACTCAAAGCAAAATGCATAAAATCTGTGGGACAGACCCAGAAGGAAAGCTGGCTTTGGGGCTAAAAATAATAAGGACCAAAGATCTAAGGCAAATTTTTCCTGGAAAGGACAAGGTAGTAAATATTTTAGGCTTTGTGGACCACATAGGTCTGCTTCTCTAACATATCCATTCCCTTTTCTTTCCTTTTTTTTTTTTTTTAAACAATCCTTTAAAAAGTATAAAAAACATTCTTAGCTTGGCCATAAAAAAACACATTATAGTCTATTGATTCCTGCCTTAGACAGTAATACCTCAGTATTATGCCTCCTGCAGCCTAAAATGCTTGTGTCCACTAGGGAGAGGCTGCTTACACTGTCAGCACAGAACAGGTCTCCTTGTAAACCTAGGACCACCTGCTCTCCTTCTTTGAGGTCAAGGTAGCTCTGACAGCTATTTTGGGCATGTTCCCCCACCCCATCCCACCCCATCACAGCACAGATAAGATTCTGAATTCAGGATACAGTAATATAACACTCCTTCTTTTCTATTTAAACAAGTCAAACTTACCAGCTTACATGTTTATTTGTTTAATTTATATTGAGAACATAATATTTAGTACTATCTGAGCTTTTTATTACATTATACTATGATTTAGAACTACATTAGCTATGCCGTAGTGTCTTTGTTTTCTTTAGGCATCCTTACACCCATAGGAACAGAAACTATTTTTAATAAGCCATTGGCCCAATTACCAGAATTGTTAAATTCCTTGAGAGCTCTATGTTTATTTCATTCATTTATTCATTCACCTAACAAATATTTATTGGATACTTATTACATTCTAGGCACAGGAATGTGGTAGTGAACAAAACACACACAAAAAATGCCTGCCCTCATAGGGCTTACATCCTGGTGTGGGGAAATAGAGTAAAAGTAGGTTAAGAAGTTAAATACATAGAATGTGATGTATTGAAAAGTGGTGTGGAGAAAAATAAAGCAGAGTAAGTTGAAATCAGTTCCACAATGGGGAATACTTAAAACCATATGGACAATAGTTTTTCCATTCAAAACTTCTCAAAGTATGTAAGGCAGCTTTCTAATAAATACTCAATTAATTGAATTAATATTATACACTACTCATTTAATTTAGAAAAGGTTTGTCATTTCAAGGTGAAGCAGATGTGACACTGCAAAAGTAACTATTTCTACCAGATTCTCAACTGATATAAACTTATTGCATAACTGTATTTCAATAAACATTTATTGAGTGTAGGTTATACACCAGGCATTGTGCCAAGTCCTAAGGAATTCCATTTCTCAATAGTTTACTCACTTATTGAGGGGACAAGTAGTATCAACAAATATCAGAATGAGAAAACATGGTAGGTTAAAGTCGAAGGGTATTTAAACGTTATGGACACAACCATAAAAAAGCAATTGGTTCTTCTTGATGGAGTGAAGAAAGTATATATAGAGTTATCACTTGTGATGGACCTTGAAATATGACTAAGACAGAAATCGTACATAGGAGCAATCATCATGATAATTTTTAAGAGGATAGAATGACTTCGATTGTATAATTGGTCTATTTCATGCTTCATACCCTTGGATTGTTAGAAAATAAATACTTGAATAACAATCTGGCCACCTGGTAGGCCAAAAAAGGACAAAAACCACCAAGATGGATTAACATGCTGCTAATTAATGGCATTTTCCTGCGGTCTGAGACTTGACTGATAGAAAAGAATTACTCACTGGACAACATCACATAATCTTCATAATTTAAGTTTCTTGGGCTGTCTTGATGACGTGTAACTTTAAACCACAAATCACAAAAAGACATACATTTCCTGGTATAGTAATGGGTTCAAAATCTTACACACACACACACACACACACACACACACACACACACACACACACATCTGGTTCTCACAACACCAGCACCAGTGAATCTATGCATATGCAACAGAAGGTGAGGATGAAAACTTGGAATTTTCTAGCCTTGGAATGTTAAACTAGTATTGTATGTTGCTTTTCTTACTTTAAAATAAACCTGGGCTCATTTTCCTATTATTTACTTTCATCAATTAGTATGTTCTACGCCACTGAGTAAAAATATTTTAACTTTGAAAATTTTGAGCATTGTAAAAGAAAAGATGCTAATAGTATTTAAAAATATTTGCTGATAACACCAATTCCTTGTTCAGTCTTCTGGAATCACAAATCAAACATTTTGGTCACTTGAAAACCAAACATAAAATATTTGAGTCCAATTTAATATTGCTTTAGAAAATATAAGCACCTGAATATGCTTCAGAGTATGTGGGTTTATAAAAGAGATTCCTATTTAGCAATTTTTTCTTTTTTTAAGAAAAAAAAGAAAAAGGTAGATGGAAAAAGGAAATGAGACATGTGAGATTAAATTAATTGCCTTGGATTCAATTTCTAGCCAGATAACATCTGCATTTGATTCCCCTCATGCGACTACCAGATATCGTTGCTAATGCCCTAAATAAGTTGTATGATGTGACACAGGCCTAACTAAAGGCTTTTCCAGTGTTAGCTGCAAAAGAGATAATAAGAGTATATAATGTCTGTAATTTTGTAAAAATCCATAGCCTGCCCACTTCTAAGACTCTTATACAGATCAAGTCATTACTTATGTGTCTGCAATTTCGTATCCAGGTCACAAGAAATGACATTCAAAAGAAAAAGTAGAATCAAGACATTTGAAACCTATTTTTGGTTATGCTTTCAATCACTGTACAGACATTAATTAATGTGTTAGCCATTTTTCTCACCTTCTTTAGCTTTAAAATGAAAAAAAATACTGGGGAAGTTAATTTCTAATTTAACAAAGTATACGGTTTTATTAATATCCTGCATAATTTAGAGATGTCGAACTTTACCATTAAATTTCTATTTTCAGAAAAAGGTTAAAATGTACTGAGTACAAAAGTCCTAGGAAATAAAAATATCTGTTTAATTATGAGCATTTTTCAGAATGGTAACTCTACATTTAAAAAATTTATGGAAGGCATTCATAGCATTTTTCAAATGACAAGGACAATTGCCTCAATTTAAATGTTTATGTAGGGTTTATCATGTTCGTGCAAAATGTGAAAGGTGAGGGCTCCTACAGAAATTTACAACAGAAAAACAATTTTTTTTGATAGTTGAAAACATGGGATATTAAACATCAAATACTAAATATAGAAACTTTTTTTTTCAAGTTGTAAAAACTCTGATGGTTGATCTATTTCTGTTTACTTTGCTGCCTGATGTTTGATCTATTTGTGTTTACTTTGCTGCCCTGCTGTGGCTGAATGTGGTTGTATATCCAAAACTGAGATACATGCTATTAAAAGGAATTAGTCATTTTCTGTAATTTAAAAAGTGAATAATCTACATCCTTTAAATGAAACACGAGGAGTGTTCATTTTCTCTTGCTTGCCAGAGATTGTTTAGTAAACTACCACACTGAATTATTTTTTAACATCTATAGCTTAATTCTCTGCAGTGGTCAAAAACATTTGGGAACCTCTATCTCCTTTATCCACATCTTGGAGCTTTAACACAAACATTAGCATAATGGAGATTGGAGAGGCTGAGAATCAAGCTCCCTACCTTTATCTCAAAGGCCCTGCATGTGCTGCTCTCTGCTCCCTGCCTCCCTCCTGAACATCACCTGCACCTCACTTCCCTTTCACTTCTGTGCACCAGCTATAAGGGTCTTTTCTCAGATCCTCAAACATACTAAATTCTTTTCTTCCCTCAAGACAAACTTTGCACATGCAGTTCCCTCTGTCTAAACACTCTCTATTCTGTAGCAAGAGTAATGTCTCCCAGTCCTTAAAGTCTCAGCTTAAGTGTCATCTCCCCAGAGGCCTTCCTTGACTAGCATGTATTAATATTTTGCTCACCTCCATCCCTCGTTTATCCTGTTATAATAATTACCACATTTTGTAATGCAACTCTTTCCTTTGGTATCATTGCTCTGTCTTCTTTTTGGAATGTATCTGCCAAGAGGCAGGGATTATTATGCCTGGTTGGTCACCATGTGACCCTATTATCTAAAATGGTTCCTGATATATAGAAGGAACTTGATAAATCTGCTGAATGAATAAATGCATACAACTGTTGACAGACTCCCTTTTGAAACTTTCTTCCACTGTTTTCCATGGTCTTGTCCTCTTCTCCCAACTCCCATAATTGTTACCTCTCAGGCTCCTCTTCCCACTCCCGACTCTTGGCAGTTTCCTCTCTGGCTCTCTTCCCTGACACCCTTTCTCTCCTTTGCTTCTACTCCTCAGTGCTTTTACTATCCTTTCTGTGAGAAAGACTCTAACATCTGTGTGTCTCTAGCCCTGTCTTCTAACACTAGATGCACTTTGCCAACTTCTACCCAGCATCTCCACCTGGATGTGTTCCCAGCACCCCAAATTTGTATGTCCAAAACTGAAAATTACATCTGGGCTCCCTGTTTCAGCAGTACCATTATCCTCACAGTCAGTATCATTATCCTCCCAGTACCCAAACTCATGACTCCAGAGTCTTCATTTCTCGTGGTCTCCAGGACTAATCTGTGTTAAAAACCAGAATGATCCTCTCTATCCTGCATGTCTCATGGGACGGTTATGAGAAGGCAAACAGGAAGAGGTACCAGTTAATTACCCTGAAAGTTTCTGCCTCTTTGCCCACTAGCCCAGCAATGGCTGACAGTGGAAGCACAGGTCCGTAGATAAGATCCTTCGGCAATAAGTCAGGGAAAATGACTTCTTTTTCATTAAAAAAGGACCCGTCTTCCATAGGTAGTTTTATCGACCTGTAGCAAAAAAGGAACATCAGAATAATCAAATTAACAGAAACTAGTTATTAATGTAACTGCTGCATACTGGTGGGAAATAAAGTGGGAAGGTATTATAACATAAAAACTAACAAAACAAAACAGAAAAAAGCCAAAAGTAGATTTTAAAATATATATCATAAAAGGACAAGTAACGTATACATTAAATACATGGGGGTTTTCCAAGTTAACATCTAAAGCAAGATTATAAATTTGAATATTGATGTGATCAGGCGGGTAAAGTGTGGTAAGGTAGTGACTGTGCAAAATGGGGAATTGTTTTTCTTCTTAAAATTGGCAGGCATCGCTCAGCTCCCACCAGGAGGGCTTGCTGACATGTGAGAATTTTGGTTCTAAAATTTCAACCTGAATATTTATAAAAATCTCTCAAACTTTAAATGTTGGCCAACAATTTGAATAAAAAACATTGTGGGCCAAAATAAACATATACATAGGTTGTATTCAGCTACCTTTATGACTCTTTGGTATCAAGATTCATTTTCAAATGTATTGTATCTACTTTTAACCTATAACATGACTATTAAAATGAGTTTGGAGAATTCATGGCTTTATGTATTAAATTCAAATTTTCCTTGGTTGTGTTTTATGATTGATGAATAATTTTGTAATATGATTATAAAAAAACTGTACCTACTACTCAAATGTAAGGCTTAAGTATATTCAAATTCTGCTTGTTTTTAAACCAGAAAATCTACTCATTTTGCTTCCCACTTTACTTGCTTATAGAAAAATCACAATTCAGCATTAAGAACTAGAAAAGAATATTCAATGGAAGCAAAAAGAGAGAAAGGTATGATAAGTTACTTGTCTACCCTGACAAGGATCTGCCATTATCCATTCTATGAAGAGGTACTGTGTTGTTACCTCTGCCTAGAGACAGATTTGGTTGTTCAGTGAGTTCTTATAAAAATGAAATTGAGATATAAAGAGTACTGAGCAGGAAGAAGTGCCTCTCTTAGGGTTCTGCATTTAGAAAACTTGCATTTAGCCTTACATTTCTCTTAAGAAGGCAATTTTTCAAAAATTGCGATTTCAAGGATGATCACATGGCCAACATCTCAGTCTTTACATGGGGGAGTATGGTCAGTTCAGGGGCACCTTGAGTCTTTGAACTCTTATCAACAAAGACACCATTATCATCAACTATGACTAGGACATTGGTCATAGAATTCTCTTTGACCCAGTTCTATTTAAATAAGTAACTCCCATCATTCAACTATATTCAACTACCTTTTTACCTTTTTGTTTATAGATAATGTGGCTGAAGGTATAATCTATGTATAAAATTTCCATATACAAAAGTTTCTTATTTTTGAGATTCCAGTTGGGAATCAAAATAATAGGAGCAATAAGTCATAACCATTCTTTAATATAATAGGCATATTTTGAAATAATAAATTGAAATAAAATTTTGGAAAATCAAACTATGTTGGAAAAAGCTCCAGAAAGACTTGATATTTAAAAGAAACTTGTTGGGAAATCAAGTCATAGAGAATCTTTTTGAAATGCAAACAACCACTCCAAGGTCATTACCTGTGTAGAAAGATGTTACAACTTAAAATGTATGTACAAAGCCATTTAATTCATCAAATGAATCCAATCACATTGCATAAATGCAAAGACCACAGCTTTATTGTATTTCAATGAAATCTCTTACTTTGCTTTGAAATAATGCTCCTGGTTACTTCTTTCAATGGTCCACACAGTCACTGAACTTGGATTTGACAAGCACAGCTGGCGCCAGTTCATGGGGTTAAAAGTCATTTGGCTCATATCCATACCAAGTTGTGACTTCTTGCACAAAATGACATTTGATTCCCAGTTCCTTAGAGAAAAATCACATCTAGTGAAAAATAATTCATTTGAATTTCATATCTTGAGAACATTTATTTAATTATTTGAACCAATTTACATAAATTGAGAATTTATTATATAATTTACATAATCTAAGACATTAATATCAAATTATAAATAATTATGTTTATAATTATACTATACTTAAGCAAAATAACAATTTTTTAAATATTACTACATCATATACTACTAAGTATAACTTACTTTCCTTATTAAATTTGTATTTAACTCATCCAAATCTAGAAAATGAAATATACCATCACACTTGCTGAAAAAAAAAGTGTAGGTGTCCAAGTCTCTAAACTACACATGAGTATTCCATAGATCTGGGTGTACTTTACATATAGATGTCAATTGATCATCTACTGAATTTTTGAAATCATAGTACTGATACTTTTAAATTAATTTATTTATTCATTTCAGAGAATATCTTGAATGCCTACCATAAGCACAGTCCTTCGCTAAATGAAATGAAAAATAAAATTAATGTGTGCTATCCCCTTGTACAAAGAGCCAGCATTCCATTCAGAGTTGTGACCGGGAAACTGGAACTAATACATATTGAGCTCGCCTTGTCTTTCAGCTTCCTCTTGCTCTCACCTCCTTCCATCCCAATCACAAGTATCCTGTCCATCATATCAACCTTTCTCTTGCTGGTATTGCCAGTTCCTTGCACCTTCTGACTTTTTGCCTCATATGTCTGGCAAAACCCAACCCTGGATGGATACAACTGAAAACCTGGCTGCTAGAGACACAGGAACAAAGATCACAGGAGTAGGTGTGTCATTGACATAAATTCCTGGTTACTGGAATACAACCTCCAATCCTACTGTTTCTCTGGTCAGTTCTCTCCCAGATTCTCTAAAGCATCATTTTTAATATTCTTCATTTTCCTGAAGCCTCTTACCTTTCCATCTTACTCTTGGTAAATGGCCTTGATTCCCATGAAGTAGACAGATGCCATCAGCTGAGAATTCCCCCCAAATTCTTGCTATTAAGCATAACAACCTGTCAGAATGTGTATCACTCTTTCCTTCTCTTCTCCTGTTACACTTGAGTAAGAAGGCACATCCCTCCTACTTAAGGCCAATTTCACAACTTGTGCTCTGGATCCTACAGGTCTTGCCTTCTTAGGAACTTAGTTTATCTATTATTCCTTCTCCTCTGCATCTTTAAGCTCTCTCTTCTGACTCCTACCTCCCTCAATTTCACCCTTCCATGTTTTTCTCTCCTCTCCTTTAAACCAAACTCACTGAGTGAGTTGTTCTGACTTCACATTCGGGGTACATAGGGAAGTTCCTGGGCATGTGGAACAGGCATGAGCAGGTGATGCACAGGCAAGGTGTATGCACAGGAAGTTAGTCAAAGCCTCCTATTCCTCATTCCCACTCTCTCCTCATCGCAGGATATCTGTCCCTCATCACCCCCATTTTATTGACACAGCTCCATCCCAGAACCACTGATATCCCCCTTCATCCTAAATCCAACAGGCACTTATCAGTCCTTGTCTAACTTTACTTCTGCAGAAATTGACTGTAGTTACCATGGCTACCTTCTGGAATGACTCTTGAACTCTCTGTCACACACCTCTTGTGGATATCCCATACCTCTCAGTCTCCCACTGTCTCTGGGGCCTAGGTCATCTGTTCTAACTAGCTGACTCAGGGGCTATCCAACTGTGAAGGCTTTGACTAACTTCCTGTGTGTACACCCCACCTGTGCATCACCTCATGCCTGCTCCACATTCCCAGGGGCTTCCCTATGACCCCTGGGCATGACATGCAGGAGGTCACAATAAACCTAAAAGGGTGGTGGAGTAAATATCCTGCTCAGTAGAACTTTGATTGATGGGATTACAGGAGTTGGTGGATAAGCTCTCATATCTTCCTCTCCCCTTTCTAGCCCACTGTCTGTCACTGTCCTAGGAACACTGTCCTTGTTCACAGTAGTTCATACAACCTCTCAGAAGACCACCTGTGAGACAGATCTATCAATTGCACTTGGTACAAAGTGGTGGCTGGCAAAGTAATGCACTTATATTGGCTCTCCTTCTTCCTGCCTTCCTCCCCTTTTCTTGCATGCTCCCTTCCTGAAATTTTATTCCCTGCCAAAGAAGTGGCTCATGATCTCCTGCCTCAGGTTCTGCTTTCTGCAGAACCCAGACTGAGGCATATTCTGGAACCCTCCTCCCTGTATAACTGTTCCTTCTGTGTCTCTGATGAGGTTCTTCTTGCTTTTTAAATCCTTTTTATCGGTGTTTCTCTAGGTTCTGTCCAAAATTCCTATTTAGGTCTTATTCACTTTTAGTACTTTGATTGCCAATCTAATTTAACAACTCCCAAATGTTTACCTCCAGTCCACTCTCCTGAGCTCCAGTCCTGGATATCTGTGGCAGAAGCATAGTGTGTCTCTCAACATCTATTCTCCATTTCTTCCTCTGAGTAACAGAATCCATTTTTTTTTTAGCCAAGCACATGGTCACTCACCATGAGTACCATATTTCCCAGCCCTCCTTGCAGTTCTGCATTGCTTGTGACTAAGCTAACCAAAGGGCTCTAAGTGTCAGTGATTTGTGCAACTTCCAGGCTATGTATTTCAGAAAAGGTCTGTGCCCTTTCTCTTATCCTTTTGCCTTCTCACTGGCTCTCCAAAATACATGGGTGGTACCCCCCCCACTTTAGACTAGTGATGAAAGCAACACCCTCAGAGTAGAAGAGCAAGAGAGTGGAAGACTGCCCCCGAGTCTGGGTAGCCACCATAGCAGCCACGAACACTCATATCCCGACTACTGCATGTGTGAGAAAGCAAGTTTTCTCTCGTTTAAGCCACTTCTTTAATGTAATTTGGGTTTCTGTGACAACAACTGAACCTAAATCCTAATATATCAACTGCCAATTAGATGTCTCCATTTACTTATCTCATGCACCCTCAACTCAAGATATCTTATCTGTCCCAACTTATCTTCCCTCTTCCCATGCCCTTGATATCTTTCTGAATAGCACCATAATGTCTCCAAGTTGCTCAAGTCACAACCTAACATCCAGGCAGCAGCCAAATCCCATGGGGTTGCCTCCTCAACCCCTCCTGAATATCTCCACTTCTCTCAGTCCCTACTCCCAGAACCGTAGTCCATGTCACAGTCAACCCTTACTGGGACCACCATGGCCTACTAATTGATGTTCACTTCTTATTTCCCTCCAATACACCTTCCATGATACAACTGGAAGGAATATTCTTACATGCAGACCTGAATCTATTGTATCTCTGCTTAAAATCCTTTACTTGTTTCCCATTGACTTTAGGGATGTGCCTATTAGAATGGCTTGTACATAGGGTAAGTAACCTTCCCAGTATGCCCAGGGCAAACCTAGGTTAGGCCTGTTGCTCAGTATTAGTTATTAATAACACCCCCTTTCACTCTCAAAGGAGTCCTGATTTGGATGATAAACTCCATGGTCACTTATTTACAAGGCTGCTGATGAGCTTCCCTCAGACTGTCCCTCCAACCCTGTTGACACCTTGATTTCAGACTCCTAGCCTCCAGAACCATCAATATAGTAGTAACTATATTAAACAAATTTCTGTGCCACTCAGATGGTGGTACTTGGTTAATGCCAGCCCTAGCAAACGAATAAATCCATCAACAGGTGAGTATATCAGCAAACTGAAGTATTCCCATACCATGGAATAGAAAGAAATGAACTATTGATGACACATGGCATAAGAGAATTTCAAAATAAGATAATTCAAAATAATTATGCTGTATGGAAGATGCCAGGTGAAAGAAAGAAAGAAAGAAAGAAAGAAAGAAAGAAAGAAAGAAAGAAAGAAAGAAAGAAAGAAAGAAAGAAAGAAAGAAAGAAAGAAATATATCCTTGCATATAAAATTCTAGAAAACACGAAGCCAGAGTGACAGAAAGCACATCGGTAGTGGACTGGGGACAGGGGATGGGGTAGCGATGGGCTAAGGACATGTATGGCAAGGGCCAATAAGAAAGGGCATAAGGAAATTTTAGGGGGTGATAGGTATATTTATTATCTTGATTATGGTGATATTTTTGTGGGTTTACACATAAGTCATAACTTATCAAATTGTATACAAATGAGCAGTTTCTTATATGTCAGTTATACTTCAATAAACCTTTTTCTTTTCCAAAACAAGAAAATGCATAAACTAAATATGGCTCTCTGAACCTAAATTATTACATTTTTATATAAGAAATATTGATATATAAGAAATATCCATCATTTAGAACATTTGGCATGTCCTCTTAATAAGATTCCCCTGAAGGAGCTTATATTATGGATGGAAGAGTGAGTGCAGCTTTGAAGCCAGCCACATGGAATGACTCAGCAAAGACCACAGATGTGTCCTATCCACAGGGTATTTCCTGTACAACTGCAAAATATGGTATAATGTTCCACTCTCTGAACATATAATTGTTCCAATGTCTCTAAAAACAATTACTTTAAACTGAGCTCTAATATAGACACTACCTTAACTTCAACATTAGTGGGAAATATGCAAACAGCTCAAAGCTACCATTTAAGAAAAGATGAAATTTTACATATTTATAATTGTATTCTTTGCCTGACAAAGGAAACATTATAACAATTAATAAAAAGAGAAAGATGATAGTTAATTTAGCTCTCATATAGCTTTTGCCTTTCCAAATATTATGCCTAATAGTAGTAACTATATTAAATGCTATGATTAAGGCCTCTACTTCAATTTTTTCTTGTTTCAGATTGTTCATGTATTTGTCCTTTAATAAAATCCAAAAGGACAAGTAACCCAATGTAAAGAAATTATGTAAATTCCTTTAACAAGTAAAATGTAACCCAATGAAAGGAATTCTGCAGGACGCTGGAACTTACCAGAGGGCCAACTCAAATTCTGGGAGAGAAGAGTAACTAGCCAGGTAGGTGCCACAGTAACTAAACGAAAGTAAAGTGTAGTCCAGAAGAACATTGCCTAAAAAATGAAATCCATTATAAGGATTTAATTATAGTCTATAGTTGATTTCCCTTTTCTAATAATTTTCACATAATTCAAAAACATTTAGCTCTTGGAATAAGGTCTGCTGGCTGATTTCTAACATTATGAAAAGAGAGTTAAGAGCAAAATTAAGATCTATTTAAAAAAGATATTAGAGTTAAGACTATTAGTTCACTGTCTCTAGATTTCAATGTAAAACTCAGCATACTGCACCATGTATATCCCAATGTGATCTGAAATGACCCAAGAACCTAAAATATCCCATGAATATATAAAACACTGTAATTAGAAAAGGTATTCAAAAAGTTTAAATGCCTTGGGGAGATGTAATGATTCTAGCTTACTTCCACATCTCTAAACCTTAGGTCATATCTGGCCCTTGGCTTAATATCTTCCAGTTCTTGGAACTACTATAAAAAGTTCTATTCTCATTTGTACCTATAGTTGAGGAAATGAAATATGACTTTAAAAGTCTTAGCAACAATGTGTTTAAAATGTGCTAAAACAGGGATGTGTCTGCTTCTGCCTCCCTGTATATGAGACTCTGGTTTTCCATCTCCTTTATCTGCTGTCCTTTGCCTTTTCTTACGCCTGTCTTTTTTACATTCATGCTACTTCTGTGTATTTTTTTAGTTGTGCATTTTTAATGGCTCTCTTTTCTGCCTTTTTACCTTTCTCACTTTAGTTGACCATAATATAATGCTAAACTTTGTCATTTATTGAATTTATTTAGCATAGTCTAATACAAAGAAAACAGCTTGTATTTTTTCAAGCGTTCAATGCAAAAATAAGATTTTTTTTTTCTGTGGAATAGAGAGAGGCTTTTTTTAGAATAATTTTCTATCCTTTCTATAGAGACATTTCCTCCCATAACTGAAGATTATTAATTTATATTTTCCTTATACTCATTTTAAATTTTAAAAAATGCATGGTTTAAACAGACTCACACATATAGAGGACAATCTGGTGATGGCCAGAGGAGGGAGGTTCAGGGGGATTGGAAGAAAAGGGTGAAGGGTTAAAGAAGTACAAATTAGTAGTTAATAGATGGTTACAGTGATGAGCACGGCATAGGGAATACAGAAGTAATGTAATGGCTATGTGTGGAGCCAGAGGACAGAAAGAGCAATCAGGGGGATCGCTTCACAAACTACATAAATGTCTAACCAATGCACTATACACTTGAAACTAACAATAAAATAAAAATTTTTTAAACACATGGCTTTTGAATATAACAAAAAGCACGAAAAGAAAAATGTATCCTCTGTAATTCTACCAAATTTGGTAAGTTTATTTCTGATATTTTCTTATGTTTACTTGTAAAAATACATATTTTTTTCTTTAAATATAACTTTGCTTTTTATAGCTATAATAATCATGGATTAAATATGCATATTCATTTTTAAAAAATGAAACTTGATCACACTTATTCCTATTAGTTTATTGCTGTTGTTTACCTTACATTGAGCTTTTGATAATAATTCTTTAAAAATGTGAATTTTAATGTTTGCATAATATCCCTTTAAGGGATGTTTTAACTTATTTAACCATATTCATGTTATTGGAGAAGTAGGTTGTTTCATTTTTTGCTATGACAGTACTGTTAACTCCTTTGCATGCAAATCTTTGACCATATATCTGATTATTTCCTTAAAAGTGAATTCTAGTTCTTGAAGTGGGTTTAACTGAGTTGGCGAAAGTAAATATCTACTTCCCAGAAAGACCATATCAATTTATACTCCTAATTTTAGGGGAAAAAAAGTACTACCAATTTCTCTGCCTTTCAGTTATCAGGTTTAAAAACATTGTGACCTTGATAAGCAAAAAAAATCTTATCTTGGTTTAAACACTTTTAACATGAATATTGATATGGAATATTTTTTATGTTTTAGATCATTTGTAGTTTTGTGGTGTGGTTAAGTTCTTTTTCCATTCTTCTTTTTTTCTTGTTTCATAAATGCTCTGAAACATTTGATCATATTTGTTCCAAATATTTTCTTTAGTTTGACTTTTAATGTTTCATAGTATTTTTGATGTTCCTAAGTTTTAAATTTGTATCTAATCAAATGTCTACCTTTCTATTTTTAATTTTTTCCTTTGTATAAAGTCTTCCTCATCCTTGAAATCATTTCAATTTTCTACCATTCTTTCTTTTACTTTTCAGTGGGTTTGTTGTTGCTATTGAACTCTTCATCTGATATATGGTTTGATGTACAATATGAGTACCTAACTTATACTTCTGTTCAAACAGTTCTCTTAACACCACTGTTGAATAATCCATATCATCTATTTTTCTATGTGTATGTGGAGAAGTGTCTTTCCTCACGTACTTAGCTTTGTATATTCTAGAATCGGTCCCCAGTCTTCCACTCTTTCACTGATCTGGTGATCCCTATACCAATACCGCAGTCTTAGTTATCGTAGCATTATAATGTAAAAAGGGCTCTCTGCCTTGCCATCATTCTCTTTCAAATTATTCTCCTTCTCTACTTTTTGTCCTTTTAGATGAACTTTGGAATCATTTCATTAAAGTACTCCTGGCTCTCTAAAACATATGATAAACCTATGAATTACTTTCTGTGAAGAATAACAGAAATATATTTATAATTATCAAGCTTTCCATCCAGGAATATGTCTCTATGTATATATTTCAAATCAGTGATTTTCATGTAGTTTTCTTCACCGAGGTCAATCACACTTATTCTCTGAATTATTCCTAAGTATTTAAATCTAACAGCATGGATATTTATTTTGAAACCAGCATCTTTACAAAAATTTTTTATTACTATTTTTTAATTTTTATTTTTCAATTAGAGTTGACATCAACATTATTTTATATTAGTTTTAGGTGTACAGCACAATGGTTAGATATTTATATAATTTATGAATTGATTCCCTCCAATTGTTCTAGTACCCACCTGGCACTATACATAGCTATTACATTATTGACCATGTTCCCTATGCTGTACTTCACATCCCTGTAACTGTTTTGTAACTACCAGTGTGTAGTTCCTAATCCCTTCACCTTTTTCACCCAATCCCCAACCTCCATCCTATCTGGCAATCATCAGTTTGTTCTCTATATCTATCTGTGAGTTATACATCAATTCACTTGGATTTTCAACAAATCATCAGAAAAGAAAAGAACAGTTCTGCAAAAGTTTTTCAAACTGCATTTAGTGCTGTAAACGAGTCTTCTAGCACAGTGCTTCTTAAGCATAATGTGCATATGAGTCACCTGGGAACTCTTGTTAAAATGAAGATTCTGAATCAGTAAGTCTTGGATGCAGCAGAGTTTCTGCATTTATGACAAGCAGTCTAGGTGATGCCAATGTAGAAGGTAAGCAGACCACATTTCAAGTAGTAAGGCTCTAACCCACTAATTAAAACATTTGTGATCAGCATAAATCCTTCTTTAAAAAATGTGTATTACAAGAAGAAATCTTCCAAAGAAACCCTTTATTTATAAGAACTAGATTTGCTTACATCTTATAACACAATTATGTTCTAACAAAGTTATGGCAGAGAAAAGGTCTTACAGGATACCTTTTAATTTGGTCCTTCTGGTTAATGCAGGAAAGTTGTATATGTAGATGAGGGGTTTTAGCTTCCGGTCAGAAAAAGCCACAACTTCACAAGGAACATTAGTTGCCACGACACCCACGATTCCATTCATACACTGAAGTACAGTCTTTTTCTTGGTTTCAATATTAATAAATACTACAAAATTCCCACAAGAGTAGCAAATGGTGCTGTCGTTGACAAAATGAACATTCTGCTTAGGGAATCCTTGCACCCATCTTTAGGGAAAAGATATGTCACCATCAATATAATATATTTAAAATATTTCCTTTGAGAAAAGTCATAAGAATCTCTGAAACATATCTATTCTATTTTCACCCCCTTTCTACCCAAAACAATCTCTAAGATAAAAGAACCCTTATTCTGGCTTTGTAGATGGTTTGAGTCCAGGCACTACAAAAAATTAAATATAGACCTCAAGTTCCACAGGTCTCAAGAGCTTTCTTCAGAGAACATTTTCAGTGAAGCTAATTCCCTGATCAAACCTGAGAAAGTCTAGAAGGATTTCTGGGTTCTTTTATACTTGAAAAATAAAAATAGAAACAGCATAGAGAGAGAGAAAAAAAAACTTGATCTTAATAGAAAACAGGACATATCTTGTGCCTTTCTTTTATAACTAGCTTTGATTCTAAAAATAAATTTTAAAAATACAACTTTAAATCTGACAGCCTGCTTTGTGGTTGCAAGGGGAGTGGGAAAATTGCTCCTTTACAAAGATGAAGCATGAAGAGCCATGTTTTCGATCTAAAAATACAAGATAAACGCAGAAAATAAAAGAAATTAAGTAAAAATGAATGAAAAGGTTAGAACACAAAAGGAACATACTCAAGTAAGAAATATGTGGTGGACGTTTGCTAGAAGTAGAGTTTGAGATGAGAGAGATTCTCGTTTTATTTGAATATTAAAGATATGCTTAAAGAAAGACGGAGAAGGCAAGAGAAGGGCGCTGGCTTTGTAAGAAGCTTCATGGGATTGGAGAGTACACTCGAGACCCGCGGAATATGCTGTGTGGAACGGACTGCAGGTAACACTCTAGAATATGGAAAGGAAGAAATACCACCTTTATCTGTACAGCGCTTTATGCTTTCAAAGGCCATTATAAATGCAAATAAATCCAAAGTTAGTGTTTAGGAGTAAGGAGGAAGAAACTGCCGGCCCTAAATTGGGGGAAAAGAAACCGAAGACAACAAGGATGAGATGGGATTGTCATTGAGATGGGGGTGGGGAGGGAAGGGTATATTTATAAATGATCAGAGAAAAACAGATCACTGAGGCAACACTGAGCCAGAAAGAGGAGGCAGAAATGAAGAGTGGAGGATAGTCAAGCTGGGTAAGCCAGCAAGCAGGGGGAAAAATGAAGGTGGGCGGGAGGGGGGCTGTGGGGGAGGGAGGACAACTAGAGATGTGGTCATTGAGTAAGGGGATGGAAAGAAGAGTCTGCTGGAAGGCGTTAGGGTTTGAGGAGAAGAGGTCCAAGTTCCGAGAGAGCAGATCTAAAGAATGAGAGTTAGAAGTGGGTGAGGAAGGGATGAAAGTCAGACGAAGAGTCCGCGAAGTGAGTCTCTGGGCAGGAACGCCGCACCTCACGGACAGGGACGCGTAGAGATTCTCCTCTAGCTCCCGGACTTGCGCCATGGGCTGCGTTTCTCTCAGATGGCCCTGGGCAGCAAACGCTGCACCCAGGTTCTGGTTCACAGCCCTTACTCCGAAGCCTCTGACTCCGCGCGGCGAAACCTCCACTGTTTGCACCGTAGCCAGGAGACAGTAACCCCTGCGCCCATTGGCCCTTCCCTTTCGGTACTCCCTTTAGAGCCGAAAGGATTGGCCTAAGCGCTGCCACGTATTGGCCAATGGGAGAACGATGAGCGAAGCGATGGGCGGGCCTTTTGGAAAGGGGCCTGGAGTAGCTCAGCGGCAAGTACTTGCAATATTATTAATAAATATTTATAACAGAAATTAATATTGAGTGCTGACCAAGCCAGGCATTGTTTCAAGCTCCATGCAGAAATTATTTCATTTAATCTTCAAATCTCCCAGATGCCCATTTTACAGGTGAGGGAAATGAGGATAAGGAAAGTAACTTGCTTAAGGCTATAAAGCTGAATTGGATTTAAAGCAACATCTAGTCTAAATCTAGAGCTCCGAGCCTTTAGTTACCATGTTACACTTTTAGTTTCATGTTACACCCTCCGCTATTTAAAAGAGGCAGTTTCTAAAAATAACCTGATCAAAAGGTCAGCAGTTTGTTCTTGCTTCTTCCCTTCCCTCTCATTCCCTCCCTTGTCATCTCTCCCTTTCCTTCTCTTCCCTTTCAGTCCTCTCCTTTTCCTCCCCCTCTCTTCCCTTCTTCAGGTCCCTTCTTCCCGTCCTGCCACTCTCTCTCCATTTCATTCACAAATATTTACTATCTCCTTGCATTATGGTAGTCACTTAGAACAAAATAATGAGCAAAACAGATAAAATTCCTTTCTTCTTGGAACCTAGTGACAGGTGGTGGTGGTGATGGTGGGGATAGACATCCACTTTATTCCACAAATATAGAATTATAGATTGAATCAAGAAGAAAAAGAACATGATATATTAAGAGAGCTTATGTTGGGGTCCTCACCTAGTTAGATAGGCAGTGTCAAAGATGGATTCTGTGGAAATAGGAAACTTAATACACTGCTGGTGGGACTGCAAATTGGTACAGCCACTAAGAAAAACAGTATGGAGGTTCCTTAAAAAAATAAGAATTGATCTACCATATGATCCAGCAATCCCTCCACTGGGTATTTACCCCAAAGACTTGAAAACCTGTATCTGAAAATATTTGCAAACCAATGTACACAGCAGCATTATTCACAGTGGCCAGGACATGGAAACAACAAAGTGTCCTACAATGGATGATTGGCTAAAGAAGCTGTGGTACATATATACAATGGAATATTACTCAGCCATAACGTTGCAGGAAGTGACATCTGACAGAGGAAATTAGACACTCAGACAACTTTGTTAGAGGAAGGAGATTTTAATGCTGGCGGAGAATGTGAGGCATTCAACAGACCCAAAGCATGATCTTTCCTTGGTTAGATTTCTTACAGCTTATATACCTTGCAGTGTCCATGCAAGGGGTTCGTGATTCCTTTGTCTGAGGTTTCACATGTGCTTCATGACTCATAATGGGAGGGAGAGCTTTGGGTGGAGGGCTACTAGGGGTGGGGAGGAATTTCCAGACCACTGGTTTTACAGGTCATTTGTTTTGTAGAACCCAGGACCTTCGCATTATTAGCACCATGATAGGATTCTTGAACAGAGAGATGAGACCTGCTCAGTGGATTCCTATCCAAAGGCTGAGTTCTAATTGTAACATAACAAGCAGTTTTACACAGTCTTGTTATTCCTACACAGCTACAGAGATAAGAAAATTAGTTGGATAGAAGCTATAAATCAACAGATGTGAGCTGGAGAGTCCTTGAGGTGGAGGAGGTAGTTATGGGAAAACATGTTAGCTGAAGAGCACTGGGCAGAATGAGGGGAGAGAGCAGTTTTAACCAGCTGAGTTGGTTATTTCTGCAGGCCTTTTCCTTTGCATCTTTTCAGATGCCTCCTTTTCTCTCTCAGTACGAAGAGATGAAATACTGCCATTTGTGACAACATGGATGGACCTCGAGATAATCATGCTAAGCGAAATAAGCCAGACAGAAAAAGTTGAAAATCACATGATATCACTTACATGTGGGATATAAACCTAAAAGCAACAAAGGAACAGTCCAAACAAACAGAGATTCATGGACGTGAACTATAGGCTAGTAGTTACCAGAGGGTAAGGGGTGGGGAAGGAGGGGGGTGGGTAGATGGTTAAAGGGGGTCAAATACAGGGAGGTAGGGGAAGGGCAAAGTGGGTAAAAAGGGATCAAATATATTATAGCTGAAGGAAACTGGACTTTGGGTGGTAAACGCAATAGAATATACAGATGTCAAATTATACTGTACACCTGAAAATTATATAATCGTATTAACCAATGTTACCCCAATAAACAATTAAAAAAAAGATGAATTCTGTGCAAATGTGCTGTTTTCACTGAGGGTCAAAAGATGAGGAGTGATTGTTAAGGTGTGGAGGGAATGGGGAGAAGACAGTTTTTAGAAAAGTATTAAGGCAAGACAACAGATTGGATGAATTGGGAAGGATAGTATGATTGGAGCAGAGGAAAATGAGTAGGAAATACTGAAGATAAGGCTGGAGAAGGAGCCAAGGGCCAGGTAAAGGCCAAGTTGAGAATTCTGGTATTTATCCTAAGAGCCATGGAAAGACATTACATGGTTTTAAACAGGGGAATAACATGATTAGATTTGTGTTTTTAAAAGATTATTCTGTCTGCAGGAAGATTATCACTTGAGTAGGGCAGTAGAGAGTATAGAAATAGGATCTGTTAGGAATTGACTTTATGGCCCTAACAAGGGGAACTAAAGCAGGGTTTCTCAGTCTTGGCACTATTTGCATTTTGGGCTGGACAGGGGTACAACACACAAACCTCACACTGTTCAAACACAGAAAGTCTTTTGTTTCAGGGACCTGGGGCAAAATTGGAAAAGCATTCTTCTGGAGCAGAAAAGGGACTAGTCACAATGGTAGATCTCTGGGGTTGCAGTCATACTAGGGGAATATTGAGCACTGTATTCCCCAAGACAGATGGATGGGACCTCTAAAGCATGAGGCTCATGGCAGGGGCACCTCTTGTGGCTCTCTGTTGTTGGCATCATGTCATTGTTTGATAATCTATGTACTTAGTGAAAGGTTAAATAATGTAGGAGGAAAACTTTGTAGGAACTGATGAAAGGGGAAACAGTTTATAAGAAGAATAATGAAATATATTATAAATATAGGAACCAATTTGCATTGTGGACAACTAGCACTTTAAGAGAGGATTAAGTACTAGTTTTGAAGACCATTGTTTATCACCATTACACATTTAAGATTTGAGTTTGAATAACTTCAACAAGACTTAAAATCCTCTTCAAAAGCTTCAAGTCTCATCTGCATTAGACTCTCCATTGAAACTTCTCCCAAAAGTTAAAACTTAAAAGCTCTAAAATCCATCAGTATATTTCACTTTATATCCTTTCCTTCAATTTCCTTTACTTTAAGGGTCATTCATATTACTTGTGTTCCCTTAGACTAGAAACAAAGAAACAGTGATTTCCAAAAAATATATGTTCCGGGGCCATAAGTTTTTACTGGTAGAAACCTGGACTGACAAGTTCATAATCTGGCATTTCATTGTATTTTATGACAAAAGCTTGAGTCCACAAGAAAATGAGAATGAACTGGAAAAGTCACTGAACCTTTCTGAAATTTACATTCATCATCCATAAAGTGAATCTGATCATCTTTCCCCTGATTATCTTCATAGGGTTGTTGTGAGGATCAAATGAAATAAGGTATATGAAAAGGACTTTATTTAAAATGTGCAGTACAGACATATGGTCCTGCTACATAGTTGCAAGTTATTTCCCTCTGCTGTTGAGCCTGGGAATGAAGGTGATTTACATGCACACTGACAGCACGCATCAAGTTCAGGCTGGCTACCTGGTCGCAAGGCTATGCTAATTTTTTTTCTCTGAGTACATAGAATACTATTGTGGGCTAATTCTAAGAAGAACATTATCAAGTTCCCTTAAATTATTAGTTAGCATGAGTGACACAAATTGATGTTCTAAAATAGTTATGAATTGGAACATATTAGTGGTATGATCTGTTTTTTAAAATGAAAGAACATGAAACAAAATTTCACCCTGCATCCCACATGGTAAAAATCAATAATGTTTCAGATATCTGTGTGTGTATTTGTGTTTTTATACTTGATTATTAAATAAAATGCATTTTTCCATTTAAAAACATCAATAAGTACTTTAGAGGTGTTTATGAGGGAGATATAGTGTATTTCATCAAATCTAAAATAAAATGATAAGGGGAAAAATCTACCAATAAAATTACAGGAGAATCCTTTTTCATCATCCATAATTTTTATTTTATACTTATTGAAAGAACTCTTTTAAATTTAGATGTTTATCACAAAAGAACTCAAACTTATTTCGAAATGTTTTTATCCTATACTACTCTTGTGCAAGTGTGAAAAAGAAAATATAAGTGACATAAGCTAAGATATTACTACAGCTTCTTCATTTTTAGAATACAGCTCTTTTGAATAACTATTCAAATCAGTCACAAGCATTCATTTTCCCTACATCCCCCACCCCAGCATTGTTCTCTGTGCCAATAAGAGCATTTCATTTAATATGCAGCAAGAGGGCTCTCTTACTATCTCTGGGATCCTCTTCTAAGCCACAGACAAGCCCAAACAATAACAACAATGTCAGGTGTCGGGATCTTACCCAGCCTAGTGATTTTAAGACATAGCCAAATTTTCAGAGGCATTCAAAAGTGAAGAAATGTATAGTTTAGAGAGATAGTACCTAGAAGGTATGTCTTATCCCTAGGACCTTTTAAGACTTGATCTTGAACCAGCAGAATCAGTTGAGGTTAGGCCACTCAGGTTAATTATTGACCATTACAGATGCAAAAATGAAAAATACTGTGTTTTCCCCTGTGGCTAACAGCAGTGAATATCCAGATAGTCACATGCTAGGCACATAACCCCACAGGGCTTGGAGATGATCCACTAAAATACAGAGCAATGCTACAGTATAGTAGTTTCCTGGAACATATATTTTCTTCTCAATTTATTTCTTTGATGAATTAATTGTTTACTTTATTAATATATCAGATCTTTCAAATGATTACAACAAAATGTTATACTAGTCATACTAATTAGAGGACAGGCCATTCCAAGTAAAAGTTCTCAAATAATACCTTGAAACTTAGTTTGGTCAGTCAGAGTTTTTTCCTGGCCAAATTTAAATTTACAGGGTTAATTTCCGTGATGTCATTAATGTGCTAAAAGACTTCGTAAAAAGTTAATTTTTCTAAAGAAGAGTTAAACAAGACCCATTTTTAGCAAAAATATGGTCTATTTTTTCACTTAGTATTTTCAATGACAATTAGTTAATACTTATTTTGTGTCAAGAACTGTTCTAAGTGCTTTCTATATATTTACTAATTTAATCCTTAGAACTCTGTAAAAGAGACATTAGGTTTTCTGCCCCATTTTAAAGATGAGGGAACTGAAACATAGAACTTTCCCACATTCACAGGATTAATAAGCGGTTACTATAATTCATATGGTTTCATAATAAATTCATATGTTGAATTACAAATTTTTAAGTTCATATATTGAAGCTCTAATCCCCAGTACCTCAAAATGTGACTTTATTTGGAAATAGGTTCATTGTAGTTGTAATTACTCTAATTAAAATGAGGTCATACTGGATTAGGGTGGATGCCCTTCCCCCCCATCACACGTGACTGGTGTACTTATAAAGAATGTAAATTTGGAAACAGACATGCACACGAGGAAGGATGTCATTTGAAGATGAAGGCAGGTTTAGAGTGATGCTTCTATGCTGGAAAGAATGCCAAAGATTGCCAGCAAACCACCGGAAGCTAGAGGAGGGGCACGGAACAAATTCTCACATTCTTCAGAAAAGACCAACCCCATTGACACCTTGATCCCCGACTTCTAGCTTCCAGAATTATGAGAATAGAATTCTGTTATTTAAGTCACTCAGTTTGTGGTACTTTGTTACCCTAGCTCTGGGACAATAATACAGGGCTTGAGTCATGTTCAAACCCAGGGAGGAAGGCTGGAAGATCCCTATGCCTATCACCTTACTCTCCACCTCTCTCATAACAGCGCTAATCAAAATAAAAAACAGACCCCCTCCCCCTGCAAATAAATGGCACAGGAGTCACCAGCTTTCAAATCTAGACAGATAAGCAAAGCATTAACTAGTTTTCGCCATATCTGTACCATGTGCCCTAGAACCTCTCTTTCCTAACCCCTAAGAGGGGCTGTTTGAGCAGACGCTATGGCAAGCTATTTTTCAAAGACCCATGGGACTAAATTTACTCAGTCCACCTGACTGACTCTGAGCCTGGGCCCCTACCAGAGCTTCAGAATCCAAATGTTTAATATATTTTTGAAAGTAGAACCATCTGCGGTTACTATACCCAATTTATTGTTTACTTTGGGTTATAATTTAAAGGATGTGTGTGTGCTATGGGTGACAGTAGCGGCAGTGGCCTTCCCAGTAGTCATATTAAGCTAGTACTGACAGAAAAAGGAAAAGTCTGTCCAGGTGGCTGGGCAACCTGTCCCTGCGCCACGGACAGGAACCTTTAGAGAGTACGTTCTGGAATGGTGAGCCAGCGCTGGGCCCAGGCCATAGGCCCTGAAGTTAGGAATGCCTTGGAGAAGAAAGGGAGCTACCTACTATCAGGTCCGTGCCACGTGAGAGCGCCCCGAGCTCGCTTCCCAGTGAGGGTCGGAAATATGGATATCAGGGTCAGGAGTGGAGCCTCGGGGAGGGCGGACGGGAGACCACAATCGTTCGTGGTCAGGCAATAGCCCTGAGGGTTTCTATTGTGCATCTTGTCGTGGACGCATCTCTTGGCCAGCACGATACACTTTGGCACAACCACCAGCTGCAGGGTTTTAAGTGCGATCCCCACAAAACCAGGAAGGCGAGCGTCTCGGGTGGGCGTCTCGGCGGCGATTTCCCGCGAGGCGTTCGAGCTGCCGGGGCTGCGCGTTCCTTCCCGCAGAGGCTGTGCGCGGCGGTCGGGGCTGTCCACGCGGCTCGCTGCGCGAAGGTTCGCTCTGTGCGCCCGCAGCGCAGGGTCCTGGGAACCCAGCCCAGGCGGAGCTGGCCTCCACCCTTGGTTCGCACTTGTGAGAAAGGGAGGGAGGGACGAAAGGGACGACCTACTTCCTGAATCATCTGCAAACCGGGAGCGTGATCAGACTGTGCTTCGCCAAGATGTCCCCAGCGTCAGCTAGGAGCCTGGGGAAGGGTGAGGCCTGCCCGCCGCGAGCGGAGGGGTTGATCTCGGCGACCTCCGGCTGCGGGTCCCGGTGCGGCTGCTCCGGAGCCGAGGACCTGGAGGGCCCCCTGCCTCGGGGAGCAGGGTTGGGCTGCAGCGCGCGGGACCTCTCCGCGGCCGGGCCCGGGGGCGGCGGGAGGCTGGGGGTCCCCGCGGCTCTCCGGGCCATCACCGCCTTCGCGTCTCCCCCGCAGGGAGCGCGCCCCCAGGACCAGTGCCGGAGGGCATGATCCGCATCTACAGCATGAGGTTCTGCCCCTTCGCCCAGAGAACTCGCCTTGTCCTGAAGGCCAAGGGAATCCGGTGAGGACCGAGGCAGAGGCCGCTACCTTAGCCCGCCAGGAACCTGCAGCTATGGGCGTCTGGAGGTCGGGTGGGGTGGGGTGGGGGAATCTCGGATGGGTACCCCGGAGCTTCCTTTACTGCAAAATAAATTATTATTCTCAGCCTTTTCCGGGAGCATAGCAAGTTACAGACTTTCTCCCCGTGGAGGGGGTTGGGAGGACTGCCACGGACTCCGCAGTCTAGGACACCCCATTTAGATTAACCATTTTATGGATTAGAAAAACTGGGGCGCCAGTAAAGTTAATGACAGGCAGCAAGCAGCCTTTTTAGCTCTGGTAGATTCCTGATTCTTGGTCCACTGCCCTTTCACTTCTTTCTTTCTTTTAAAAATTATCATTTATTATTATGCCTACAGCACTTGGTCTTCCTAGGTGGTCTCCCATCCAAGTACTAACCAGGCCGGGTTCTGTTTAGCCTCAGAGATCAGACTTTGGGCTTGTTCAGGGTGGCATAGCCATAGACCAAGGACTATAGAGGCTCCACTGGGGCCGGACCCCAGGACGGTCTGCCTATAAAGCAGATGTGCTAACTGCTACACTGTGGAACCACATCCATGCCCTTTCACTTTGACCCCACTTCTGTATGTTGGGTTTATATAACTTTGCTATTATTCTGTTCCCTTATTGAACAGTTGGTAATTAACCCTCGTACAAAGTTCAGACCTTCGTTTTCCTGGTAGAATGCTGAGTTAACTATAAGGTTGGGTTGTTGTTTGAGTCAAATAAAGTATCTGTGCCTAAGAATTCAGTCCTTTATGAAGCCAAATTGACATATGGGTTGGCCACAAGAATTATGCAGTAGTCACTTGACTTTTTTCTGGCAATGCCAAATATCCATTAGAACCACCTCCCTTTGGAATCTGTGATGTGGAAGTTTAAAACATAGCCCCATTTTTAAATTTTCCATTCATGTGCTTAGGGTTTATAAATGAATTTTAGCCTTCTGGGGAAGAATTAGGCAGGCAATTCTTTTTCCTAAAAGAAATGTAGGCTGTATTCTAAAGAAAAAAAAAATTTTTTGGATTAGCCATCACTTCGCTAAGATTGGCATCTTATTTGGATGAAATCAATTCTGAACACAGCAAAATACTCAATATTTAGAAACATTTATCCAAAACACTATATTTTATCCAAATATTGTAATATTTGCTATGTTAAAATTCTTTTATTACAAGTAAAAGAAAACCAGTTCAAATTGGATTGAAGACTTATCTTGGACTCATGTAAGTGAAAAGTCCAAGAGCAAGACACAGCTGGATTTGGGACACAAAGTCCTGAGTTCTGTGCCTCTCTGCAACTCTTGGTCAAAAACTACTAGGACTACTAGGACTACTAGGACAGTTTTCCAAAGGAAAACTGAAATGATTTTACCATTATAATGTGTGTATGCGGAGTGGAGAGTGGTCACAGCTGTCAGGTAGTGCAAACAGTGATCTGTTACATTCATGGATCAGTTTTGAGTCCCAGGAGACTTTCATCAGAGAGGTACTAGATTTTACCACACAATATAAACTAACAAAGCATGGTTTTCTCTAAAGATGCATCTTTCAACTTGTGGCAGATATGTTGACTTGTTGGCTCACACTGCCAGGTTACCACCAAATGCACATGTGTTCTGAGAACCTTTTATCACAAAAGCCTGGGATCTACCTTTTGTTTTCACAGTATAAAGTTTCAGAAATGTTGAAAATTCTTTGGCAGGGGGCCTCGTTTTTCTTGCATTGGCTTTTATCTGAGTGTCTAGTATTCTCTCAGCACATGAAGCTTCTACTACACACACACACACACACACACACACACACACACACACACACACACATTTGTTTCCATGGGGGATTACTTATTTAAATCCTCAAAGTTTTTTCTAGCTATTGCAGTGGATGGAAAAATAGGAAACAAAAAAGTTTTGGTGTATGTTATTTTTGAGTAATCTGTTCTATTAAGCAATTATCCAGCTTTGGGAATTATGTAGACTTGGCTTTAGCAGTTATGTGAAACTTTCCTTTCTCTTATTTCCTCTAAAATCTCTCAGGCAAGGTACAAATTAGATCTAATTATAGTCTGAATATAACCCCAGTCTTCTCCTGTTTGCTTCCTTTTGGGTTGACTTTATATGATTTACCATGCAACATTTAAAAAAAAAATATCAAGCCATGGAGATTTAATCTGAAAGCTTATTTTATGGGTGGATTTATTATAATTATAATAATAATAATTGTTATTATTATTCCTTAATATCCTTGTAAAAAGCAAGGAACTTTCTATTCAAATTAGCAAAAGGAATTGAATTTTATCATGTTGATTTTTATATAGTGATTTTTATATATTATATATACATAATTCAATTTGTTGCCTCATATAACTTACAATTAAGATACCTCCTAGTTAAAAATAGAGTATCTTATTGACAATCATGAAGCATTTCCACTTATTTATTCATTTATTTGATGAATATTTACTGAGTACCTGTTTGAAAATATTTTTATTTTATTCAAAGTGTTTAACTCTATAATTTGCTTTTATGTGTTTATTAATATAAATGAGACACATAAGATCCCTGCTTTCGTGGAGCTTACATTCTAGGAAGCTGTGATAATAGATGTGTAAATAGGTGATCAAAGTAATTTCAGATACATATGAGTTCAATGAATAAAGTAAACAGGATGATCATGGAATGGAGGCTCTCAGCAGCTTCAGAACAGATGGTCAGGAAAGGCCTCTCTGAGCATGTTAGACCTGAGAAGACAGGCAGAGAAGGCAGAGAACCAGTAAGTGCAAATGCTCTAAGATGAGGACATGTTTGGCAAATTCAAGAAATATAAAAACGGCCATTGTGGCCAGATCACAATGACTAGAGGGAAAGTCTGTAGGAAACAAGTATGACAGGTAAGCAGGGCAAGATCAACCGTGCCTTGCATGTCAAAGAAAGTGGTTTAGAGTTTATCTTCTTTGGGATGAGGAAGCAGCAGGGTGGTCTGATCTAAGGTCTTTTCTCAAAGTTCCACCTGGCTGTGTATGGAGAACGGACTGTAGCAAGTCCACAGTGGAAGCAGAGAGGCCACTGGGGGAATATTGTAGGGATCCAAGTGGCAGATGACATTTGGGACAAGATGGCAGTGGTAAAGGTGAGAAGTGAGTAAAATTAGAATATTATTTGGAGGTCTAGCTGACAGGTCTTGCTGATGCGTTTGACTTGAAGAAGAGGGGCAGGAGGAAGGAATCAAGGCTGAGTTGGCTCCTAAACTTGGGGTCTGATCAGCTAAGTGGGTGGTAGGACCTGAGAGGATTTATTCAGAAGTACAAGAAAATGTTTCACTCTCTTTGTTGTACCTTTCAGGCATGAAATCATCAACATTAACCTGAAAAATAAGCCTGAGTGGTTCTTTAAGAAGAATCCCTTCGGTCTGGTGCCAGTTCTGGAAAACAGTAAGGGTCAACTGGTCTGCGAATCTTCCATCACTTGTGAGTACCTGGATGAAGCATATCCAGGGAAGAAGCTGTTGCCAGAAGACCCTTATGAGAAAGCATGCCAAAAGATGACCTTTGAGTTATTTTCAAAGGTGTGTATATAAGAAATTACAGCTCCTGTTTGAAAAATCTTTGCTTTTTTAAGCTGCAGCAGTGCTGTCATTTATGGTTCAGTAATTTGGGAAAGGCGGGTAAAACAGGATTATAGTCGTGTCAGTTCTGATGTGTCCTTCAAGCCCTTTCTTGATCAGTTTCTGTTTACCTCTCCAAAGTTACCCCTTTTCACTTTTCTATTGACACTATATTATACCATAATGAATATTTTCAGTTTTCCCAAACTTGCCACCTTATCAACTCTTGCTGGAAGACTTTTTCCTGTCTCACTTTGCCTGGTCATCTCCAAATCCTTTTTCATGTATCTGCTCAGATACTGCTGCTTCTAGGACCTTTAGACAGGCTGCGTACCCAACTCTGTTCTATCATGGACTGACATTTCCGCACTGGTGACTGCTTGCCTTCTTGTTACTTATTGCTTTAACTCTGTGCCTCAATTAATCATTTGTAAAATGAGTATAATTGTTCCCACCTCATAGATAACCAGTTAAGGTAAAAGACCAAGAGCAGAGTCTAACGCACAGTAAGTATTTAGTGTTCTTGTTTTAGCCAATGTCTACTTTGTGTTGGCAGTAGCTCAGTTCCAATGAAGACAAGGTTCACTAACGTTGATGGGATTTCAGGGGATTTTCCTGTAATTTTTATGAGTGCCTGTTTACTTAAACTAGGATGAGTGGACTTCTGTCTGTTGCAATGAGATGATACCAAAGATTGAAGTATTAAAATATACAAACCACTACAGCATTAAAGCAGTGACACTACACCTGACAGGTTTTCAGGTAGTCAGTCCCCTTTCAACAGTCTTCTCATGTCCTTCTTAAGGTAGAAATCAGAATAATTCTCTTCCTCAGCTCCATTTCAATGCAGAAATAAGCCATGTGAGAAAATAGGGTTGTTGGGGGTCACTGGTTCTGTGGGTGAGAGTGGCTGGTGGCAGAGCTTCTGCCTTTCAGGAGCCATGCCATGGTGGTTACATATTTAAATTCTAGAGTAGAAACAGCTTGGGTGCTGACGGCATTAATTACCTCAGAGTACAGTTTCTAGCAGTGGCACAAACTGTAACCTCTAGTTTCAGTTCACTGGCAGTAGGTGCTTTTCATCAGGCCAGTCTGAGCATGATTTTGTAATGTTCCAGCTTAGTTTCATGCCTGTTTATGCAGCCTCCCAACAATTTAGTGAGACAGTGTTCTCTCAAGATATTTTTGGCTCAAAATTGCCCAAGTGAGTTCTGTTATTTGCAACTGATAAAATCCTGACCAGCATGTTAAAATCCTAATCAGCATATTAGGCCACAAAACTTGTTTCTAAGATCAGAATATAACCTCTGTGAACACACAAACTGGTGTGCCCTTGAAGTTTCTAGAACACTAACACTGGGACTATGAGGGTTCTATTGTGCATTTATGAGGCCGGTACAGTTAGTTTCCCACCAATAAATTAAGAAATTATTCTCTGTCTAGGTACCATCTTTGGTAGGAAGCTATATTAGAAACAAAAATAAGGAAGACTGCTCTGGCATAAAAGAAGAATTTCGCAAAGAATTCAGCAAGCTTGAGGAGGTAATCAATCATTTCACCTAGCTTTTATCTACCCTCTCCTTCCTTCTATTCTTTTCTTCATATTCCCATTTTCCAAATCATTTTATTAGCAATAATACTAAATAAGAAATTTTAGTTTGTAACAAATTGCCATAAGCTGTTGTGTTTAAGATATAAACCAGAAAACCTAAAAACATTTTTGCTTGCTTTTAAAACATTTTGTTAGACTAACACTAAAATAACAAGGAAAAAATGAAATTCACTAACATTTTTACAATGTGTCACTTGTTTGTTTTCATGCTTGTTTCCAACCTGTATCCATGCATTAAAAAAAAGATTAACATAACTGTAATCAGAGCATAGATATCTTTCTGTTCTTTTTTCCCACTTATTATATAATAAACTTTTCCACCAAGAAGAGTTTGCTACGAATCTTACACTTGGCAAAGCTGAGCTGTGTTTCACCTCCTTTGGTGGAGAGCTGCCATTTGGGCCTTTAGATTGAGTCTTTTTCTTGCCTTTGAGACATTCCAAATACTCAGGTAGATTTAAACAATCAATCTATAATGCAGAATTTTATATGGGCCATGAGAAAAATGATAGAAGTTTTATAAAGGGTAAGTTGGTTTTGTGTTGATTAACCAGATAATATTCTCAGTTCACCCCCTTGACAAAATCATAATTCCAATATACCTTCTTAAGTTTCAGAAACATATTATTTGTGCTTGGTTTTCAAATAATTTTATTTGGCATCTGTTTAATAGTCGATCTAGTTATTTCCAGTATATTTTAAGTAAATGTTTTAATTGAAGCATCATATGCAGAGAAGTACTGAAAGCATGAGTATAGCTTAGTGAATTTTTATAAGGTGAACACAGTCATGGAACCAGCACCCATGTAAGAAACAGAATATTTGTTTTGGCTATTCTTTGTATTTTATACAAATGGAATCATGTAATATGCAATCTTTGGAGTCTGGCTTCTTTCATACAATATTAGGTTTGTGAAGTTCATCTATGTTGTGTGTAGTTCATTCCTATTCTTTGTATAGTGTTCTGACATAAGACTATACCACATTTTAAAAATCTTATTCACTCCTGATTGACAATAAACATTTTTATTTTAGAGCTATTGCAAGTAATGCTGCAGTGAACATTATTACACATATATTTTGGTGAATATAAGTTCACATTTCCAAGTAGAATTACTGGGTTATAGAGTATGCATGCACTCAGCTTTAGTAGATATTGTTAAAACATGGTTGTAACAATTTACATTCCTATCAGCAGTGGTTCCATACCCTTGCCCACTTTGTCTTATTCATTTTAGCCATTCTAATAGATGTGTAGTGGTATTACTGTTGGGTTCTAATTTGCATTTCCCTGATAACTAATGTAGTTGAGCACCTTTTCAAATGGTTATTAGTCATTTAGACATCTTTTTTTGTGAAGTGTATGTCTTGCTCAATTTTCTAATGGGTTATTTTCTTTTCTTCTGTTGATTCCCAGGAGTTCTTTTTATAGTCTGAATACCAGTCCTTTGTTATATTACAAAGATCTTGTACTCTGTAAATTATTTTATGTTTCTCCACCTTGCAGTTTATTTTGTTGATTGTTTTGCTTCATCTTAAATCAACAGATTCTAAAGCTTAATGTGATCAAATAGACAAAAAGCCAACTTGGATATGTCTGGGTAAATGCTGCGGCTCTCACCTCTCTCTGCTTAACTCACCTGCATCATCTCTGATGATGAGTCTTACTAGATGCACAATAAGAAGTACTCTTATGCTGTTTAATATACAGGTTCTGACCAATAAGAAAACAACCTTCTTTGGTGGCAATTCACTTGCCATGATTGATTACCTCATCTGGCCCTGGTTTGAACGTCTGGAAGCACTGGAGTTAAACGAGTAAGACATTTGAATATTTTGTGCAAATTTAGGATGATGATACTTGGAATAGTACATGTTGACCTTTTTTGGAACAAAAATTAAAATATTTCATACAACTGGTATGAATGGGAACAAGCAGACAGGAGGAAATACTTGAACATGTCAAATACCTACACTCGCCCCTCCTCCCCATCTGGGGGTGGGGACAGTTCTGTGACATGTAGTAACATGATTTTAAAAGAAATTTACTCCCTCCTTCCTGGTTAAATATCCATAAAAGGATGTCATGCAGGATTGACCAAAGCTACCCCCCATTTACCAGTAAGATTCCCATGCTGTTTTCCAAACTCCTTATTTTAAAGTTTGGCAACCCCCTTAGGTTACTCCCACTTAAAGCGTAGAGTTCTTCAGGGTTACTTTTTAAATTATTCTATGAAAAAATTTTCATTTATTAAAAATTTTAAAAAATATAATTGGTATACAACACTATATGTTTCAGGTATACAATATATTGATTCAACATTTCTATACCTAACTATGTGATCACCACAATAAGTCTAGTAATTATCTATCATCAGGCAAACTAATCACATTATTATTGACTATGTTCCCCTTTACCTTTGTCACTCTCTCCCCTGTGGTAACTATCAGTTTGATCTCTATTTCTTTTATAAATTTTTCAATTACAGTTGGCATACAATATTATGTTAATTTCTGGTGTACAATATAGTGATTAGACATTTATATAACTTACAAAGTGATTATTCAGCTAAGTCTAGTACTCATCTGACACCATATGTAGTTATTATAATATTACTGACTATATTCCTTATGCTGTACTTTACATTCTTGTGACTGTTTTTATAGCTAGTAATTTATACTTCTTAATCCCTTCATCTTTTAGTCACAATCTAGTCATAGATGGGTTGTCTTTCATGTTCTCATTTAAAAAAGTTATCAGGCTCTCACTTTGGAAAAGTTCTTATGCTAACTGAGCAAGTCACTTACTCTGAGATTCCTGTTCCATAAAACAAAGACCTCTAAAATATTTTCCAAATCTAATACAGACATACCTCAGAGATATTGCAGGTTCGGTTCCAGACCACTGCAATGAAGTGAATATTGCAATAAAGTGAGTCACAGAAATTTTTTGGTTTCCTGGTGCATATAAAAAATGTTTGTTCTATACTGTAGTTTGTTAAGTGTGTAATAGCATTAAGTCTAAAAAAGCAATGTATATACCTTAATTTAAAAATACTTTATTGCTAAAAAACCCTAACCATCATCTCAACCTTCAGGAGTCATAATCTTGGCTGACAGAGGGTAATATCAAAGAACAGTAATCACAGATCACCATAACAAACATAATAATAATGAAGAAGTTTGAACTATTCTGAGAATTACCAAAATGTGACCGAGAGACATGAAGTCAACAAATGCTCTTGGGAAAATGGCACCAGCAGATTTGCTCAATACAGGGTTGCCATAAACCTTCAATTTGTAAAAAAAAAAAAATGGTATTCTGCAAAACACAATAAAATGAGGCATGTCTGTATTCTATGATTACATGCCTTTTAAAGATTTTCAAAGAACTACTTTAAAAGGTTAGTGAACAAAATGAAACTGCAGTGATGATGATATATAGGCGATTTTGCAATACCTTCTGATTTAGTCTAGCTTACATTTTCATTCTTTCCATCTCTCACAGGTGTGTAGATCACACTCCAAAACTTAAGCTCTGGATGGCAGCCATGAGGGAAGATCCCACAGTATCAGCCCTCCTCACTGATGCGAAGACCTTTCGAGATTACTTAGATCTCTACTTGCAGAACAGTGTGGAGGCCTGTGATTATGGGCTCTGATGGGGGCAGGAGTCAGCAATGAAGATATTTTCCTTCACTAATATGAATAATAATCTGCTTTTATTTTACCAAGTACTCTCATGTCTCATTGATCACCTTCTCTGAGTTGACATCGAGGCCTGTGGGGTTTCCTCAAAGGATTCTGCAGGAATGTAAACATATTTCCTGCTCAGGATGCTCAAATGACTCTCAGGGTTCTATCAGTCTATGCTGAAAACCTCTAAATCATCATTTCTAGTGAGATCTAAACTTCAACCTAGATTTCTAACTGCCCACAGGACATTTCCATGTGGATACCCTGTTGCCATGAGATGCCTTTTCAAGTTTGTCTTTTGGGTTCTGAGTTGAGAAACTTTCAATTGCTCATTATTCCCTTTCCATCATCAACTGAATTTCACGCTCTTTTATTCCCATTGTCACCACTGAAGACCGTACCCACTTCACCTCAAACCCAGGTGATTAGGTAGCCTCCTATTTGGTCTCTCACCTCCAATCTCTATCCCCTTCAAATCTTTCTTAGCAAAACCCATGCTCAGCACATAACGGGTGTCCCATATATGTAACTAAATACTGTGAAGACCACACCCATCAATTCAGAATGTAAGGCTGGATGAGTAATAAGTAATACTCCATTCAGAAATATTAATGCCATCTTCCATACATTACCATGGCCAATTGGGCTTCTCACTATTTAATTTTTACCATCTCATCACCTCCATAAGAAGAAGGTGGGTCAGAGAGCATCATTTGATTTCACAGATAATTCAGTTAAGGTCCTGAGGTTAAGTGAGTACTTAAAATGCGGCAGAAATATCTGGAGAACATACCCAGCATCCTGTTCTTATTTTCAGAATTAAGAGTGCTGTGGACCCACCCACCCGCCCCAATACAGTCTGGTTTCCTGTACTTATTCTTAAACCTAAGAGCGCATAACAATCACCTAAGGCTCACCGCTGGATTTCCGAATTAAGTAGGTCCGAGGTGGGCCAAGAGGTCATCTTTGAAATGAGGCCCCCCCACCCCCACCCCGCCCCGCCCCATGGTGATGCAGGCAATCTGGGGGCCGCACCCTGACAGGCAGCTGAGAACTGGTTGACTTCATAAACGGCCTCCTGCCGCCCACACTCGACCGCCACCAACGGCCAAACTCTGGGCGGACCCATTACTGCCGCTGTCGCCCTGTCCTACCCTCTAGGCCTAGGTCGGCTGCGGGCAGACTTCAGTCGGATGTAGACCCAGGCGCTAAGGTGCCAAGGCAGACACTACCTAGTTTCCACTTTCGCCACCCACGACTCTGGTATCCAGGAACCTGTAACGCGGCCGCCCATTGGCTCAGCTCGGCACTGATTGGCTGGAGCGCTTCCAAAGCCTTTGAGGATTGGCTGAAAGCTCTGGGCGCCGTGGCCAGTTGACCGGTAGGATCGCGTTCTGGGGGTCGGGTTCCGCCTGCCGCGGTGGTTCTACCTTCGGTTCCGTCTGCCACGCGCGCAGAGGTACCTCGGAGCGTCTTTCCTGTCACCACCTTTGGCCAGCGTTGCATTTGAAGGGAAGAGGGGTTTAAGGTCAAGTCTGAATTTGGGGAATTTTTTTTTTCTCACGAAATTTGGGCCCAGGATAGAATTGCCAAAGTTTTATTTTGACTAATGCTTTTCAAAGAGAGTCAGATTACTTATCTCCAACAAAGTTTCATCATAAAAAATGTACAAGGGCTATACAATCTAAGACTAAACAGGTCTTTAAAGTGAATACTTTTAACTTAAAGGGAACAAAACTTATTAAATTGTTTTTATTTTTTTGATTTGACTGGAGATAGGTAAAGATGACCCCAGATCGCTAATTCTCAGCCCTGCATTGGGCACCACTAGTTTAGCGTCATGATAGGGCACCCGCAGGCAAGGAAATTTGGTCCCAAAGGAATGTCCTGTCTTTGTGAGGACTATGGGTTTTACCGTTGCATAATAATAATAATAATAATAATAATAATAATAATAATAGCTAATGTCGAATGCTTACTAGATAATAGATGAATGCTAAGAACAAAGCATTTTCATCCAGTATCTGAATTAATCCTCCCTAAACCACCTGATGTATTGATACAATCAACTTGGAATAACTAATGAGAACCCTAGAGGGCAGAAAGTTGTAATTTGCCCAAGGGTCACCTAGCTAGTAAATGTTGAAGAGGATATTAAAATTCAGCCTGAGCTCTCTCAGTCATTCAGACTGTTGATGAGATAAGAGCTTACTTAAACTTCTACCTCAGTCTATATGTTCATCTGCACCTAGTGTTTAGAGATTGAGCCAGGAGGGGATGATAGTCACCTTTTTGATACACCATAATTATGCCTGGGTTTTAACCAGAAATGTTCCTTTTTCAAATCTGGATTTTGTTTGATTTTACAATGTTTGACTTTGGCTGTTTTTCAGGATCTTTTTTTCCTTTGAAACAGGGAGAGGAAAGTAGAATCAAATACTTAAAAAGAAAGTCTCTTTTTAACTCTGCTTTCGAAGTTCTTCCTCTGACAACTTTAGTTGAAAACAAACTTATTTAATATGTCCCAGATATGTGGGTGTGTGTGGGGAGTGGAAGAATTGGAGGAAAGTGGTCAAAAGATATAAACTTTCAGTTATATGATAAATACGACCTGGGGTGTAATACACAAGATGACTATAGTTAACAGTGCTATATGGTAGATCTGAAAGTTGCTAAGAAAGTAGACCCTAAAAGTTCTCAGATCCAGGAAAAAATATTTTTTGTAACTATGAGGAAATAGGTGTTAACCTTATTGAGGAAGTAATTTCATTGTCAAGTCATTTTAACCTCACACAGAACTATATGTCAATTTTTTCTCAAAATTGTGGGGAAAAAATGTCCTGAAGACATTGGAACATGATTCCCTCGAATTTTAAGTTTCTGAAACAAGTCCTGAATCTAGGTCCATTTGAAAACAGAGCCTTTTTCCTCACTCTTTGAACTGAGTGAACAATGTTCGAACACCCAGTAACATAATCTTTTAGTAAATTAGGCTTCTGAAATATTAGAAATGTCTCCCAATTTTTGCCACTATCAGAGATATAGGTATAAGAAAAAAATTTTGATAAACTGAAGAATGCAAAGGCCACTTCTCATCTCAAAACAGAGACTGATATAAAGAAATTATTTCTGTTGTGGCATTCTTTTCCTAGAAGGCTTAAGTTATTATTACCCTTGACTAAAGATTTCCACACTTTCAAAACATCTGATTATAAATCCAGGTAGCTGGAAAATGACCTGGAGTAGATAGATATGGCCTTGTTACCATTTGTTTCTTGCTTGAATAATTCAGTATAACAGAGGTGTCAACATGATATAATAACATAGAAGGAATATTTACAAACAGGATTTCAAAGAGGTACTTATTGGGTCTTAAGAAGGAAGTAGGGATAAGCTTAAAGGTTATAACTAAAATCTTTTCAGGGAAACCATAGTGTTCAGTGGTGAGATTAAAAACCACATTACTGACATGTAGCCTGAAGCATTCAATCCATTCAACTGGCATTTAACTGGTAACTGGTGAAATAAATATTCTGAGTTGAATTCTAATTCTAATGTGCGTGGCAAAGCTTAATTGCAGTACATTTCATCTTTATGGACACAAAATTGGAATGCACTGTGCTATTAACAATGTTTTCTTATTCACTAGCATTAGTTATTATTTTGAAGTACGCTGAGCACGTACTTTACTGAAAATGGCCTGCATGATTTTATTTGATATTCAAAATCCATCAAGTAGGTACTATTTGTCTTCTCCTTTTACAGGTAAGAAAGATGAAGGTCAAAGAAGGTAGATAGCTTGCCTAGGTGCCAAAGCCAGGGTTTGATATAGTGCCAAATGACAACCTTGACATTATATTGCTTCCCTTTAGACTCTAAGGAAGAACTGTTTCCATCCCTGTGTCTGTTCTCTCTTAACTATACTGGAAAGACTTGCATTTCAGAATGTGACTTCCCATACACAGATAATACTTTTAATAAACAATATTTTCTAACTCTCAGAGTTGATTTCATTTAAAAGGTGGGAATAAGGAGGAAAAACTTGGGAATATATTCTCTCTGACGTAGTGGAAAGGCAAATCCAGGAACCTTGCTCTTTACCACTGGAATTCCCGTTTGGTTCTTATTAATTCAGTCACTGTCAATATAGACTAGGGATGAGCAAACTAAGGCTGGAGAGCCAAATTCAGCTCACTGCTGGTTTTTGTACAGTCTAAAAGATGAGAATGGCTTTTACATTTTTAAATGGTGGAAAAAAATCAAGAGAAGAATCATAATTTGTGACACATGAAAATTATATAAAATTTACCAAGAGTGAGCCCTAATGTAAATTAGGGACTTTGGGTGATAATGATATGTCAATGTAGGTCATCAGTTTTAAAAATGCAGGATGTGGATGGTGGGGGAGGCTGTGCATGTGTGAGAGTAGTAGGTGTACATGAAATCTGTATATTTTCTGCTTGGTTTTGCGATGAACCTAAAACTGCTCTAAAAATAAAGTTTATTTAACATATGCATAAGAAGTCTACGGCCATTCTACCCTTAACAAGTCCGATCCCGTGATCAGCTAAGCAGGGTTGGGCCTTGTTAGTACTTGGATGGGAAGACCACCTAGGAAGACAAGGTGCTGTAGGCGTAAAAAAATAAAAAAATAAGGGATTGTAAACTGACAAAGTCCTTGTGATCTGTGAGGTCAACCAAGGGTTGTCTCACCTAAGAAAAAACAAAAAAACAAAAGAAAAATGCATATGAAATTCAAATTCAGACTCTATTGAATTTGAATTATTGGCACATAGCCACACACATTCGTTTATATGTTATATATGAGGGTGAAATTGAGTAGTTGAGACAAGATGGATCAAAAAACCTAAGATATTTACTATCTGAACTTTTAGAGAAAAAGCTTGGCCATCGCTAGTATAGACAGACTAAGATCCTGGTTGGAATGCTGCCCTGGAAGGCAAACTTCATACTCCTCCACCTCTTACTAGTTGTGACGCTTTTGGTAAGTGATTTAACCTTACTAGTCTCTGTTCAGTCGTCTTTTAAAATGTAATAATAATAGAACCTTTATAGGACTATTTTAAGGATTAAATGAGTGAATACACATAAAGCACCAAACATATGTTAGTAATAATTTATTTTAATTTTGAGAATTTTGCATTCTCCACATGGCCTCCCCTTTTAGAATATGGATATATTTTTTTTTCTCAGCTATTTAACATCTGCATTCTTTATGTGAGGAATACATTTGTCTGCTCAGGAGTCATCTCTTCGTCTACCAGAAGCTATCAGAAGGCAGGGTTATTTTTGTTGCTTCTATTTTACCATTCAGTTTGTCATTCCTGATCAAAATTAGCTCCACAATAATAGTTATACTATTACTTTCTCCATCTCTCAAAATGCAAAATTGTCAGCACAGTAAGTCAAGAAGCAATTTGTTTTTTTCAATACCAGAATACTGACGTATATGCACTCTCTTTTCAGAGTTTATTTATTTATTTATTTATTTATTTATTTATTTATTTATTTACTTATTTATTTATTAGGTGAGGCAGCCCTTGGTTGACCTCACCCATTGCAAGGACCTTGTCAGCTTGCAATTCCTTATTTATTTATTTTTTACCTGGTCTTCCTAGGTGCTCTCCCATCCAAGTACTAACTAGACCTGACCTTGCTTAGCTTCTGAGATCAGATGGGATCGGGTTTGTTCAGGGTGGTATGGTCATAGACAAGAGAGAACATTTATTAAAACATTTTGGCCATTCCCCAATTCTTGTAAAGCAACAACTTGCCACATCTCACATGAAATCACTCTGAATGACTTAGCAAAAATTATAATTGAGTCACTAATCCAAAGATTTTCAAGAATTCTTATTCAGTAGAAAAATATGTTAACACTATTAACCAAGAGTTTCTGGACAGATTGGAATTCCAAAGGAAGACAGTGACCATTCATAAGCTACATAATTAGGTTCCGACATTTTAATAAAAGATATTTAGATTTGGCTAACATTTGTTGAGCAGCTATTATGTGCTCTATCTTTTCCAAGACTTTTATATCTTTTCCTCTCCATACTTACTAGCTTTAGAAATCAAGACAACATAGACTTTTATATTCCTTCAACCCTACTAGCTGGTGGTCACTTTGGGCAAATGATTTCATTGTTCTGAGACTGTTTTGTAAAATAGCAATAATAATAGCTGCCTAACTGGATAGTTGTGGGTATCAAATAAGGTAATCCATGGAAGTCAGTCAGTGTGAGTGAGGCATATAATACTCCCCCTGCCCTTTTTTCTTTATCTGCCAAACCCATAGAATATGTTTACAAGTCACATTTCAGCTCAGTCCTGTAAAATTAAAGGAATTACCTTTCCACCTGCTAAATTTCAGCATCTCAGGTTCTCAGGGGCAGAGCAAAGGCCAGTTACCTCCTTTATCTCATATAGATGAAAGAGCTACCCAAATGGCCCTTGCATTGCTGTTCTGTTCAGAACTGTCCTCATCTTCTCTGAAATGCATGCTGGCGGGTGGGGAGAGCTCACAATTTTTTCTTTGCCTCCAGATATCTTGTTTCTAGCTCATTACCAGTTTCCTATAACTTAAAATTTCACAAATAAGGATAGAACTAGGACGATGCAAATGAAGTGTCTAGGGCGCAAAATTTAGGGAGACGCTCTCAGGTGGTGCAAGATGTCAACACTAAAAAGTTTTTCTTATCTGCTATATTATGAAAAAGTTTGGCTTTTTTTTTTTTTTTTAAATATTCTTTGTACTGAGGAGGTGGCCAGGTGTCTTAGAGATGCAGGAGAAAGGGCTTGGGATGGGAGAGAAAATGTTAGCGTTACCCTGGTCAATTTTTATCAAACTCCCTTGAAATACATGCCGGAGTTTAAATGCTCATTCTTCACGGATTCCCAATATGGAGAAGAGACTCCATCAAATGCTATTCCCACGTGTTCAAAGCAAGAGGTACTTTTCAGGTTTTTTTGTTGTTATTTTGCCCACTCCGAATCTGGGGTGATGCCTCTCCAGGTTAAGTTATCCTATCCTACGTGTCCCAGATCCCCTCTGCCCCACCAGAGCCCAGTCTCTCAAAAATTGAATTTGGGCAGGAGGGGCTTGCCGGAGCATAGCTGTCCCTGGAGCCCGCGCGGCGGCGAGCCTCGAGGAGGCGGCGTTGGTCTTCCGCAGAGACTTGGAGACTATGAGTGATGATGCGAGCAGGTCCTTGGGGAAAGGTGAGTCTTCCTGACAGCTGTCCGCGGCCTGGGGGCGCTGCGTGGCTCTGTAGAGGGGGCTGCCGGACTTTGTTCCCCCAGAATAGCACGGCGGGGAGGAATTTGAAGGGTTCTTCTGCACAGAAACCACTTGCAAAAGTGTCCTCTTTGGGACTTGAGAGGCCTAGCGCGGGCAGCTGAGGGTCCTTAGGGTTCCAGGGAGGCTAGTGAGACCTTTCTCGGGACTAATCCGCCTTCCCGTCCTTCCCTGCCCCACCCTCCCCACTTACCCCCACCCCACCCACCCCTACCCCGCCCCACACACTCTCCCGGCAGGAAGCATCCCCCCAGGGCCGGTGCCAGAGGGTCTGATCCGCGTCTACAGCAATAGGTTCTGCCCTTATGCACACCGGACACGCCTTGTCCTCCAGGCCAAAGGCATCAGGTGAGAAGGGAAGGTCTGTGCCCCACCGCGCAGGGGGCATGTTTAAAATCTGGGGCGCCCTGTCCTTTCCTTACAACGCAAAGTCGGTCGATGGTTAGGGGGGATTCTTTAGCAAGCAGTCCTGAAATGCAGAGTCGGTGTCTGTGCAGGACACGTCAAGCACAACGCAGAGTTCTCTGAATGATGGCTCTGGTGAGCTGATTCCGCCCAGTAATGCTTGCGAAGGAAGAAGCACAGCCGAGGCGACCGTGGCCGCCTTGGAATGTGACCCCCACTCCCGCCCCAGACACCTTCAGATCAACCCTGTTCTCTATCCTCGTTAGGCTCACCGCATCCAACATTTTATTTATTTACCCTTCTTTCCTCTGCCCCTCAAATATAAGTTCTTGAGGGTAGGAATGTCTTCTCTTTTATTCATGGGCTAGAAGAGAGACTGGTTTATAGTAGGTGCTTAAAAATATTTCTTGAATGCAGGAACAAGTAGTTCCAAACAATGAAATAGAAGGAAATGCTCTCAAGAGGTGGCTTGAATATTCAGACTTAACTGAGGAAATGGGTACATATCCTTCCAGGAGGAATTTTGCAAAACTAAGTTCCGCATGTCTGGATCCGGAAGGCAGAGCACCTTTGCTGGAATGTGGACTATGCAAGTGACCTTTAAGCCACAGTGTTAAGAATGTGTCACTCCAGGCTTTTGACTCTTATCTTGGAGAGTCCATCGTTCAGAGATGACTTCAGAGTTTCAGATTCATGTCAGAGAAATACAGATTAATATAGAGACTTTTTAAGGAAAATTATGCAATTCTGTTTTGTTGAGTGGAGTATATGGCATATATTCCCAGATTCTTCCTTCTTGCTCAATTCTAGTTGGCCCTAAATTTACCTATTTAAAATAACAATAGCCTGACAAATGACAACAATGACAAATTGGCAACTTATGAACTAATGTAAATATATCTTTAGGGCAGGGTTTCTCAACTTTGGAACTATCGACATTTTGGACCAGATAATTATTCCGTGTGTGTGCGTGTGCGCGTGTGTGCGCGCGCGCACGCACGCACGCAGGGTGAGATGAGGTGGGGCTGGGGCTGTCCTGTGCATTTCTGGATGTTTAGCAGCATCCCTGCTGGCCCTCTATTCATTAGTTGGCTGTTGAATCCCCCTCTTCTCAGTTGTGACAACCCAAAAATGTCTCTTCATACATTGCCATATGTGCCCTGGGGCAAGATAACTCCCAGTTGAGAGCCATTACTTCAGGGTTTAAGACAATCTCCTTGATGGAGCAAAGAATATTCTTATTTGTTTAATTTTTTTAGACATGTTAGTGCCTCTGGTAACTTTATAGGCTTGACCCTCTGATAATAATTCATAAGCAGAAGAACACAAAAGTTACTGCTTGCTTATGTACCAGGCACTGTACTAAGCACTTTAGACATATTCACATATTGATACTCACAAAATGCCAAGAGATAAGTTCATTTATTACTTCCTATTTTACAATTAAGGAACACAGAAAAGTTAAGGAATTCAGACAAAGTCACAAGCTAGACTGTCCAGACCCCATGCAGTCTGATGCCAGAATTTGTGCTCATAACTGCTAACATTTACCATATTCTGTTGTGACCTATTAATAGCAGATTTCTATTTTTAAGCTTTAACATGTACAAAACTGTAGGGTGGTGGTTAAGCATATGAGCTCTGAGTCAGATTTCCTGGTTCTGGTCTTGGCTTTACTCCTTTCTCATGGGGATTTTGGGCAGGAGATTCAGTCTCCTGGAACCTGGATCACAAGATGCCAATGAGAAAGGCATGGGAAACATTTAACAGATTTTACTGTGGGAATGAAGACAATGATATTATATATTTTTCTTTGTAAAAGACGTAACCTTTAAAAAACTTATTGCAGATTTAAATTTTTTAGATTGATTACTTCTACTGTCCAGGTGAGTGTGTCCCTGCATAAGACCCTTATTTTTGTTCTGTCTTGTTTTCCTATTGCTTTTTAAGACATGAAGTTATCAACATTAATCTGAGAAACAAGCCTGAATGGTACTATTCAAAGCACCCTTTTGGCCAAATTCCTGTCTTGGAAAACAGCAGATGTCAACTGATCTATGAATCTGTCATTGCTTGTGAGTACCTGGATGATGCTTATCCTGGAAGGAAGCTGTATCCATTTGACCCTTATGAGCGGGCTCGACAAAAGATGTTATTGGAGCTATTCTATAAGGTATATCCAATTTTTTAAAAAGCCACTTATACTCTTATTTTACTTTGTAATTCTACCCCAAACTCCAATCTATTTTAAAAGTGAAATCATTGGTGAAATTGTTTTATTACCATGTGCTTTAGGAGAATAACTGGTATGGAATTATAGTAGGGTTGTCACCTCTGATATTAAAGTTTAGAGGTTCCACTGATAGGTGCTTTGCATTTGAACTAGCAGTCAAAGAGGTTTTGCATTTGAACGAGCATAATTTTGACTGTGTGACTTGAGACAGGACTATTGAAAGAGCTGAAAACTGGAGATGCTTTAATAAAAGGACTATTTCTGAGGTTTCAGGTAAAAAATAATTGAGGCGTAAAGAAGGTAATGAATGGAAAGGGATTGCTTTTCCTGCAGAGCAAGAGTGCTAACTGTCCAGGAAATGTAAGAAAAAGGGGGCGGGGGCACCTGTTGACAATGGGAGAAAAAAGGATGGAGAAATTTTAAGTTAGTTCTCTTTGAAATGAAATAAAAATAACTGACATATATTGGAACTTACAATGTGCCAAGCACTACACTAACTACTTTATAAAGGTTAACTCATGTAACCCTTATAACCACCCTTTAAGGTGAAAACTATTACTGTATCCATTTTCAGATGAGACCACTGAAGCTTAGAGAGGTTAAGTACCTGCCTAAGATTGTACAGCATGGAAGTAGCTGATTAAGTAAGGAGCACTGGAGAAACCTTTTAAAAGCACCTTGTTTTACTCAGGTGCTATGACAAGTGGATTCCTGGAACTACAGAGATGCCCCCTCAGAGGGAGCTGGGGAACCAGGATGTGGGTGTTGGCCTGTTAACCTGAAGTGACAAAGCTTTGGCTGCACTTTTAGGCAGAGCAGGTGCATGGGGTCCCCTCAGGCTTCTCCACTAAGAAACCTGTGTCCTCTAATTAGGTCCCACATTTGACCAAGGAGTGTCTGGTAGCATTGAGATACGGGAGAGAATGTGCTGATCTGAAGCTAGCCCTTCGTCAGGAATTCTGCAACCTTGAAGAGGTACAAAAAGGGGCCCCTCTGCTGCTTAGCTCCAGTGGAAGAAGAGATGCAGGATTGTGTGACCTTGGTCAACCTGACACTCTCTGTTTTCACAAACTTGTTCTTTCTTCCTGACTTTGATAAGTTCAGCTACTAGTCATCTGACTTGAACTTGTGGGTGCTTGCCCTCAACTACCCAGTCCTGGAATTATTCTTGAAAATCTGGCAAAAAGTTGGGGGAGGGCATGTGATGAATTTCTTCCTTTCCCAGAGTCACTACATTCCTTAAGTATCTCTGCATGGCTTCTTTAGCTGCTGCCAATGAGGCCAAAGTATATTGGTTAGAGATTGTGTTTGACTGCTGGTAAAAGATACCTAACTACTATAAATTTATCTTATAAGGGTTTATTCTCTCACATAAAAAAGCCAGAGGTAGAGCAGTTTTAGGGCTGTTTTGATGGCTTCTTCATGAAGTTATCAGGGACCAAGACACTTTCTCTCTTTCTGCTCTGTCATTTTTAGTGCAAGGCTTTCATTCTCAAAATGACAAGATAGCTGCTGGAAATACAGTCATCACATTTAAGTTCCAGATTGTGGAAAGGAAAACTGGCAAAAGGCCATGCCCCTTTCAAAGGTTTTCCCAGAAGTCCTACTCAATGACTACTTAAATCTCATTGCCTGGAACTTAATTGTTGGGTCATAACTACCTGCAGGGGAGGCTGGGAAATTAAGTCTTTTAGCTGGGACATTCTGAATAAAAATCAGGGTTCTGTAATTAAGAAAGAAAGGAGAAGTGGCTATGGCTGGACAAGGAGCAATCTCTGCCAGCAGATCCTTCATATACCTGGCAGCAAGAGGGCTACTTACCCCTTCCCTCTAGAATAATCTGGAAGGTATTTTTTGGCTTCCTTTATCTTTATTCCAGAAACTTATATGTTTCCTTTATGGGTGGTTTGTAACTATTGGCAGCCAGGGAATGCTATTTTTATTTCCTTAAATGAAGCCTGATTATTAATACTCTTCCATTTACCTTTGTCAAGTGGAAGTAGATTAAATTTATTTGCACTTCCAGCTGCCTATCTTAGATTTGTACAGCTGCAGTACGCATGGGTGATAAGTCGTCATGTGGAAGAAATGTCAATCTCTGGTCCTGAGACCACAGACTATGGTTTTGATTCTGAGGAGGCAGTATGACATAGTGGAAAGAATCTTGGATCCTGGGCTTGGCTTTGCCAGATTCCAGAACCTTGGGTAAGATTCTGGAGCTCTCTATGCCTTGGTTTCCAAATTTATAGGCCAAAGAAGTGTTTGGGGAGGTATGTTCACAGAGCCTCTAGGTTCTGCAGAGGGACCCCAAGGAGGGGAGACTTGGTAGGTAGTTCTAGATGTTGCTTCACCCAGAACAGCTCTGCTTTTAATCTTGTGTTTAACAAAACATCTAACAAGATAGCATTTGGGGAGGGAGGTCTTTATTTCAAAGATTTGCTGAACTAATTCCATCATGCCTGCATCCCCTCCCACAGATAAATGCTGGGCCAGGGAGAGGAGCTGGGAAACAAAACCCTTTGAGTTCAAAGATAACTGGAAATGCATTTTGACTTGTCTCCCTTCCTACGGTGCCTTTGGATGATGGGTGAACTTGTAAATTATAGATTGCTAAATAAACATGTAACATGGTGGGGGCACAATTCTTTAGTTGGGGCTCTTCCAGGGTGAATAAACCTGCATTTTCATGCAAGGCATCATCATACTGCAGGTGCTTTGTATACACCATCTCATTTAATCTTTCCAACAACCCTTGCGGGTAAATGGTACTATGAAGATTGAAGAATAATACCTCTTTATGTTGAAGTTAGGGATAAATGGAGGAGGCAAAGGCACTTGACAGAGCTGCAAAATGCATCAGT